>WAAB01019798.1:12657-23966 GCA_013389865.1 Piaya cayana
GGTATGTTGGGTAAGGCTGTGTGGGTTACTCCTAAGTGTTAAGTGTTACTCTATAAGTGTTAATACATGAGTATATAATCTTACAGCTGTGGTCTGCTTGTTTTCAGCATTTTCAGTCTTTCTTTCCTTCTACCTTGCCCTTGGGTTCGAACAGGGGGGTGGGGGGAGGGGAAAGACTGCACTACTGTGGGAGTTTGGGTGTTGTCCAAGGGAGTTCCACTCAAACTTTCACAAATATAAAATGCCTTTTACTAGGCTGAATTAATGGTTTGGACAAGATCTGACGTGGAAAATTTCACTCATAGAGCAGGGGTTTGAGAAAACTTTCTCTAGAGCACTGCTTTGAATCATGTATGTATTGGTATTAATACTAGAACTGGTTCATAAGCTAAGACCTGTGGAGAAATGTTCATTCAACATGATTACTTGGTGAAAAGCATCCTCAGTGAAAGCAAAATTATTCATAAGTTCTTTCATATTTTAAAAAAAAAGTTTTTATTTTTGTCAGAACCAACAAAAGGAGAATATACAAAAAACTCAGAAATAAATTTTATTTTTCCTAAAAGATCTATAATAGTGCATTAATTGTAAAAATCTTAGATACAGGCCTACTTTAATAAAAGAATGTATTGGATGCAATAATACTTTATTACCGAGAAAAAAAAAAAGAAAATGATCTGATTGGCTTCAAGGGGCAAGTCTTTCAATATTTAGTTTGATTTGCAACAAACTATAGTAAATTGCTAAAAAATAAAATGAAGCATCTGATTTTCATATTTTAATATCATTATACAGATATAAGATAAGTAGTTTGCTAGCAGACAATTATACATCTTTACTCATATATATTGTCTATTACCTTCTGTCTTGTATTGATAACTGATTATTTATGTTTCCATTGATATGTATCTATTCTAAAATTTCAAATGACAAAACTCAAGCAGTTGTCAACAGATGCATTTGTAGAAAATAAGGATAAAGATAATACTATAACAAAATAATCCTTAAAATCTCTCACAAAATCATGCCACTTAAGTAAGGAATTTTTCTGAGAAGATGGCCAGGAGTTAGACAGACATACTAATATAGAATAGCCTGGTGGTTAGAAAAATTTCTTAAGTATTTAAAGCCAACTTAATTTATTTTGCTTCAGAATAAGGATTGAAATTAAGATGTCATGAATCAAATTCAAGTATTTTACCCACCCAGCTACTATATTAATAAAAAATGATGGAAAAAAAGAGCATTTATAATTCTGGAACACGAGCTGTATTTCCTATGTTTGAACTAACTGTATTCATGTAAGTTAACTGCTACCGTTTTATCTTCTTCTGGCATTCAGAAGCAGTATAGGTTTTACCATTGTCTCAGATTTCGTTCTACTGAAGCAAAAATCTCTCTACGTACATATATTTATATATTCTAATCTACAACAAGTAATTTTATTTTATGTAGTCTCTTTCAATTCTATATCACTGGAAAAAAATTCCAAAGTACTTATCACAATCTAAAAGCAATAGGAAGCATTTTAGCTAGTTGTGTTCTTAAAACAGTCTTATTACAGTTTTGTGCTTCTAAATACATGCAGAAAGCATTACAGGCTGGTCAGTCTCATTGCTCTGCCTGGCAAGATCATGGAGCAGATCCTCCTGGGAACTCTGCTGAGGCACATGGAAAATAAGGAGGTGATTGGTGACAGAAAACATGGCTTCACTAAGGGCAAATAGTGCTTGAGGAATGTGATGTCCTTCAATGACAGGACTGCAGCATTACTGGATAAGAGAAAAATAACTGACATCATCTACCCGGGCTTGTGCAAAGCATTTGACACTGTTTCACACAATATCCTGATCTCTAAATTGGAGACGTGGATTTCACAGGTGGATCACTCAGTGGATAAGAAATTGGCTGGATGGTTGCAGTCAAAGAGTTGTGGTCAACAGCTCAATGTCCAAGAGAAGACCAGTGACAAGTGATGTTCCTCAGGGGCTGGTACTGGAATGAGTGTTGTTTAACATCTTTGTCATAGACAGGGACAGTGGTATTGAGGGCACCTGCAGTAAGTTTGTCAAGGACAGCAAGTTGCGTGGTGCTGGATGGAAGGGATACCATCCAGAAGCACTTGGACAGATCTGAGAGGTGGGCATGTGTGAATCTCATGAAGCTCAAGAAGATCACGTGTAACATCCTGCACCCAAGTTGAGGCAATCCAAAACACAAACACAGGTTGGGCAGTGAATAGATTGAGAGCAGCTCTGAAGAGAAGGGCTTGGCAGTGTTGGGTGAGAAGGACTTAGGGGTGCTACTTGATGAGAAGCTCAACATGAGCTGGCAATGTGCGCTCGCAGCCCAGAAAGCCAACCATATCCTCGGCTGCATCAAAAGAATTGTAACAAGCAGGTTGAGAGAGTTGATTCTAACCCCCTACTCTGCTCTCATGTGACCTCACATAGAATGCCATGTTCAGTTCTGGATTCCTCAGCAAACGAAGGACATGGATCATAGAATCATAGGATCATAGAATAGTTAGGGTTGGAATGGACCTTAAAGATCATCTAGATCCAACCCCCCTGCCATGGGCAGGGACATCCCATTAAGATCAGGCTGCCCAAGGTCCCATCCAACCTGGCCTTAAACAACTCCAGGGATGAGGCATCCACAACTTCCCTTGGCAACCTGTTCTAGTGTCTCACTCTCTCATGGTGAAGAAATTCTTCCTAATATCTAGTCTAAATCTGCCCTTCTCTAGCTTATATCCATTCCCCCTCGACCTGTCACCACAAGCTTTTATGAATAATCCCTCTCCAGCTTTCTTGGTGGCTCCTTTCAGGTACTGGAAAGCCACTATAAGATCTCCTTGGTGCTTTATCTTCTCCAAGCTGAACAAGCACAACTCTCTCAGTCTGTCTTCATAGGGCAGGTGCTTCACCTCTCTGATCACCTTTGTAGCCGTCCTCTGAACCCATTCCAAAAGGCCCTTATCCTTCCTATGGTTAAGGATTCCAGAACTGGACACAGCACTCCAGATGAGGTCTCACAAGAGAAGAACAGAGGGGCAGAATCACTTCCCTCAACCTGCTGGTCATGCTTCTTTTGATGCAGCCCAGGATACAGTTGGCCCTCTGGGCTGCGAGTGCACACTGCTGGCTCATGCAGAGCTTCTCATCGACTAGCACCCTTAAGTCCTTCTCTGCAGGACCACTCTCAATCATGTCATCCCCCATCGCATACTGAAAATGGAGATTGCCCTGACCCAAGTGTAAGACCATGCACTTGACTTTGTTGAACCTCATGAGGTTTTCACAGACTCACTTCTCCAACCTGTTCAGGTCCCTCTGGATGATATCCTGTCCTTCTGATGCGGGTGTGTTAGAGTGAGTCCCGAAGAGGGCCACGAAGATGATCAGAGGGCTGGAGCACCTCTGTTACAAGGACAGCCTGAGATAATCAAGCTTTTTTACCCTTAAGAAGGGAAGG
Organism: Piaya cayana; assembly: GCA_013389865.1. Lineage (NCBI taxonomy): Eukaryota > Metazoa > Chordata > Aves > Cuculiformes > Coccyzidae > Piaya > Piaya cayana. The sequence goes on from WAAB01019798.1 coordinate 16,135, forward strand.
CTCCAAGGAGACTTTAAAGGAGCCTTCCAGTTCTCAAAGAGGGTCTACAGGAAATCTTGAAAGGGCTGTTTATCAGGGTGTAGAGTCATGGGACAAAGGGTAATGATTTTAAGCTGAAAGAGGCTAGATTTAGTTTAGGTATTAGGAAGAAATTTATTAATGTGAGGCCCTAGAACAGATTGTCCAGAGAAGTCACGGATGTCCCATACCTATAGGTGTTCAAGGCCAGGTTGAATGAGGCTTTGAGCAACTTGATGTAGTAGTAGGTGACCCTACTTATGACATGAGGGGTTGGAACTTGATGATCTTTAAGATTCCTTCCAACACAAACCATTCTATGATTCTTTGACTTTATAATAAAAAATACAAGATCATACCTGTACTTGATACAGTTCACTATTTATGGATATTAGAAAACAAGGAGAGGAGTAGTGAGGTCCAACTGACCACAAGTTAACAGAGAAGTCATTAATTTTATCTAACTGTACATTAATATGGACCATTTTAAATGCATAATATTATGATCTCTTTCTGAGAGGTCCAATATGATCCTGAGAAAATAGGATGATAAATCAAACTGGGGAAGAGATCTTTCATGAATGCTTTTGCCTCTAATAAGTTTTTTGTGTTTTGGGAATTAACTCAAAGCTTTCTAAATTTGGAAGAAAATAAAGAGAAAAAACCCACAGCTACAATCACATGTAGCAACAGGATAATAACTGGGTAATTTAAGCACTAGAAAGTTGAACTTCTATTTCTTATGTCATAGAATCACAGAATCATCAAAAAAATCACAGAATTATTTAGGTTGGAAAACAATTATAAAATCATTAAATTGATGGACTTCATGATCTTAAATATCTTTTTGAAGCTAAATGATTTTATGATTCTAAGTCCAATGTAACCCTAATTAAGCTGTGGCTCTAAGTGCCACATATACATGTATTTTAAAACATCTGGAGATGCCACTCAGACACTTCCCTGGGAAGCCTGTTTGAATACTTGATAAGTCTTTCCTTGAATACATTTTTCCTAATCAGAGAATCACAGAAAGTTAGGGTTTGGAAGAGACCTCTGGGGAACATCCAATCTAAACTTCTGGCACAATCTGAGGCCATTTCTCACCCCATCACTTTTTATCTAGGAGAAGAGATTAACACATGTCTCACTACAGATTTCTTTCAGGTTATTTGCAGAGACTGATAAGATCTCCTCAGCGTCTCCTTCTCTGTCTAACCTACTCCAGTTCCCTCAGCCATCTCTCCTTGTTCTCTAGACCCTCCAGTAGCTCCATTGCTCTTCTGGACATGTCTTGTATGATTTTATGCTTATTAAAAATTGTGTAACTGGACAAGTATGACATTAACACAGATGAAACTATTGTGGGCAACAAAGCAAATTCAACCAGTAGCCTGTTTGCTGTGATCACTTTTTCCTTAGGCCTCTGTGTGCATGACAGAAAAGACAAAGGGAGGGAGACTACTTTTTCACCTCAGTTGCTTTAGTGGGGGAGGAATGGTTTTAGCTTCCAAAATATTTAAGGATGTTGAATACTAGAAACTGTACAGATAATGAAATGAAACATTTCATGTGTGATTCAATATAGGGAATGTTTTATTTTTTATATTTCTAATGAAATTTGGAGCAGCTGGTACCTTAACTGTCAGAATTTAGAGCAAAGGAATTTTTGGACACTGATACTTGACACAGACTCATCTATTTGGACTGCCTGGTCCCCTGAGTTGGATGACTAGAGTGTGAGAACAACAGCTTTGCATTTGTGGATGTTGCATTTCTAATGGATCAGCTCTATCAGCTGAATGTTCACAATTCCATGGAGACTGATGGGACTCATTTGAAAGTTTTGAAGGAGCGAGAGGATGTCATGGCAGGATTCCTTTCTATCATCTACCAAAGATCTTGTGAGTCTGGGGAGACCCCTGCTGACTGGAAGCTGACCAATGTTATTTCAGTTTACAAGAAGGATGTGAATGTAGTACAGTACCCAGGGAAGTAGAGACCTGCTTGTCTAACTTTAATTTCTGGAAGAAACATGGAGAAGGTTATATAGGGTACTACTGAAAGGCATGCACAGTCAACATAGGCTCACAAAAGGAAAGTCCTGTTTAACTATAGTTTGATATTCTTCAAGTACCGGGTCACACACCTAGTGCATGAAGAGAAGGTGGTCTATGTAGTTTTTCTGGATTTTAATAAGACTTTTGATACTGCCCCTTACAGCATCCTTCTGGACAAGTTGTGCAGCTGTTGGATGAGTAGATTTAGGATGTGCTAGGTGAAAAGCTGGCTGAAAGGAGAGATCAAAAGATTGCAGTAAATGGGGCTATGTATGGCTAGGGACTGGTCACCAGTGATGTGCCTCTGGGATCAATCCAAGGGCCAATTCTGTTTAACATATCTATCAACAGTCTGGATGCAAGAGTTGAATGGGTCATTGGCAAGTTTCCTGCTGATAAAAACTAGGAGGACCTGTTGACTCTCCTGGGGGACATGAGGCCCTGCAAAGGGACCTAGATAGACTGGAGAACTGGGCTGTCATTAGCGACGTGAAATTTAACTAGTCCAACTGCCAAGTTCTGCACCTAGGATGGAGTACTGCCAGGCACAAGTATAAACTGGGAAAGGAATGGCTGTAGAGGAGCCCTGCAGAAAGGGATACAGGTATGCTGATTGACTGAGGCTCAATATAAGTCAGCAGCCTGCCCTGGCAGCCAGGAGGACAAACCACATCCTGGGGTATATTAAATACAGCATAACCTGCTGGTCAAAATCATCATTATCCCATGGTACTCAGTGTTGGTACAACCTAACCTTGAATACTGTGCAGTTCTAGGCACCACAGTTTAAGAAACGTGTGAAGTTTATTGAATACATCCAGAGAAGGGAAACCTCCCCTCCCCTCTTCTCCCACTATATCTAAACACTATATGTGATTTCATGAAAGTACAGCTACTTCAAGAAGCATTTTTGACACCTTTTGTATTTTACCTCTCTTGTCCATTGTTTATTGGAAGAGATTTTTTGCTTTCATAAAGAATCTTTTTTTCATTTTCTGCCCCTCGATTTATCTCCTCAAGAATTCTTTCTAAAGGCTTTTCCAGTGGGAGTTATACAAAACCTTTTTTTAAACTATATGACCTAAATTATTTTTCTTTAGAAACATGTTAGTTTGCTGTTGATTCCTCCATGATTTTACCTTTCATTCTGTTATACCACAGAACTGAAATGTTATAAACGTTGCTAAATCAAGGCAAGAACCCACATCCAGTATCAAGGCGGCACTAAATGTAAAACACTCAGAGTCTTGCAAATATTTTAAACCTCTTTCTGGAGATTTACAAAAAGCCAGTGGAAATGCTGAAAGTTCTGAAAGGCCACCAGAAAGAGAATTGGATCTGTCATCGTTAAATAACAAGGCTGTTTGCAGTCATTGTGAAAATGCTGAAATAGATAAGAGTGTCCCAGATAAGTTCTTTGTGTTTTCTTTTGGAGCTTCAGGGTCTTAATACACAAGTAAAACTAAAAGGAACATAATATCTTGTATCTAGAGAAAACAAATGAGTAAGGGAAAGCAATAACAGTACTGAAGGAAAATTTGAGAGTTGACAGTATAGGAAAGGGAATTCTTATTAAAATATGGCTAAATACATCTTACAACTGATGAAATTACCCTTATACTAAAAAAAGGACATGCTGAGATTAGACAAGAGGAGGAAAAAATAGACTTCTTATGCTGGGGAAATTAAGCAAGAGTATTTCCAGGAAGAGGCATCAGCACTGGGGATAATCCCAAAGATAAATTTTGAAGCAAACAGCACAGGGAAAACTAGGTGAGAACCTACTACCCCAGGACAGTAAAAGAGCAGTAAAGAAATCTCAAGAGGTAAGGGAAGACAGTTCATTTAACAGAGATCTGTGTGAAAGTACAGGCTACTCCTAACTTTGCATAAATGGAAAGACTTTCCTAATTGACTCACATTGTCTTAGATTCAATAACCATGTCTTTCATTGCTTTCATAAGATAACCTATGCATAGTTATAGAATGAAAACACAAAAGTGAACAACTCACAGTAAGTACAGAGTTCATTAATTTTATTTTTCTCACCTTTGTTTGCCTTGCATATTAAACCTAAAGGTTTCATGCAATTATTGTCAACCTTGAGAAATTATTCACCTAACGCTGTAATTCTAGATAAGTCCCTAGGCACACTTCTGCGCTATTTCGTTACAGTCAAGCACTCTAATTTTGAGACTTTCACAGTTGACATAGGTTTGGTGGATGCAGAAGAATTTCGTGGTCATAGAAATTGAGTTAAAGAGAAAATATCTTATTTAACAAAACCTTTTCTTTTTTACTTCTGGTTATGCAGAAAGAAAAAGTTTCGTATATACTCATATCTGGTTTTTGTCTCCTAATAAACTGGAAAGAGGGAGGAGGCTTAAGAGCAGGGAAAAACGAAGAGGCCCTTTAAAATTAATCTCATCTTATCTAGAAAACTGAATCATAGAGCCATAGAATGGCTTGGGTCCTTAGGAACAGAGTCCTAAAAGATCATCTAGTTCCAATCCCTCCTGACGTGATCAGGGACAACTTTCACTAGATCAGGTTGCTCAAAGCCCATCTTTTTTAAGTTCCTTTTTGAAGTAACAGTAATATTTCACCTTATTTCACTTGAAACACAATAGTCTACAGTGTATGTGATGGCTGAATCACACAACAAAATAAAGTTACTCCCTTCCCTTCAAATAATATTTCCACTGTTCGGCTGATCTTTAAATGTACTGTTTCATTAGGCAAACACCATTTTATTAAATTAGTCACAGCTTTCTATATGCAAGAAAATCTTCATTACTTGTCTTTCTGTAAAGCTGCAACTAAGTTAATAATTCATGCTTCTCTTTTTTTATCAGCTTTAGAAATCAAAACAGTGTGTTCTGCTATAAATAATTCCCATTTTTGCATTTCATTTTAATGCGTGACAGCAAAATACTAACATAATTGGTGCAACCTCTTATTTGCAGACATGTCACAAGACATAGGTGGCAACACACTTTTTGTGCAGTAAGAGAAAACAAGACCTCCTTCACAATTTGAGTAATGTTACAGAAACTATCATGATGGCAAGATAGAATTAATTTCTTCTCCCTCACACTAAACATTGATAATCTTAGAATGGTCCATATATTTTTTTCTTATAAATTCTCAGGTGGAACCTCATTTAATTTACGTCTGAGCTAGAATAAAATAATATTAAAATATAGCAATAATTGAAATGACCTTGTAATAAGTATGAAATTCTGTATTTTTTCTCATTTTCCTCTGCTTATAAATGAAATTATAAGAAATTTCTATTTATCAATAGTGACAGAGCTGTAGAGTAATATGATCACACACAGGAAATCAGAGGTCAACTTCTATTCCCAATTTTATTAATAACAAAGGAATCTGAAATATAATCAAAATCACTCATTCCTACTATACTACTCAAACTCTTTTATCTGAATTTCATGGTGACCAGCAACATTTATTATGGATCTGCGTGTAATTATAATAGAAACTGAGACTGAACTGGGAAGGAACTCCTGCAGTTCCTCACCTGGATCAGAGCTCTTTAGTTAATATCCTTCTTATATCCTTAATATCCTTCTTATATGGAAGTAGAATTGCAGCAAACAGCTTTAAATAACACTGCCGGTAAAATATCTGGAGTTAGTAAAAGAATAAACACATCACTGAATGAATAATTCACAACATAATAATAGCATACAAGTTGTTTAAATTTTTTAAAATATTTTAAAGGAACTCATGAATTACTGTCTTCAGTAGCCTTTATTATTTCTCTGAATCATATAAATGTACTGCAATAGGATCTTGATACAACCTAGGACTCCATCAGAATTTTCCTATAATAGAATAATTTTTTCTGAAATGACTGAGAGAAGGACATTAATTTTTAAAATATTTGCAGTCCACATTGGAGCTTCATTCACTGCTAAAAGCAGTACTTCTGGTAAAAACAAAGGTGAACACAAAGTTAATAAAAAAATAAACATTTCCTGAGTGAGATCTATTAAATAAGAAAACAACCTCACTAGGGAAGTGCCATGGGTTGTTTTGCTTTACATGTTTTAAGTGGTTTGGAAAAAAATACTGTAATATTCTCTTGTATTAAAAGAAAGCAGTAAGTATTTTGCATTGTAATTTTTATGTCCACTTTCTGGTTCTACTTTATTAATGTTATTTACTGTGGTTGATCTGTATATAGATCTATTTACAAAGTCCATTTACATTTTCTGCAACAGAAACATGCATGGCAGCACTCAAATATATTTTGAAACAAAGAAGAAAAATAGCTTTCTTTCTCTTTCCCTTATTTAAATAAGAATGGAGAGAAGTTGAAACAAAATTAATCAAGCCAGAAGTATCTCCCTCACACAAGAACTCAAAGAGCATGTTGACTTTATGGCACAGTGAGTGGGTACTGCCACAAAAAACTTTAATCGCTCCTGTTGCAGGCTTCTGATGCTGCCTCTTTTGGTACCAAATAGGCTGCTTTTACATCATCTGATGTTGTCTCATGCTTTTTACATAGGGCAAAGGGAACACATTCTAGACTATCTTGTACTAAGAGAAGGAAAAAACCCAATTTGGGGAACCAGATGATGTCAATACTATTGTAGTAGACCAATAAACCCTTCCAATTATGCTTTGTCACCAAGGTCTGAGAAGAGGAACCCTAGAACTGTAGCATAAGGACTTAAATTTGGAACAAGTTTGGAACTTGATGAGAGCCATGGGAAAATATCAACTGCATCACATCAGAGACTTTGAGCAAGATTACAGACCAAACTTTGATAGAAACAGAAAATAAGTATTCGGTTACAATTGCCACTGTTAAAATGACTACAAATATAAAGGGAAAAGAAATTATGAAGTAGAAAATGTTCAGCAATATATTTGTAAAAATCCTTCAGACATTTAGAGCCAATAAAGGCATGATGATTTGCTCAGGCATTCAAAAGTTTATTCATTAATTCAACACATACTAAATGACAGCACTGCAAACTGCAATCCCAAACAAAACCATATGGAGTACTGAAAGTCTTCCTTGGATCTGGAGGAATTTGCTGTGGATGTCAAAAAAATAGGTCAGCCATTTACAAGCAAAGCCAAGCTGCCATCTGGACCTGCCAAAAGTAGGACTCAATTAGTGAAATCTGGTGTTCTACTGAGGTGTAAGCACCAAACCATGAAATCATCCATTTCGTTCAGGTCGCAAAAAAACAGTCTAGTTATAAAGTAACTATACATTTGAGTAAGAGTTAAATTCATCACCTCCTTATGAAGTATTATTTATCCCGCTGTTTAATCAAGATTCTTATTTCTTAAGCTTCTTTCCGTTGATGTGATGATATATGGGAAAAAGTTAGAGAAACTTAGAAGGCTTAGCATGCTGAAATATGCACTAGTAAAGGCTTTGAAGACCCTGGATATTTGTAAGGGAGGAGCTCATTCACAGACATTCATGATAAGGGAACGCTGTAGTGTGCACAACAGCAGAAAGCTGACTGCACCTGCAGCTGACTGCAACTCAACCAGGATGAGAATGTGCCTGTGCACAAGATTGAGTTCAGGGATAATTCATGAGGGAGATGAAGACTACTTCAGCTCTGAGGTCAAGACTACAACACTGCGCCTGCAGAAGTATGAAAGAAGCTTCTCAAATCTAATTATAATAAGAAATGGGGAAAGGTCATGAATACGTAATAGGCGCTTATGAACAGGCGTGTGTTTACACTATAGCTATCT
>WAAB01019799.1:0-10336 GCA_013389865.1 Piaya cayana
GATTCTGTGATTCTGTGTGTTGTCAGTGATTATTCGCATTGTCAGTGTCCTCAGCCCATCAGTAATCGCAAGGAGGTGTAATATAGCTTACTGGTTACTGCTCTTAAATTAGACACGAGTTTAGTTTTTATGAGGATTTTTTTTTCCTTCCTTCTTTGGAATCTGAGCTGGTGAATCATTAAGAACTTAATTTAGGAATTTTAGCGTTGTGGAATCATGTTATTTTCACCTTTCTCTTGCTTTTGTATCTTCGTCTTAAGAAAGGACTTTCAGAGAGACCCCAAAAGCGCACAGGGTGTGTTTTCCCAGCGTGTTAGCTTTTAAACCTTTAAAAACTCATCCAAACATGGCAAGGAAAGCATGTTTTTTTCCTTGTATCTGTTCCAAGGCCGCAGTTCCTTGCCTGTGATGCTCTCCTAGTTCTTTCTGACCTAGGAAATACGATCTGTATCAGAAGGCAAACGCATGTTCTGTTGCGATGGGTTTAGTAGGGAAAGTTCTGCTCACAGTGACGTCCTGGCTAGGAGAGCAGTAAAGAACAGCCCAAACGTACTGTGACTGTTGAGGATTATAGGTTTTAAGGGCAGATTGACTTTTCTCTTGACTTTACTAGTGTGTAGGAAGGTTGTGGTGACGCACATGGAAGCCTATTTTCCTGTTTAGCTGTGGTTTTTTGGTTTTTTTGTTTTTTAAAAATCTGTTAGCATGATGCGGTGGGAAAAATTGCCGAGAGTAAGATACCCAAGACCATTTTCAGGTGTAGGGGTTTTGATCAATATATAGAAATGGTTGGACTTGATGATCTGGTGGGTCTCTTCCAACCTGCTGATTCTATGATTCTTTGTGTGCTCAATGTCTTAGACTACATAATGTTTAAAAGAGAAAGAGTAGCGGTGATATAATCCTATACTAGCACACGTTGGAAATGTATCTTTTTGCATATAGAATAAATGAAAAAACTGTGTCGTTGCTGTCATAGGTTAAAATACAATCAGTTAAAATACATTGGCTGTTTGGGATCATCAATATTTGCAGTTGTTATGCTGATAATAGATTGCTGAGGTGTTGTTTTTTCCCTTGTGAAGTGTTTCTGAGTTAGGGGATTGTATGAGAATAAGACTTCGAAAGGGAGTGTTATGGCAGCCGAAGCTTTTTGACTATTTGAATTTCATCTACGAGGGATAACAGGAGAGAAAAATTACATGGTCAGGGCTGTATGCTGATTCTGATACAAGTAAAATAACCACCTGAACAGCATAAAGCTTATAAGCTGTCCTGCTTTCATCTATGCAGTTATCTGTGCTGGAACTCAAGAACCGTATAACGTAAAATAAAAGGAAATGAGAATCCTTTCAAGGAAAAAAAGTTTGTAAAACATGCTGCCCATTGGCATTTTACTATATTTATCATTTTTTTTTTCTGGGAGGATAAGGCAGTGGAGATGTAAGTCCCAGATTTATAATGCGTAACCACAAACCCAACAACATTAAAATTTAAGCCCTTAACGAACGTATAGCCTGCGCGCCAGCGTGCACCTCGCTGTGAGCATCCATATGGCACAGATGAGGCGCCAGAACTGCGACTTTACCTCAGGATTGATGTCATCTCCACAGCCCCCAAACTGTCCTCGCTAGAAAAATCTCTCTCCGCTGTCCTCCCTCCGGGGATCCTGAAACAAAGCAGTTGGCTTGGGTTTCAACAAGAGGCATCATTCTAAAATACCAGTTTCCCTCCGCCATTTTTCCTTCTTGCAAGTATTTGTATTTTCCTCTCGATTCAGATCATTAAAACACACCGATATTGTTTCTTATTTTCAGTCTTTTGATCTTGAAAGCACATCCAGCTCTGCCAGGTTCACCGCCTTTGGGAGCTGATCCTGCATCTTAAAATACTCGATTTATTGTGGTTTTATTCATGAAGATGACCCTGATTGCTCTGCAGACTTTAGCAGAACTGAAGTCTGCATAAATAAAAATGTTCTACAAACGTCTTGATTTTATGTTTTTTAATGAGGCGGCACAGTGTCACGTGACTGAGAGGGGGTGTCGATCCCTCAGATCGGTCGCCACAAACTGTGAATTGCTTATTTGTTCATTTATTAAAAACCTCGAACGCTGGCATTACCAGATAGCAAATTCATGTAAAAAAAGTTTGGATTAGCTCACACATGAAATAAAGAGAGAAATTCGAATTTAATCTAAATAAATTATTTTCAATGAATAATTTTGCACCTTTGAATGAGTGGAAAAAGTGTGAGAGATCTTAATGAATATCCATGGAAGAAGAAATATGGTATTACCTTAAATTACTTCAGAAATAATGTTCATATTGATTTTTCTTTAAATAATACTTGTTAACGGGGGCATGCTGCCAGTACCAAAGAATGTGCTGTATGATTTTATTTTGAGTTTAGCTGTAAAGAAAAATTTAATACTTTGTTGAAAGGTGTGGATTTTCATGCCCTTTCTGCAGAGCTGACCGTAAAATGTGTGACTTTCATAGAATCATAGAATCACCAGGTTGGAAGAGACCCACCGGATCATCGAGTCCAACCATTCCCATCAAACACTAACCCGTGTCCCTCAGCACCTTGTCTACTCGTGCCTTTCAGTTGATAATGAGACATTTAGCTGCTTATATTTTTTGGAGATGAGTTGTTTGAATGTTATTCAGACTTGACAAAGTGCCCCTTTCAGATTCTCTGCGTGTGCAAGGTGGTGTTTTCGGTTTCTGATTTATAAAGTTTACTGCACCAATCACTGTGGACCAATAAGTGTGTTTTAAGATCCTGGTTTGGGCCAGAAATTGTTGGAATTCTTCCGGCATACATTGATTAAAAAAATTTTTTTTAATGTGATATTATTAAAAAAGAAAATGGATGCCTTGGTAAGTCTTATGAGGCCATCTCTCTGTATTCTCTACAGTCTCTTATTATTTTCTGACCAATTAGCTTATTAAAATTAAAAAGTGAAGGGCTGAAAAGTTGATTTTTTTAATGGAAAGCAACACACGGTACAGATACTGATGGATCGTTTAGGAAATGACTAATGGTTTTGTTTAGTGACTTGAGGTTTTAGGTGATCAGATGAAGAAACATAATGAGGTGGGTGCTCCTGACCCCACCACCAGCAGCAGACGCTGCCTTTTTTTCTGGGATTCCTTGCAACCTGACTGCAAATGCTTATGGAATGTGTTTATACACTGGTCAGTTAGCTAATTGGCAGGGGATTAAGTTGAACTGAAAGAAGAAGCCAGGTCTAATCTTAAAATGCTGTTAGAACAGCAAGTAACTGGTAACATTGGATGCTAAAAATACAATAATAAAAATCTTGTTTGCTGCAGGGGAGAGGAAGGCTGATAAATTTGTTGCCTCTGATTCTACCTCCACAACAATTCAAGTCAAGAATGTCTTAACTGAAAACAAGAATGGAATTTGGGTTAATATTTCAAATTAATAATTGATGAATGCTAAGTAAGGTCAGTAATCAGCCACCAGGTTGGGTCAGTGTGTAATGGAAAATCCACGATAAAAGGAATACCCTAAAATTTATGTTTTCTGCTCTCTCTGTGAGATGAAACCCATCTCCATCTCTGCAATGCCTCCATAATAGATACGCAGGTAAATTTATTTCTTTTTTTTTAATTTAAATTCAGGTCCCATCTCTGTGCATAATTCATATCATAGGTGCTCAGAAGTAGGTGGAACAGGAATAAAGCCGAGCAAGGAATAAAACTGCAGGATTTTTATTCATTACTATAAAAACTTGCTCACAGAGTTCATTTGATTGGCAGTAGCACAAGGAGAATACTCTTCTGTTGCCAGAGAATCACTCATTTCGAATGACAAAGCAACCTTGGTCATCTCCTCCTCTGACTTCTTTTCAGCACAATATCTTTTGACCAATTGAATAGCTTCTCTACTTAAAAGACAACAGTCACAGAATCACAGAATCACAGAATCATCAGGTTGGAAGAGACCCATCGGATCATTGAGTCCAACCATTCCTATCAAACACTAAACCATGTCCCTCAGGAGGGGCATTTGTCCGTAGTTTCTGTCCAGCCAGCATACTTGTTGCCATTGTTAAAAGTGAATGAAACAGTGGCATAAAATGCCTCCTTTAATATATATTATGGAAAGTCTGATTTAGAATTATTTGTAAATTTTTTCATCTGAAAACACACTGTGGAGGAACTGAGTTTCTTTAGTGCAATAGATGGTGCTAGGGAAAGGTGATGATAGCTCTCCAGCAGAGAACCACATCTGTGAGGTAGAATAATTCTCTTAAACTTGGGGACTCCTGCATGCAAAGGAGGAAAGAATTAACTTGACCGTGATTACAAGAAGACTTGATAGGAATGGTTGGACTTGATGATCCAATGGGTCTTTTCCAACCTGGTGATTCTATGATTCTATGAAGCATCCATAGTTCTATGACTGACTTTTCAGCCTGAGAGAGACAAGAAACATGCCTAAAATTTGTGTGTGATCATTGTGTGGAAAAGCCTGTATGACTTAGCTGCCCATGATACCAGGAGCTGTCTTAGTGACTCAGGAGAAACCTCAGTGACTCAGGAGAAACCTCCCTGCCTATCCTCAGAGTAACCACATTGATTTTCAGTGTCCGCTTGTTGATAGCAGCAAGTAAAATATTGATCTGTTGACATCACCAGGGGATCAGCCAAATTTGCCTACTCGCATTCTTAACTCAAATTGAAAATAAAAATCTATTTGGAGGTTGGTGTTGTGGCCTTCTACATCCTTAATACCCGGCTAATGGAAAATGTCTCCAAACTGGAGCTGTAACTCTCAGCCATGAGCATGTAGCTTATTGGATACGTGTGCTGCTGTGTTTAAATGAAAATTATATTTGCCTTTCAGTAAGAATCAACTCTACTGATAGCACAGAGATGTTGAACATTCTGCTTGTGGAGATGTCTTCTTTGGAAACACTAAGTACTTGTTATCAGAACTTTCAGCCATTTTAAAATCTCACACCTCCACCCTCAAAATTCCATCTGAAAGTCCTGTGTTCTCTGTATTGAGTAATGTAGATATACATGTTTGCGATATACATTTAAAACTAAGCTATTTGAGCCTTTGTAGTGTAAGAATGTCTGTGCTGCATGTGATCAATAGTGTGTTCAGGCTAATTTATCTGTAGTGAGAAGCACACACCTAAAAAGGAGAGTAATAGCAGGTCAAACATTTAAGGAGAAGCGCCCAGCGCAGTCCATCTGCCTTTGGAAATCTGAAGCCAAGGCTGAAACTTCGGCTCTGCTCCTCGTGTCAGAAAACTATTGTAGATGAGCAGGCGGCGCTCAGGAATCACAGAGTGCATGGAGTTGGCTGGGACCTCTTAAGATCGTCTACTCATAACTGCTTTTAAAAATTGTTGTCGCCTTTGTGTCTTTCCTCTGAAAAGGCTAAATGGTGTATAAGAGGTTCAAGTTAATCCATTAAGTAAATCTTGTCTGGTGCCTGTAACATGCTATGGGTCATTTTATATGTTCCCTGCTCTCTTCTGCCTCTTCTCCTCTTGGAGAGGAGGGAGCTGGGCTCTTCTCCCAAGGGACAGGTGACAGGACAAGAGGGAATGGCCTCAAGCTCCACCAGGGGAGAGTTAGAATGGACATTAGGAGGAAGTTTTTCACAGAAAGTGTCATTGGGCATTGGAACAGGCTGCCCAGGGAGGTGGTTGATTCGCCTTCCCTGGAGGGGTTTAAGGGATGGGTGGACGAGGTGCTGAGGGACATGGGTTAGTGTTTGATAGGAATGGTTGGACTCAATGATCGGATGGGTCTCTTCCAACCTGGTGATTCTATGATTCTATGATTCATCCTACACCTTCCTTTTACTGTACTTTATCGCAGTCTGGGAAGGGCAAAGGCCTTCACATATTTTACTGGTTTTTACGCCTTGACCTCATGATGTTACCTACTTTAAGTCCAGCTAAGGAGAAATCTGTATGGCTAAAGATAAGCAAAAATTTTGTGAAGTTCATTCTACATCCTTGTACTGTGTTTCAGCTACTAATGAACTGTGCAAGGGACGTAATAGTTCGGAAAGCTGAGGGGCAGGAGTTGAGTTCCTAGCTAACAGACAGATTGGGAAAATTTATTTACTATTATAGGCATTGATTTTGGTATAGAAATGGTGGGTGAAGATTACAAGCGTTGCATCAATTCTGCTGTTTTCATAGAATCGCAGAATCACCAGGTTGGAAGAGACCCACCGGATCATCGAGTCCAACCGTTCCTATCAAAATTTTGTTGTGGTGCTGGAAATTATTCAGGTGACGATTCATTTGTGTAGCTTGTCAAAGCAGTGCACATGACTAAGTAGCTGGGAAAATCTTGTCATTATTGCCATTAGTCCCTAAATTACTTCCATTTTGCCCGACTAAGCTATCTAATGAGTGTTTCTATATCTGCTAATCAATAACTTAAATGCTAGCTCCTTAGACCTTTTGAAAAGCTTCAGTGTTCATCTGTGACCTTACATTACAATATAATTTTTGTTGTAGGAAAAAACTTAATGTCGTGTAACTGCTTGGAAGTAAAACAGGTAAATGACGATGTTGGCTGAAACTAATTGTGTTAGTGTTGCCCCTAAAACAACAGTAGTTGCTGTTGTGATCTCTGTATTTAATAGAATCATAGAATCACCAGGTTGGAAAGGATCCACTGGATCATCAAGTCCAACCATTCCCATCAGTCACTAAACCATACCCCTCAGTACCACATCCACCCATCTTAAACACCTCCAGGGAAGGTGACTCAACCACCTCCCTGGGCAGCCTGTTCCAGTACCCAATGACCTTTTCCATGAAATATTTTTTCCTGATGTCAAGCCTGAACCTCCCCTGGTGGAGCTTGAGGCCATTCCCTCTTGTCCTGTCCCCTGTCACTTGGGAGAAGAGGCCAGCTCCCTGCTCTCCACAGCCTCCTCCCAGGTAGTTGTATATTATTTATATTCTAAAGTAGTGCAACAAACCGTCCCACANCTTTCTAAAAACCATCTATTTTAAATAGCCTTTCCAAGCCACCGAAAAGTTGGCATGTAAACTGGTCACCAGAAAGCAACCCTCAGAAGCTGTGCTGTTTTTTGCCCCTGAAGGTGCTCCACATAGAGGTCTGATCTGTGGTCAACCAACCATTCTGCTTCAGCAGCCAGCTAGGTAAGGTGACTCTGCTTGTCTCTACACAAAGACTCAATTGAGACCAACCCTATTAGACTTTCTACCACTTCCTCTTTGCTGCAAAGCTCTCTCCTCAGCCATCACACATTCCCATTCAAAAGCAAAATGCCTGAACACAAGTGAGTCCTTTTAACAATTACCCTGCTACCCCCTGAGAGATTTCCATCTTCCTGTCTCAAGCGTTTTTTTCCTTCATGCAGTCGTGAGAGGCTTTTTTCTTCCTTCTTAAAATCCCTTCCGCTCCACATCCTTGCCCTGAGACAGAGATACTGTTTGTATTTTCTATTCAAAAGATTCCTGTGCCAAACAGCCAGATGAGGAGAAACAGACAGTCCAGAGGCTCTGTTCAAACGGAATCATGATAGCAGTATTTGATGTAGATTTCTTAAAAGCAGCTCCCCCAGTACCTTTGTGTGGATCCCATCTGGCCCTGTAGACTTGTGTGTGTGTCTCTAAGTGGTGCAGCAGGTCACTAACCTCGTCCTTCTGGATTATTCCAAATTCTGCTCCCTGTCTCTGCTTTTCAGCTCGGTGGGCTGGGTACTCCAACATGACTCATTTCATAGAATCATAGAATCACCAGGTAGGAAGAGACCCACCGGATCATCGAGTCCAACCATAACCATTTGGTGCAAGTGCTCTTAAAACTAGCCAACGGGAGCAGGGGAGACACATTTTTCTCCTGTGCCTGATCAGATGCAGGATTCTGAATGAAGGTTATGTTGTGCTCCTGTGGTTGAACATAGTGGCCTCTCAGGGACTGTGTGTGCTTCTCCATACCTGCTCCAGGCATCAGAACTTTCTGAGACGCTGTGAGCGCTCCTGGTGATGTTTCCTTCTCTCTCATACAGAGTTGCTCAGAAGACATCCACTCCTCCTTTGCTGGCCTCATGTCTCTTCTCAGGCTGTCATACTTGTGCCAACAGCTTTAGTCTATAATTCCTAGTAAATGTCTAGTAGCAGCTATAGATTGCTTGACAATCTCTCATCGTTCTCCAGCTAAACTTTTACGCATCTTATGATCACTCTTCCAATAACATGACATAGAAGGAAAACACTCCTTTCTTCTCCAGCTGCCACTTCCCCACTTTTAAGTTTTTCAAAGAAAATGCAGAATTCAGTTATCCCTAATTTTTCCATAACTTGAGTTTTGTTAAAGCTTTCTGCTGCTATGAAGCAATAAATTTTAATCTGATACCTCAGTCATTCATAGAAACATAGAATCATAGAATCACCAGGTTGGAAGAGACACATTGGATCATCGAGTCCAACCACAGCCATAGCTACGGATGCAAACAAGTGATGTTTCCATTCAGGAATGAACATTTTTTGTTCACTCCAGAAGAAGAGTTATTCATATAAAATGAACTGACCTAAAAAATTTGAAGCGGAGACATGAAACAAGTGTTGTGTAACTCAGAAACTGTTTGCTTATTGTGCCATTTTGGATTTCATGCAGGGCTTTGCCTTGAACTGGGAGTTGTGTCAGGATTTGCCCTGCCATGTGGTTGAAGTGAGATAGTGTTATAGAATCATAGAATCACCAGGTTGGAAGAGATCCACCGGATCATTGAGTCCAACCATTCCCATCAAACACTAAACCATGTCCCTCAGCACCTCGTCTACTCATCCCTTAAACACCTCCAGGGAATGCGAATCAACCCCCTCCCTGGGCAGCCTGTTCCAATGCCCAGTGACNCCACAGCTGGCCCCAGGATTCGAGGAGCAGTCTCACCAGTGCCGAGTCCAGAGGGAGAAGAACCTCCCTGGCCCTGCTGGTCACACCGTGTCTGATCCAAGCCAAGGTGCCATTGGCCTTCTTGGCCACCTGGGCCCCTGCTGGCTCATGGTCAGTCGGCTGAACTCTGGCAGGACTTGAATAACTAAGATGATTGCTTTTAGTTGATATTAATTCTACCCCCCACCTTGAGCCAAATTTACCACTGCAACTGTTATTTTCTGACTTTTAAGCCTGGAAAGTTGTAGATAGGGGAGTACTCTTTCTTCCCCATGGACAGTGGTCTTCAGGTCTGACTCCTGTGACAGTGTGAAACGAAGCTGATTGGTTTAACATTTAAATTATCTTTAACATAAAGTCTAATTTCTTCTGTACGACAAAATGAAATCTTTTATTATAAAACAACTTTTAAAAAAAAATTATATTTAAGAAATCCAGCCTGTAATAGCGTATGCAGAATTCAATACACAGAAAAAATAACATAAAATTATGCTGTCACATAGCAAGCTTTCCTGAATTTTCTTAAAGTTCAGCTTTGAAAAATGGCTTCAGCCTATTTCTTTTCTTTCTTGCCATCAGCCAGCAAAGTAAAATGTTATTTGGAAAGCTGTCTCCTATTCATTCAAATGATCGCTTGGGTAGGCACAGTTGTTCGCATTAAAAGCAGATACTTAAGTGGAATCAGCGTACTTGAAAAACAGACTTTTCTGCCTGCTACTCTACAGTAAATCCATTACTTCAGCAAGTAAGAATCATTATTGCAGCATCTGCAAGTTTACATGATGATGATGATGATGATGCTTTCTCTGCATTGCTTCTATCATTCTCTTCCTCCTATGTAGCAGATTTCATGTAGGGGAATGGTGATTATTTCTGCTGTACACCACCACACAATTTTTTGATTAGCCCAAATAATGATTCTGAAAACTGTTTGGAGACTTTACAAGTGAAGATGCACAACAAGGCCACCAGTGATAATTTTAGGGAAAACAAAATGCATATAAAGAGCTGTACATGAATGAAGCCATGAAAGAAATTGGTTTTGTTTGTAGTAACAGTGATGAAGTAAACAAATAAATGCCATAGACCACTAACTGACACCAGATCTTCAGCTTCTCTCTAGTACTGACCATTCACCGAAGGTTTTGAATGTAAAGTAAGTCAAAGGGATCTAAACAGGCTGGACCAATTGGGTGAGTCTAATGGGATGAGGTTTAACAAGGCCAAATGGCGGGTCCTGCACTTGGGGCACAACAACCCTGAGCAGCTCCAGACTAGGAGAAGTCTGGCTGGAAAGTGCCTGGAGGAGAAGGACCTGGGGGTGTTGGTTGACAGCGACTGACCATGAGCCAGCAGGGGCCCAGGTGGCCAAGAAGGCCAATGGCATCTTGGCTTG
>WAAB01019803.1:7870-70228 GCA_013389865.1 Piaya cayana
GGTCAGGAAGATCACAGATGACTTTATTCATACAAGGGGGAATGGCCTCAAGCTCCGCCAGGGGAGATTTAGGCTAGAGATTAGGATGAAGTTTTTCACAGAAAGGGTCATTGGGCATTGGAAGAGGCTGCCCAGGGAGGTGGTTGATTCACCTTCTCTGGAGATGCTTAAGGAACGAGTTGATGAGTTGCTGAGGGGCGTGGTTTAGTGTTTGATAGGAATGATTGGACTCGATGTTCTGGTGGGTCTCTTCCAACCTGGTGATTCTATGATTCTATGAATGGAAACTCTTTCCCCTCCAGTCATTTCAGAATAGACATGGAAGAAATCGATTTGTTTTGGCTACCCTAAATCATGGTTGAGACTCGTGCACTTAAGGAACGAGTTGATGAGTTGCTGAGGGGCGTGGTTTAGTGTTTGATAGGAATGGTTGGACTCGATGTTCTGGTGGGTCTCTTCCAACCTGGTGATTCTATGATTCTATGAATGGAAACTCTTTCCCCTCTAGTCATTTCAGAATAGACATGGAAGAAATCGATTTGTTTTGGCTACCCTAAATCATGGTTGAGACTCGTGCATAGGCAGAGTCCTTCAATACCTTATCTCAGTCTTGCAAGCAGCCCAACTGCACACGCTTCCCGATGAGCCCTCCTTGGAAGAACTAGCCCCCATAAATTCAGTTCCAGAGTTTTCCCTGAAGAAGCACTTTGGTGCTCTGGAAGAGGGACCCTTTGTGCACTCATCATTCTGGAAGAATGCTTTCTGCACTGGAGCCTTAGGGTGGTGATTCTTGGCTCTATTTCTTTTATTTCCTCTTTATTTCCCACCTTTCCTTCTTTTTTCCTTGTTCATGTCTAAGGTTTTATAAGCTGATGCTTTCCTATTCTGAAGATTTTTGCCTGTGAGAATATGTAACTTTTAAATCAATTGTTGGTGTTACTTTTTACCTTAATCAGCCAGGAGGAGTTCCTAAATTTACAGGTAGGAGCCAGGCTCACCCCTTGCATCCCAGGCTGGGCCACAAGACAGCAGTCATTACTTTCTATGAGAGTTTTAATTTTCTGCATTTGTACGTGAGTGTACATGAATTTTGAACACGTTCTGAGAAATGTTTGCATTCCTCTGGATTAAGTGATATTTAGAAAGGAGATAATTGCCAGGCTGCTCAGACTGGAGTACTTCTGATTCAGTACATAGTTAAAACTCCAGGGAACAATAACTTCAAGCAGGGACACATCCATCTACTTAGATACATTCTGTATTATATAAAGCAACTAAGAAGGAGCATTTGATATTGAAGTAATTAGATTAAGGACCTCAATTCTACCTAATCTCTGCTTGGAAATTTAATTACTTTATTTAAGTTTGCCTAGTATGCCTATTAAAATGTCTAATTTGCTATCAACATTTCTGAGATTTTTTTCAAGACTACTACAGCACTTAACAAAACCCAAGATTATGGTATGAGATAAGGAAATGTATAACTGTTGTTGTTAATTACTACGATGTTTCATCTGATATTTAATGAATGATTGTCCAAAGTGCATTAGCACTATGATTTAAAATGTTAGAGGTAAGAGGAAAACGTTTCTCTCTCTGGGGTATTGTAGTCCTTGTATTGCAGAAATTAAGCAATTACTGAGATTGTCAAAATATCTGGTACCTTTGTGTCTTCACATCAGATCAATAGGAAATCTTTTTATTAAAATTTATGAAATAATTTTAATATGTAGATAGACTTTCAATTCTGTTTTGAGATTCAGAGGGACTTAACTATAAATATCAGTAGAAGATTTATCACTCTGTTCAGTGGATTCTTTCTGTGATACATCAACCTTATGGTCTTGCCTTCCTTGTGATGTGAAGGCCATACAGTCTAGAACTCTGTGAGGCCTTTGATTTGAGCTGCATATTGGCACAGATGATGTATGGACAATATCAGGGAGGTCCTGAGTGCTTCATCTGGGTACTGGATTGAGGCAAAAGCGTGGTTGTCAGAGCAGCGGAAGCCCAGGAACTCCAGAGGGAGAGAGGGGCAGGTGTATTCTGACTTCCAGAAGCGACAGCTCCTACATGTCGGCTGACTTTTAGGTGGTCCTGGAAGCAACTAAAGGAGATTTAAAGGGCCCTAAGGGAAATCTGTGATCAGAGTGCTACAAACAAGACTGGGCAAACAGGTGTGTGATGCAGTAGTTTAGCCAATAATATGTTAGTAATAGCTTTATGGACAGCTACCTTTAACTAATAATATGCTGTAGATACCCTAATGGGCACCTAGTTATGTAACCAAAAAGGGTTTATAAAGAAACAGCTAAACTACTGCACATGCTAAGAAACCAAGTCATACTAAAGTTAACTATGTTGATAGTTCTCTTTAATTGTTTTTCCTTCAGCTGGCACTGGTTCCCACTGAGCTAGCTGCTGCATTCCTCCCAGCTGGCCTTTGTTTATCTTTTGGCTTTCTGCTTCAAGGTCTTGTTAAAATTGTTCAGTCTCACAGCATCCAGGCCTTTTTCTCTGTAAAAAGTTCCCACAGAGGAACTCCTCTGTTTGGTGACAGAGCTCAGGGAAGAAGTGTGTAGGCTGAGGACAACCAGCGAGTTGGGAGAGGGAGATCAACCACTGGAATAACACCCTATGCTCCCTGTCTCAGACCCAACAGGCCTTCCATGACAGATG
The DNA here is from genome assembly GCA_013389865.1 of Piaya cayana. NCBI lineage: Eukaryota > Metazoa > Chordata > Aves > Cuculiformes > Coccyzidae > Piaya > Piaya cayana. The sequence goes on from WAAB01019803.1 coordinate 10,550, forward strand.
ACTTCCCATCCTCTCTCCATTTAGTCAAGGAGAGAAATTTAGGAGATGGAGGGGAATGGCAGCAGGTTTCTGACCAATGCAGTAGGCGTGCCTCCCCTGTGTCAGCCTCAGCCTCCCACGGTCCCTTGCACAATAGATATGAAGCTCTGTAATTGGAACCAAACCTCACATCATCCCGTATCATGTACTGATATCAGGTATTACCCCAACCCATGTGTAGGACCTTGCACTTGGCCTTGTTGAACCTCATGAACATCCTGTCCTTCTGATGTGGCAACTACAGCACTCAGCTTGGTGTTATATGCAAACTTGCTGAGGGTGCACTCAATCTCACTGTCAATATCATTGATAAAGATATTAAACATCACTGCTCCTTTAACAATCTGAGAAAAGTAAAGAGAATGATGTAACAAAATACATCAGAACACTGATAACATGCAAGCAATTTGTTTAATTGGCTTCTTACAGTATAGTTACTCTTTAAAATGGATACAATATATGCTGAGGCATTACTTGCAACTGGTGCAAGAGGAGGCCTGTATAACTTTAAACAGCTCAACCTATCTGGTCGCCTTCTTCATTTGTACAACCACCCCACTATCATTACGAATTGTGTCACAGCCTTCACAGTTTCCACTGTTCTGGAACCATCCCAGACCAGTGTGTCTGGGACGTGTTTCAAGCTGTGGTAATCAGATTTTTCTGATTACAGGACAATGTGTCCTTTCTCTTGGCTTCTAGAATTATTTCTCAGACAGTAGCTGTCTATTATGACTTCATGAGTGCAAGGCCTTATTACATTTGCTTTTCAGATAGGAAATTTCAGTAGGTGTCTCCTAACAAATTTTCTTTGTTTATCCTGGAAGTGCTCCGGGTATACTTCACCTCCAGGAGTTAGTCTTTGGGTTTCTTATAAGTAATTCAGTATTCAGTAGCTAAGCTAGATCTGGATGCATAATTTGCTTAATTTGTAAGACAGATGATGTTTGGCTCAGTAGCATGAGTAGTGCCTGTCTGCTGACCCTTGCCGCTGTTCCATTGCACTAGCTGAAGCATGTCAGTCCAGCATGTGTGAAAAACCATGCTGGCTTGGTTCTGAAGTTCTTTTCTCCATTCAAATTTCAGCTGAGAACGTTAGTGTTGCCATCTGAACAGCAATATTAATCATTTCCTGAGATTCTTTAATAAATTTTGTTAGTAATTAATGTCATACTTCTGATACTACCAAGATAAGCTAGGAAAAAATTAAGAACTTTTCTTCAAATGACCTACTGAGATCTCAAAATCTATTACAATAATTAATGCTTAGCTGTGAAGTTGAAGATATTTCGCAAAATTTTTTAATGTGAGCTTGTGATAAATGTTGTTTACTATATCAGTGATTAATCAGTGTTATAACTGCATGTCCATATGCATGAAGGATAAATTCCCCGTGTGAACTTAAATTTTACTGTTATTGGAACTAGATAAGAGAAACTATGAATTATATGTGAGGTAAAGGGCAAGAACACTTGGTAGAACTGCCTCTGAAGCAAAATTGACACCATCACTGTGATGTATTTGTATCTCTAGGGCTGCAGTTTCACCATTATGATGACACAGGATGTACTCCAGGGCAGGATTCACAGAAAAGCATGGTGTGATGTGGTTTTTCAAGCAGAGCTCGTTCACTGATGCTACTCATTGGGTTGCTAATATAATTGTCTCTTGACTAGAATTCCTAACCTAATATAATGCAGTTGTGCCACTCAAAAAACGTTCTTATCTAATTCTTCTTGTAGATGCATATGTCTTTAAGGTACTTACCCTTCATATCTAGAGTAAAATTAATTTTATCATTATTGCCATTTTCTCAACATAAAAACATTTGGGAAAATAAGCAATGTATTAAATCTGTCATTTAAAAACACTTCTCCATTTATATCAGTATTAAACTTATGGATGTTCCCAGATTCAAAATGTATATGAATAGTTCTGGACTTTTAAAAACACTTTGCTTTTCTTATAGTTATTCTGAATTGTGGTAAACTTTCAAATGCTGAGGTTAGAACTGCATTCATGGAAAAGTATTACAATTTTCCTGTGATTCAGCTACCCGAATTAAATTCTAGCCTTAGCTATTTAAAAAAAAAACCAACAAAATAAACAAAACAATAAAATTATATATTGCCTATAGAAAAGTTTCTTATGCAAGTCTCTCATCTTCTGAGGAAAACAAATACCTTCAGGACTGTCACTTGAGAATATACATCTAGGTGCAGGGATGAATATGACGAAAAATAAAATCATAGTATCATTTTATAGTAATTTTCCTTTAACACAGTGCTAAGGAAACTTTCAGTCCTCAAGACAAACTTTGTCTAAAACTTGAGTTTTATTATTGGAATTATTTTGCAGTGCAATCTCTTCTTAACCTCAGAAAAAGAAATAGCTGCTTACAAAATTTGTGCTATGCATTAATATGGTCTAAATCTAAAGCCTCTGTGTTCTTATTCTAAATCTCAAAACTCTGGAAAAGATTAATTATTCTTAAGATTTTATTTTGAGATATGTTATTCCAAAACATTGGGGACTTGCAGGGAGGTTTTCATAGTGCCATTAAATATTAAGATCCAAACTATTCACATCAACTGTAGGTGAAAGAGCAAAGAGAAAAAGAAACTGAAGCATTCCTTTATTTTTTTTTAAATTTCTAAAAGTAAATAATATTTTAGAAAGTACTATAATTTTCTAAAACATTCTTTCTTTTTCTTTTTTTTTCCTGAACTTCCTTATGTGTAGTTTTGTCTTTTTCCATTTGTTGTAGGTGGTGCTATCTAATCATAAAGCTGCATTTAATGTCTGAATGTTGTAGTTTATTTTTCAGACTGAAATGCTGTATGCATTAATGTTTTTTTTATAGTTTGACTTTTTTTTGTCTGAAAAGAAGACCTAAGCTCACCTTAGAAATTTTGCTTAGCATACACTAGACAATAATATTGGTTGCTCCTGAGGATTTTCCTGGCTAATCAAAACCCGAAATTTATGTGCACTATCATGCTACCTGCAGACCTCCCAAAGGTTACCAGTCTCAAAACCACAATATGTAACATGAACACAATTAAAATGCAGTACATTTTTTCCCCCAAAGAATTTAAAATTTATAGAAGACCTTGATTTTAACTATGAGGAAAGAGATATCAGTTGGGAAGCATGCTAGTGCTATGTCTATAGAAAATATTGTTTCATTTCCATAACTTTCATTGTGGTAGCTGTAGTTTGAATTTACAAAGCCTCTTGTTCTGGGAGGTGTGAAGTCTTTGTATTTAACTGTTACTGCATTCAATAGTACCAATGTTATAACATTCTCTGGAGTTTTATGTATAGTTGATGAGTCAGTAAAATCTCAGCTCTGTTTTAGTAATTATTTAGGAGGAAAGTCAGCCAGTCTGCCATGCTTAGTGTCCTGACGCAAGTACATTCTTGATAATCTTACCAGTAAGTGGGAACTGAGATCTCTGCAAGTTCTAAGTAGTTATATATATATTCTTCAACTTGTAGTTTAAATTCTAAAAGCAAATGTATTCAAAGAAAACAGCTATAGCATGTACTAAGGGCATACTACTGATGACGTTCTGATTAGTTGGTGCTAATCTTCTGTTTCAAGAAATAAAACCAATAAATTGTATTTTAATTATAACTTAAAGTGTTGTAATTCTTAATAAAACCTTATTTTCCTCCTCTCATCCTGAAGTGGCAAGGCGACTGGAGAGAGGATCTTATCTATTACGTTTTTTTATTTCGGAGAGAGACAATATCCCTTGATCATGGGTAAGGTAAGACTGCATTTTATTAATTTTCTCTCCACAGAAAAAAGAATGTTCTTAGCAAGAAATCTATTTTCATTTTTAGTCTTTTTTTTCTTTTTTTTTATGCCATCAATTCTTTTGCTCAAGAGTATGACTCTTCTCACTGGTTTGTTTTTTTTTTTTGGTCAACATCCCAGAAGTTGCAGACAAAGTTGATAAGATATGAAACCAAGCAAGATTACAAATCTTTTTGTGACTGTGAATTTTTCCTTACTACAGTGCTTCTGTGATGCTTTTTAGAAATATCTTATTTGGAAATGATTTGCTAAGGATATTTGGAACTATGCTGAAGTAAATTAAAAGATCTTGTGACAAAGATATTAGCAATCAGTGCACTTTTGAGAAAAGCTTATTGTCTTGTCTAGTCTTCTGAGATATCTGTCTGCTAGCAGTGAAATATATCATCAAGTGCAGAATACAGCACTGTGATTGCACTTTTGAATTGTATGTATGTATAGCTGCAACTCATGACTATGTACGATAAGAGGATGCATTAAGAAGAAGATTTTTCATTTTCTTATCTAAGAAATAATAAAATGTTAATTTCTGCCTTCTCTTCTGGGTCAGATACAGATCATTCCATTTTCTGTCCTTCCTTCCACTGTACTGGTGTGTCATGACATTATGAAAACACAGAGAGCACCGTCTGCACAAAACTCTTTTGCACTAAATTCACTCTGTTCTGGTGTCTGAAATCTGTCCAGCTTCAGATTGAAGCTCTGGAGTAAGCAAAATGTGGAAGTAATTCATACCAACAAATCATTTTATATACTGATGAAAGCTGTATATCTGTTGTTGAAGTGAACCTTCTAAATACCCTGAATTCAGAAAATGCTATCAGCAGGAGAGAAAGAAGGAGGCATGGTGGTTGTGAAAGTATATCCTAAGTTTAACAGAAAGAACTCAGCAGTCGGTGTCTAACAAGCTGCTAGCTTAGTTACAGGGGGTTATATCCAACATGTTCACATGTTGTATTCTTTCAGGGGGGTTTCCTTCTTTATATTCTAGATTAACTCCACTGAATTTTTGTTGGAGTGGTCTAAAACTAGAAGAGGGACAGAAGTCTATGCAGTTTCTTTTACACAGCAGTGTAGCTCTAAGCCAATAAAGTAGGTGTTGATGCATGATTTTTTCAAGGTAGTTTCATTATATTCTTATATTTACTTTCATTTAAAATTAAATATGTCTCCATAATTACGTTTCCTGCCTTACTTGAGTAGAAAGTGTACTGCCTATATACAGTATTAAACCTTTAGTCTTTATTTGTTGGTAGCAGGTCAGAAGTAAAAATAAAAGAAGAAAAACCAGAGTAATTATAATATTTAGGTAACTTCTGTTTTTAAAAATGTTTGGAAATGAAATGAGATAGGAAATTTATGGTCACCTTTACTTACAGAAACAGGAATTAGGTAATAAATATATTTTCCCCATTTCTCATTAGTGTGAAACTGGATTGAGTTTACATTGATTTAAATGCAACTATTCTTAACATACATTTGAGTAACTAGAAACAAAAGTAATACAGTTTATACATGGTATTACTGCACCATGTATTATCTTTTAATGATGTTGCTCCTATCTATCTTTGGCACACTGGAACAGATGATCTTCACAACTTCCCAAAAATCACATATGCATCAAATTAAGCTAATTTAAAGCTTCTAAATATTGGATTTTAAGTTTTTGTTTTGCTTTGCTTTAAGATTGGTAGCAGGTCCATAAAGTATTTGAGGTCTTTTTTTTTGTATTTTACAGGGTTGTCCAGTAGCAGGGTTGGGCTCCCAAATTAACTCTACTAATTCTGGCAGCTGGAGTAGGAGCATAAATTCCAGATTAAGGCTTACATTGGAAGGGAAAGTATCCCTGAACATTTTTGAGGTAAAGTATATCCAGGGACAAGGAATAGAGAAGAGTTTTTAGATGCAGTTTTAAATATTTAGTTGCACTGCACATTGTCACTTTTATAATAGTGATGGCATTTTTTTCTGTACAATAGAAAAGCTCAACAATATCTGTTCTTTACAAATACAAAACCCAGGTCAACATTCTGACTGCCTGTGTTCAGCTGTGTAGTGTTTTGGAGTGGCATCTTCTTTGCCTTAGTAATTCATCAAAGACCCCTAAGATGCAGCAACAAACTTTTGGGGTTGTTTTGTTTTTTTCTCTAGTTCTTAGTATCATTTGCTGTCTTGTGCTCAGCTGTTCAAGAGATGTATTTACATTTCAGCACTATAGCTGGACGTAAAGAAAAAATGCTATAGGGAGAATGAGCATAATTGTCTTTTCAATGGATCTGAGTAACAAAGAAATGCAGTAGTGAATATGCATGCCTGGAATGCTTTGTTGTTGATGTAAAGATCCATTAGTGGTGAATAGTTATTTAAAATAAAAAGAAAAAGTAAGAAAACAGAGAAAACACTGTATTGATGTTACTTCTAAGCTGGCCATCATTTTAACTCTGTAGTATAGACTAATCAAGTTGTTTGTTTCCATTCCATTTTGGGGGATATGATAAATACCAGTGTCCTTTCTTGACTGTATTAGGTTCTTGTGGAGTGCATTTTTTTCCTAGGAGAGACTGTACTTCTGTGATTATTACTACATAATCATTTTATAACATGACATTTCTGTGCTCTCTCCTACCAAACAGGAGACCAAAAACCAGTACCTAACTCCTGATTTTTGAATATTTTATTGTTTTATTGTTTATGTGGTAGGCTAGTTATGAAACTGCGTATGTGGATGCTTTCATTGGGGTTTCAGACCAGGTGAAATAGCACTATAATATTCTCTATTTTCTATGCATTTTAAGTGTTGTAGTACCAAACATTTGAATTCTTGCCTTCCAGTACAGTTAACACTCACTCTTAACACTTACAGTAGTAGATGAAGTAGTTTCATACAACATGGAAAACACTGTGGAGATTCGCATTTATCTGTAATCCAATTTTAATGAGGTTTATTTTCAAGCTACCTGACCATTTTGTACTGCAGAAAAGTTGTTTTATCTTACATGTGAACATTTACATTTATAATCAGATTACACTCTTATAGCCTAGTGGCATTACTGGGTGCTAATTCATCACTAAAATAAACAGCATTGTTTTCAAATTAATGGTAGACCATTGTTAAAATCCAGTATTGTAAAGCTACATTATTAGATGTAGTAAGAACTGTTGTTTTCTTTAATTACATATCAGAACTTACTATTACACTCTTATTTTTAATACTTAAAGTTGGAACACTGCTCTTACAAATTGGGAATTAACTGCTTTTCCCAAAAAAATGACAACATAAAGGAAATATTATCAAGAAAATAATGTATTTGTTCTTAAAATTTGTTAGGTGTTAAAGTGATTTTAGTACATTTTTTTTTTTAAAAAAAGGGAAAAAAGTATTGATCTCTAAAATTGCAATTTTACTTTTGCTTTTATATCTTTGTGATCAATGGTAGTAATTTATTGTAAAACCTTAATACAACTGTTTCATTACATCTATAGAAAGCCAGTGGTGGGAATGGAGAAGTACAGAAACAAAATGCAGGACCTGATTATTTGTGCTGTGATATATTTCCTAAGCTTCATCATTCCTAGCATTTAGGTGATACGCATTTGCACTACCACTGTAAAAACAGATCCACTTCAGAACTTTCCTGTGTAACTTTCCAGTGTTTCCAAACACTTTCCTGTGTTTGGAGTTCCATCTGAAACATTGACTTTTGCAATTAAATGAGTAAATACTTCGCATTGATTGATGCATTGATTAAGAAAATGCAAACTCAAGTTCACACTGAGTTTGTATGTTATGCAAGATATTGAATGAGAATTCCAAACTTTCTGTTCTCTAAAGGACTACTACAGTCAATTACTAAGGGGTTACAAAGGACGCTTCATTATTTCTCCTCTTTCTTTTCTTCATCCAAAATTGCTGAATTCTAAAAATCTTTCACATATATGTTATAACTAGAAAATGAGAGTTATAAGTGAAACAGCTATAAGTATAAAAATTCCTAGTGTCCAAAAAGAGGTCAACTTACCTCTGATTCTTCAATGACATTTTGCTACAGGTTAATGCCTATTCTGCAACATATTTTTTGATCATATATGGTGAATGTCTAACAAAAAAAAGCAGTCACTGTGTCATTAACACATGGATCAATAAGAAAAGAAAGAGTAGTTGAATAGGATCTTCAAAACTATAAGGAAAATAAAAGCGAATAATTCTGAATGCTGGTGTTTCATTGCAGCCTCTTCTTCAGGAATAGAACACAAGCTTGGGGCCCAGAGCACCGGAAAAGTGAGCATAATAAAAGGGGGTAGATATAAGCAGGTTTATGTATAAAATGTAACGACACTATTTTATTTTTACACTACATACACTATCCTTATTTTAAAGTAGCTACATAATTTGGATTGTACAACCCCCATTTTCACTAGATAAATAATAACTGTTCTTTGCATTCTGAGTAACTTGTGAAGAACTTAATTAATAAAATATTAAACTCTTGGCTCAATGTATAAATTGTTTTCTCTTCTTGGCCATAATAACATTTTGAGTGTAACGAGGCAGTTTTTGTTCAGCTGTTAAAGTCTTTTATTCTTGCTTAGATGTTGGTATTTCTTCTGAGTTTATGCATTTGAGATTACTTTACATCTGATCGAATTTTTCTCCAGCAGATGGTGAGCCTTTACTTTCTGCCTTGCATTGATTAGCAGGACAATTGAACAGGAGAAAAGCCAAGAAATTCCTGAATGATAATTGAGGTGAAACTATTAAGTGACATTCTGAAAATTTTGTGGCCAGATCTATAGGAATAATGTGTAGGTAGGTTAGAATTTAAGTTAAAACTTTTAATAAATCTATCTTATGTTGTGAGGAATTCTTCCTAAGAGAATTACCACCAATTCCTGAGAGAGTTAACACCAAGGTTTTTAAAGTTCTTAAAGTCACTTTTTGAAATACTATGAATATCCATAAAATTGTCAAGAGGAATGCACAAATAAATCAGTACATATCCACTTTGTATTCTTGATATCGATAGATTGATAGCAAAGTCACAACAAATATTGCTCATTAAAGAAGGAAGAATGCATTGCTAAAAAGACTAAGAGGCCTAATTGCTTCTGGTTGGAGAAGTTCATGCTGATGTATCAGATAAATTGTCAACATTGAGGAAAAAGAATCAAACTGTACCAAAGCTTGGAATATTTACTATAATACTTTATTTCAGATATAGAATTAGAAGCAGTAGCAACTACTGATTTGTGAGGTTTTGGTTTTGTTGTGTTTTTTAAGGATTGTGTGTGGCGTTTTGTTGATTTTCCTAAGAACAATGTATGTTATCAAAAATTGTACAGATTTTAAATTCAAAGTTGTGGAATTGTATACTAAAACAGTTCTGAGTGGGGATTTTTACTGTTTTTTATTAATTATAAAACCAGTTTTATAACATTTGTTTGATAATACAATAGAGTAGTAGTCTTCAAGTCAAAACAACCTGAAGTTAAAATTATATGCTATTATATTTAATTCATGTCCCACTCAATGTTATAGTTGTCTGTATAATTGCTATATGCGAGGCATTCAAGAAGGCCTTTTTTGTGATATCAGGTCTTGGGCCATGTGAAAAAACATTCTAAATAAAAACAGTGATAGACATCTTCCTATATCAGAATTAATATATTTAGTGATTTCTTGTGTTGCCATTTGTTAAATTCTGATTTTAAAGAAAGGAAAGAAATACATGATGTAGTTTTCAGGAATGTCCATCTTATACAGTTGTCTGGAGCAAAGAGGGTATATGGGTGGTGTATGGTGCCTTGGTAGGTAGGGTTTTTATTGGCAAGGTTCACAAGAATAATTTAAATTCAGTACCAAATGAGTTACTGATAAGTTTATTCTTGTGTTTACCATTGTAGTTATTTTAGGAGCTTGGAATTTTGGAATGCATCAAAACCACATTTTCTGCTGGACGGAAATATGTGGATGGTATCAGAGACTGAAGTCCTGGCAAAAAGGTACTAGTCCATAACTCTTGAAGGTAGTTTCTTACACATGGAGCTACTATAAGAAGACTGAGTCTATATGTCTAGATGTCTACAGGTTTAGCTGTCTAAGCTTCTAGTATAGTCACAAGAAATTTAGCAAATGAAGAGTCTGGAGTTATTGCTGAACGATGGAGGAGCCAGGAGTTGTGTTCAGCTGAATGCAAGCATCTGCTTGTTGATCAGCTGAACAGTGTTGAGTGTATTGACCTAGAGGCAGGATTCTGTTCTGTAAGTGTAGTTTCCTTGGGTTACAGGAGATACCTTAGGTTATTTGTGATGTCTTCATAACGTTGAATAAAGTGACATACATCTTAAAACACTAGTGCTGCTAAGGAGGGAGAGAGATGGTGGCAGGTAAGATATTCCTGCTAATTCAAATGGCAACAGATCCTACCTGTGAGCAGTTGAAATAAGCCATGTGTCTCTATATAATGGAGACAATACATGCTATAAACACCATGTGCAATCATCTGAACATTGCTGATGCTAAAAATGTCACAGCCATGATCAGGTATCAACTATCAGAAATTTATGGATATTTACCGTACCCTGCTGAGAAGCCAGTTTAAAATCAGAAAAATGGAAATACCTTGGGGTACAGAAAAACATTTTGATCTGAAAGTTTTATACTTCTAGAGTTTTATACTTATGTAGTTTTATAAGCTTGTAGAAAGTTGTTGAAAAGATGTTGCAGGACTCAACCATTTCCCACATATTTTGTATAGATTATGAATACTTCAAGACAGCAGTTTAAAGATAAATGTTTCTTTTTTGAACTTATTGATCATGTTTTTCTTGTTCAATAGCATAGCAACTGACTGGTAGCCTGACCCCACTGCTTTCTTCTTTGGAAGGAATCTGTAGGCAGAAGAGGTATGAGGGGATGGAGTAAAGGTGACTATGAGGGACTAAGCAGCTTCCAGATATGGACAACTGATTTTTCTTTTGAATGCCAGAGTTTATATTTCTTTCAAAAGAGATATAAAACAAGAAGGAAAAGTGCCTGCTGCTTATTGCCCTAGGGTCATTTTAAACCCCTAGGGAGAGAGTGAGGGAACAGAAAATTCAAGAGTATCAGATGTGACTTGACTGAAAGGACTACATTTCATTGTAGCTGCTACTCAATGTGATTGAGGCTTTGTCTTTTCTTGCAGTGATACACAGCAAGGCATTTTAAGGTATGCAAGTGAGTTAAATACTGTTATGTGTTTAGAGAACTAATCTGAAGCATTAGCATGCATGGATAAAGTTACTTTGATGAATTACTTAAAATGTTGTGTCCTTAAGGTTGCAAACAAATATGGATAGATATTAAACTCTATTGACTTTTCAGGTCTCCAACTTTATGTAGAAGAATGTTCCACATGGATGAAGCTTCTACTCTTTTTTTTTGGTGTAGATGAGACATTCATAAAAATATGCTTTTTGAATCTCAGAACTTGCAAAAACTTTTCTTGGCATAATACCTTTTTAAAAGATGGTCGGTTCAGTGATGCTGACAGTTCAATTACAAATGGTAGAGTACTTTTGGCATTTAGCTGGCAAGGGAAAATGGGACTGATTTTAGTGTTTTAGGAGACTTAGAACATATTAATCTTCTTTCTGAGAAGTTTGTGTGGCGTAAATTTTATCTCTACTTACTTTCACATAGTTTTCATGACATTATGAAAACTCAGAATCATGATAAATTCATTATTAGGTATTTGAAATGATCTCCCATGGATTCATAGAAACCAAGGAGAAAATACAGTGGTTCCATATGAAAATCCGAGAATATTATTTATTACTTTGATATTTTTTTCTCTTTTCCTCCTCTGCTGACAAATGAGAAAATAGCAACTTTTCTCTTTTAAGACAGTCAGTTAATGAAAGAGAGTAGTGCAGACCAAAAATTAATCTTGAGAGAAGTAATGACAGAAATAATGGGGAAGCAGGTCAGGAGCTGTCTGTGTCCAGATTGTCCAGGAATATATTTTTTTTGAACAAAAATAGACAAAGGAAGGAAATCACTCTATATAGCTTTAAAAGCATTAATGATAAATGAAAAAATATTTTTTATATATGTTTAAATTTTGATAGGATAAAGAAATGTGGTTAAAATTATTCTTTAGCTCAGTTGAGGAAATCTAATATTGAAAATAATATTAGTATAGATCTTCATCTTAAAAATATTATAGATTCTCAGGGATACAGCAGTAGGACATATATCAACTTTGAATTTATCCTTTTTGAGCAGCTGGTGGGGAACACAGCAGAAAACCTCAAGAAGTTCTTCCAACATTTTATTTTCTAAATGAACTTAGTATATACTATGTTAAGCTACAATATCACCTCCAAAGGAACAAAGCAGGCTTCATAAAATATTGGTGGTGTTTATACAGAATTGTAGCATTGTTTTCTGTGAGACTGTATAAATCCTGTGTCAGGCTCAGGCTGGGACTTCAAAGAAGGTGTGAATTTTTGAACTCTTGTGATCATCTTAAGTAGCATGTGTTTTTTTCATTAAACTAATATGTGACTGCCAAATTAGTTAGAATATCTTATTAACCTGTATCCTACTGAGTAACAGCGTGTGTATATATATGTGTTTAATATACTTATAATTTCTAACTGATGAAATTGATGGTGTGTGATTACTCCTCTACTTCTACGAAAAGTGCTGTATATATTTTCTCCAGTCAAGAGAAAATTTAACAAGGAGAAAGTAATATCCAGATAGCAAAATACGTGGTGGTCTTTCTGATATTTTCAGGAACTGTTACTATGGTGCAGTCTCTCTCCCCGCAAATGGAACTATCAGGGTCCTCACCAAGTGGGGTTTATTGTTTGTGATAAATAACCACATGAAGTTTGCATTTAATTTCAAAAAGAAAATGTTTCTGTTTCTACAAATGTCAACATAGCAGTGCTTTTTACAGAAAATAATGTAATAATTCTCAGCAACATCCATCACTTTTAAATTTTATTTATTGTGCCCTGATATGACTAAGGTGTTTATGATATTAATCATTTTTGCTTTCACTTTCCTATCCTGTTTAGCCACATCTGACCCTGTTTAGTCATATCTGACCTTTGGCTACACTATTTTTTTGTACCTGGCACGCTTCTGTTTTTAACCAGCCATTCCTTCTCCTTCCATCTCCATCTTTGCCATCACTGCGTGCCAGATGATTGAGTATTTTCTTTTCTGCCCTAAAGTTATTCCTTTTCCACTTCATATTATTATATTATTCTTAGCATATTACCAGGTCAGAGCTGCCATATAAATGAAACTATAAAAGCAGAACACTGTCATTTTGATTTGAAATCATTTTACACCTGCTGCACACTCAAGTAACACTTTGCCTGGAAAGGATGTCTCTCTGGCACCTTATTCCAGCCCACTAAATCTGAATTACACTGTTTTTCTTTTCAAGTGGTCAGACCATGTCTCTACTACTCCCATGGGTATGACACCATGATCTAATCTGACTTCAACTAGACTCATGCATTGCACTTCTTACTCCCTGACTGCCAACCGAAAACCAGATTTGACATGTACAGAGTTTTGCTTTTGGAACTTGTAGGCAGTAAAAATGTGGAATGACAAAGGAATGATTTATGATTTATTTGTTTGAAGGAGAACAGCATTCAGTATGTTTATGACACATTATACTAACCATATTTGGCATTTCAGTAAAGCTTTTAGGTAAATACGATGTAGCCTTGCTAAATCCTGTAATCCTCCCTCTTTGGGAATAAAGTATATCCTAATTTAAATTGCCTTCACTCTTTCAATATGTCATATTCTAGAAGCTGTGAGGCAAATCACTCAGCTGTTAAGTATGTATTCTCGTTTTTAAATCTTCCTGTTTTCAACTATAAGACTACAGAACTACATCTTCACAGCTTGAGAAGAGAAATATACATTGGACATAGTTTTGCAAGGGTCTGTCTTGGTCTTCAAATATATAAAGACTTTCTGCAAACATGAAAATATTCTGCATATTCTTGGTTACTACAGTAGAATGTAATGGATAAACGTTGTGGGCATGGGAGAAATTTTTCTGACTGTGAGGGCTGTGAAGCAGTAGAATGAATACAGTGAGTGGAAATGAAGCCTCCAGATACAGCGTTGTTTGAAAATAAATTGGTTAAACATCTCTCAGGAGTGGCAAAAGTACAATTCTGTTCCAAAAGAAGACCATAACTATTGTGTTTTTTTTCTTCTTGGTCTTTCTTAAATTCTAATATTTCTGTACTTCTCACGTGTGTGAATAGCTGAAGTATTTTGTAATTATTGAAAAAAAATCCTTTGTAGATTTAAATCAAATCTAATCAATATTGTATCAAATAAGAACAGAATTTGTAGAGCGTGAAAGAATGGCTTCTGCCTACATTACATAGATTTGCTTTGAAATAGAGGTGAACAATTGAACATAGATATAGAAGAACTATCCATAGGTATATTCCTTCTGTGGTTTTAACTGTAAAACAGCTATAGACTATCTATTTTAATCACACTAGAGGAATAACTCTTCTCCAACACTGCTAATTTTCCCATGAAAACCCCTTATTTCAAACCAAAGGATTTTTTCCTAAGGATGTAGTTCACATCAAAAAAAAGATCTGCACTGTGGGTTTTGGAAGACAGATGAATTCTATGAAGGCTAGTGCCAGGTGACTTCTGGAGGTAAAGGTGATTGTGTTGCTTATGCCATCATTATGATCACCGAATCACTCTTCCCAGATAGTCAGTGATTTAACTCACACAGTCCATTTTTTAATAATGGATTGAGACTGAAACAGCACTGTAAGCAACATTAAAACTGTGTGTTTTAGCAATATGTCAAATAGCTCTTGTCAAAGAGGTTATTTTCTCCAACCTGGAAATATTGTGACAATTTTTTATTGAGTTAAAGGGCAGGTTTCCTGTGCATTTTCTTGCAGAATTATGACACTCTTTGTATTTATAGACACCATATATTCCTGTTTGGCACGTTCCCCTTTGTTTTAAATTCCAAGAATAACACCGAGATTAATGTTATTTTATTTTTTATTCTTTTGTCTGCAGAAATAACTGCAGTTTTAAATTATGACAAAATGACCTCTGTAGTTTATTACTTATTACAGGCTCCAATTCTCTGAAGAAAATAATTCATCTTTGAAAAAGCTCAAGATCATAAAAACTTAGTCTGTGTATAGACATTCTGGTTTTCACTATTACTTATGAGTCTGGAAACTTTCATTAGTATATTAGAGCTTTCTCCTAGATTTTCTTTTTCTATATATAAAAATTGACAACTTCCTGGCAATGGAAATATTCATTTATTTATCAATATGACTCACTTAGGTAAATACTTCCTTGATATAATTGAAGTACTTATTTTGTGTTGATTACATCAAACACTTCCTATTATTCCCTCATTATTATTTTAGTATATGATTGGACATTTGACAACAAATAGGCTGTTTCCAATAATACACAAATTATTAAGTAATAAGCTGAAATGACTGATTTTGAAACTCTTTCAGGTTTCATGACTTGAAGATGCATTTTTGTTGCTTGTTTTTCCAATGGTGTACTTGCAGAGCAGATTGGAAAAGTATATTTCTGGAAGACCTAAGGCTAAAGCAACTTAAGACTCAGATTGCTACATTAATTTTCTGGCTTTCTGCAATCAGTTTACAAGTGTAGCCCAGTATGACAAACGTGATTTCATTCAAAATCTCCTTGAAATCACAGCAGTTTTTATTTGAAGAAATAAAATTTGCTAATTTTCTAAATGAAGCATCAGTTTCTGAGGCCACAAAACATTTTTTTTCCTTGATCTTACAAATAATGTCAAGACGAAGCTTGTTCTTTGGACTGCAGAGAAGTACCACTTTGGAGCATTTAACTGGGAGCTTTTTAGAAACTGTGGTTTGTAAATTTGTTATTATAATTAGTCTCTCTATATATGAAGTAGTAGGCCGAAATGATGACAGACAATGTCACGTGCTATATTTAACTAAATCTATGCAGTAGCTATTAGAGACTGCTGTTGTTCTTAATACTGCTTTTTCTTGGCTAATACTTCTTAGATCATGCCCCTTGTATTATTTTTACAAAGATTTTTTTAGGTCTATGAGAAAGCAGCAGACAAAACAAGGATTGTATCGGATAAGCTTAAGACAAATTCAAATGTAATTCAGAAAAAAATATATTATGTGATGTTACTTCCAGAAAATCTTTGTGGTTTTTTGTTAGAATTACTTGGGTCATTTGAGAGAGAAACTTTTGTTAGGAAATAAATACAAAATTAATCTATAAAACTCATCTAATCATTATCATAGAATCGTGGAATTGTTTAGGCTAGAAGGGACCTGTAAGATTATCAAGTTCAGCTGTAAACTCAACACTGCCAAGTCTACCACTAAACCATGTCCTTAAGTGCTACATTTACACATCTTTTAAAAATCTTCAGACAGGTTGTCTTAATCAGTTCTCTGGAAAGCCTCTTCCAGTGCTTGACAGCCCTTGAGAAATTTTTCTTAATATGCAATCTAAACCTACCCTGGCAAAACTTGAGGCCATTTCCTCTTATTCTATCACTTGTTACTTGAGAGGAGAGACCAACATTTACCTCACTGCAATTCCTTTCAGGAAGCTGAAGAGAGTGATGATGTCTGCTTTCAGTCCCCTTTTCTCCATAGTAAACAAGCCCAGTTACACCTCTTAAGGCTTGTACTTTGGTCCCTTCACCAGCTTCATTGCCCTTCTTTGGACGTGCTTCAGCATGTTAATGTCTTCCATGTAGTGAGGGTGCCAAAACTGATCACAGTATTTGAGATGCTTCACCAGCATTGAGTATATGGGAGTGTCCCTTCCCTAGTTCTCCTTGCAACACTATTTCTGATTCAAGCCAGGGTGCTGTTGGTCTTCTTGGCCACCTGGGCACACTGATGGTTCATATTTATGTGGCTATCAATAAACAACGCCAGGTCTTTTTCCACCAGGCAGATATTGTTCCCCAAGTCTATACCATTTTATGGGTCCCTAAAGCAGGACCTAGCATTAGACCTTGCTGAACGTCATACAATTTGCTTTAGCCCATAAATCCAGCTTGTCCAGATCTCTCTATGGAACCTTCCTTCCCTCAATAAAATCAACACTCCTAGCCTGATGCTGTCTGCAAGTATATCTGCATTCACACTTAGTAATAGAGGACATAGATTATTGTTTCATTTTTATTGTTTCATAACCTGTTACATTTGAATCTCAGCACAAACAGCAGAGAAAACCCATAATGTAGCAAAAGTTTATTTAACTCCATCCACCATGCAACTGAGCACACTCGTTCTTTCTTTTTGTCTTTCTCTGTACCCGCAGAACTTTTTATGGGTTTGCATTATCTGTTTGTAGAAAGGACCTTAAAATTAAAAAGAAGCTTTGTGTCCATGAAGCCCAGTTCCCATTGGAAGTAGTGGAAAGGGTCCACTGACTATAATGGGACCATTACACATTTTTGAAAGCCCTGTGGTTAAACATACAAGGCATAAATACCCCCAAGTATGTTTCTTACCATACCTGCTGCATGGGCTTCAGGTCTGTTTTAAGCTTATAATCAAACTGTATCTGAAGGTAATGCTATATGGAGTACAGCCCATGGGAAGCATAATAGTCAGTGTAATAAACTAGAATGATGACCAGTGGCTAGCACTCTGCTTAATTTCAGACGTTCATTCATTCTGTAAAAAACTGAAGACTTCATTATCTTCAAAATAAAGACACAACAGTGAGTAAGTGGATCATGATAAACTGATGAATTGATATACTTTTGTGTCTACGTCACTTGTTTCAATTCTTTTATACTGCCTGAAAGCTCTGGAATCCAGATATGTTTGTGTAGTGCACTGTTCAAAATGAGCTAATGGGAAGACTCGAGCAGTTCCAGTAAAGACAGACCATCAAGCAGCAATATAGTAATGTCATCTGCCTATTCTCGCACTAATGGTATCACACTCCAAGTCAGTCAGATGGGACAGTCAATCTGGAGCAGTTTGTTGATTTCTGTAGGTATGTTCCTGAAAGTTTCAAAGAGAAGGAGCATGTAATTAATAGTGTGAACAAAGTAAACTGTAGGGATGACAAGCTTAATAATTTGATTAAAGTCTTTTAGAAATGTATTATTATGATTTTGCTTTATTTCAACAATAAGAAAAACAAGATGGAAGTGATATTCTCAAAAAAACATAAATAGTTCTATCAATATTGTTTTCTTTTCATTCTGCTCAGTAAAGCCTCAAGCAATTTCATACTCTACCATAGGAGAACTTTCATCTAAACAGAACTAAAAACACTAAAGATTTGGAAGAACCTGAATTTTCTTCTCAAAAGTTCATATAAAACTATTCTCCAGGCTACAGAATCATCAATCTGGCATTTTTACTGTGTATTAAATTAATTTTATTTTTTAAAAAGAAATTACCAAGTATGAATAAGTAAATTTGAAACAAGTATTTTCTTTCCCTTAGAATGCTCTAAAGGCAGTATATAAAAAAATATAAATTATGGCATAGTGGTTCATAAATTTTCCACAGTATTATTTAATATAAATTTCTCTTGTAAACTTATAGCTAATCATACAAACAGCTAAGATATCAGTGGTTTGTGAAATTCTTGAATCGTCATTGAACACTAGCAATTGATTGCATGAATGTGATATTTTACAAATGTTTCCAACTTATGAAGTAATATGGTGACTCATACAAGATTTTACCACTGAGTATACATATTCATAAATTTCTATTAAATCTGATTGTGACTATAAGAACACTTATAGTGTCCTAAGCAAATACGCATCTTTTCCTTCTCAGGGAATGTTGTCCTTAAATGTATTATAGGAGCACTGAAAGAAAAGTATTTTACATCCACAGAAGGTCTATGACAGTAGTCTAGAGCTCACTGAAATCATTACGAGTTTACAGATTTTAATTTGAACTGTATCTCCACTGCACTTATAACTGGCCAGTTTCTCTGTTGTCCAGCAACCAATGAGCAGGTATTAAGAATCACACTGATCTGCCTCAATTGATGTTGTTCTTGCTGTTTTCTTCAGCCCTGAGGCTGAAGACAGATGCATTACACTTCAGGTAACCTTACCATTCTAGGTACTGCCTTTACCAAAATTTCTAGATGCAACATTTTGGATCTTTTGTTGCACTAATATAGCCTGATGGAATCACATAGAGACTAAAACAAATCTCTTTAGAGGGTGCACTAGGCACTGAGTTGTCAATAATTATCATATGTTTTTATGCTGCCACACAGTACATTTGTACAGGTGTAGTGAAGAAGTCAGCACAGAACTGTCTCTGATGTTTCTTGTCTTTCCCTGTCAAACAACATGTCTAAAACACCATATAGGGATGTAGCACTCCTGTGATGAGAAACAAGGTTCTGAAGAGGCATAATGCATAAATGCCTATGATGTTCATCTTTAAACCTAAAATAATTTACTTCTTTCTCAGTCAGCTCATGGCAGTGTAGGCATTTCACTTCTAAAGAAAGATTTCTGCTCCTGGGGAAAGCAGTATTGACTGCAAGGCAGACGTGGCAGACATCTGAAAGACAGTTTGAGGTTTGATTATTTCTCCAAGATCCAAATATCTTGGCAACCAGAGAATGCTTCTAGTTCTTCCCTTTTAGCTGTCCATTACTCAGGGGAGTTACTCTAGTCCCCTTGTTCTTCTGAAAAACAGTTGGTTTTGGAACAGCTGTAAGGAGCACTGTGAATCACTGTTATGTGACTTTTTTCTTTCATGTGAAAGGCGAATATTTACCAGGATATATACAGTGAAGTCAGTGAAGCAATTCACTCTTAAAAAACATATAGTTTTTATTTTGAAAGTTACATTAGCTTTCCATATTCCCTCCCATGTTTTAACCTATGTATAATTTAATGATCAAGTACAGTAAAGTCTAACATGATAAAGAGACATTGTGAACACTGAATTTTCCAAGTCTTTCAAAATTTAAGAGGCACATACTAGATAGCTTGGCGTTAATAGCTTTTAATAGTGCCTAACACTGCTTGCTGAATTTTAATTCCAACTGTTACTTTGTAATTACCACAGCGCTGCATAGAATAATGGATACTCTAGCTCAAGATAATTTAAATAGCTCTGATTTATAATTCAAGACATTAGCTGAAGAAGAATGGCTAAATGTATTAACAGCTGGGTAGATATTTATTTGCCAAAGACAATAAACCTAGTTCTTTTGCATTATTAGAACTTAATATCTACAACTATATTTTCCAATAGTGATCAAAGTTCATTCTTCAGAAATTTAGGTGAAATGTTTTCACAAATTACATACTACATTATCACTTTGGTATTTTAGTTAATTTAATTTCTTTACATTTAGAAATCTTCTCCTGGCCGCTTCAGAGAATTAATGTTTTTATTCTCTCTTTTCAATGTTCCTTTTTGTCTTTCACTTCTCTCACAGTTCCCTAGGGATTTATGACATCAGAGAAATGAGACCACAGACATTGCCATGCCTAGTTTTCCTTTAGTAGTATGTTGACAGGAAATGTCTCAACCATCTTTTGTCTTTTACAAAAAGTGTAGAGTGGTTGTCCCACTGAATTTAGTTTTCTATTATTCACTTTGTCTTACTGTCATATAATATTTTTTATTAGGCCTCTTTGATTAATGTGTCTGATTTTAATCCAGAAAAGCTGTTAGTGACTTACCCACAGTTATTCATTTCTCCTTAATAATATCTTAAAAAGAAACTTATAATTTTTTTTTTCAAATATCACATATAAATGATATATAGAGGGCCCACTCTATCTCATGTCTTATTTTTTTGTTACTTCATACCATAAAAATTTTATATCCTGCTGAGAATCTCTTAACATCACTAATCTTGTCTAAATTTGTGATGGTTATAATGAACGTGAACATTATTGCAATAGATTTAAAGACTGTTTGTGGTCATTATTAAACTTATTCTGCTCTACAGAAATAACAATGTATGTAATAAGTATCAAAGGCACATAAATTAATAAAGATCTTTATATTGCTCTTCTTTGATAGATAGATGTTAAAGCTTTTGTGTTTTTTTCCAGTGTTTTTTTATGATTTTGTAACTATCAATTCTTTAAAAAAAAGGCAATATAAAACTGGTGAATCATTCAGAAAATCAGAAGAGAGGGCAGATTTTATGAATATTTGTCCATAACACTGAAATAATTTTTTGTAAGTGTATTAAAAACAAGAAGGAAAATTTATACACTGCTTTTTGTAAATATTACCAGTAGACAATAGCAAAGAGAAATAATGAACCAGGGGTGAAACTTTGAAAAAGCCAAGAATCGAAGGATGATAAAATTAATATGAAATACCTGTTGATAATGTTCAAAGAACAGACTTGCTTTCATCTGAGGTCTTCCCTGCCTTTTTTTCCTTTTCCTAGTATGCGTTTGGGTTACCCCGGGTGGCATCTACAAAGAAAGTACTGTGCAGCTAACACATTGCTATCTTAACACTTTTCTTGTCAAATTTGCCATATAAATGATTAAGTGGAGGTGAAGTTCAAAATGTATTCCCGTATTCCCCCTTTTTTTGATAGTAGAAATCTTTTTTTGTTAATATTTGCTGTACTGATGAAACTCTTTTTGACCGTATGGTTATGGCACTTAATTTTCCTCTTTTAAAGCCAGGTTTACACTGACAGTGCTAATCCCTAGAACTGGGTAGAAACTTGTTCTGTTATTGCATGTAGCTCTACCATCTGTCAGTGGGGTTTTTTTTGCAGTATGGCCTTTGCTATTAAATCATGCCAAAATAAATTAGTAGTCATGGAAAATTCCTTTGAAACTAGCAATTCTTGTTAGTTTATCCTGAGGATTCACACCTAATCTGGAATATCACCTTTATCTTTAGAGGAAGAGGTCCAAATTTCCACCAAAGACACTTTTTTTTTGTTTTGTTAAAATGTTATCAAAGTCAGCTTTTAATTTAATTTGTAAGGCTCTGGACTCGACAAACTCAACTTCACATCTCTCCTTCCTAGGTCCTATCATATATTTTTCTAATTCTTCTGCTGCATGACTTAACTTCATTCATGATCTCCAAGTCAGAAATCTCATTAATTACCAGCTAGGAACACTGGTAATCAAAAAGAATATGAAAGTAGGTAGGGTCAGGAATTGTGTTAGTTATAGTAGCAATGATGCCACTTGTAACATAAGATAAAAGCAGTTCAGAACTAGATGTAAATTAAAAAAAAATTGTATAAAAATGTATTTGCATTGATTCTTATATTGCAGCCTGAAACACACAGAGAAACTATTACAGTTTGACTCATGCATTTTAGACAAATATACTTTTCCTTTTGAATTCCCTTTTTCAGGAGCTACACTAAGTCAGTAAGTCCTACATCTTATCTGAAAGGCTATATTTTAAAAAAAGATTACTGATATAGAAATTCTGTTTGAAAAGGTTAACATTAAAAACCATGATGCTGAGAGATTTGTGATTAAGTGATTGGAATTTTTTCTCTTTAGAATAGTTTGTTTCATCAGGCCAGGTTTACCGAGAGGGCATTGTGTCAAAATATAATTTATGGGTATTTCTTACATCCTAGAAAGCTGTGCTATCAACTGAATTCCTGCTTTTAAGGAATTCACACCATGAATGTGTCTAATTTTGAATGGGTAGTCTGTTGATTACTGAATTGCATTGCATCTCAGGCATAAAGGCTTAAACTTGCTTTAAGTCTTCTGGAAACCTGAAAAGGTACTAGACACAACTCATTCAGGTTAGTATTTAAGTACGTATATGATGGTAGCCAGGAAATATTTTGATCTGCCTTTGAACTGTCTAAATAAAGGTCGTGGTTTCTCTATATGCTGTTTTTCATCTATTAGGCTCTTCATGTGTGTGTCAGTCTTGAAGTTTGTGTAGATGAGTTTCATCCAACCTCATCATATAAAATTTGGAACTGATCTTCCAGAGATATAAATTGTTTCACTGAAAATACTTAGTGATTTTTTTAAAACATCTATTGAAATTTTATTTAGCAACTGCCTGAGAACAGGTACTTTAAAATGTGTGACTATACTATCACAAAATAACTTTCTGTCTTTTAAATTTGATTGCTTGTATTTTGTTTTCTTCATTATTCTGTGGGATAAGTGTATAAATTGGAACTCAGAATTTAAAAAACATATTCTATAAAGAGTGAACCTTTGAAAATCTGACAGTTCTTTTACTATAAATTTATTAACCTAAGTACCTGTAAAATATTGTGAAGTCAGGGGTAGATGATGCTGACTCTTCTTCCAGTACTATAGCTAATATTTTTTAATATGTTTTCTGGACAGGCTTTACAGGTTTTCCATATATAAACCCATAATGTTAGTTGTTTCAGCATTATTATTCTGGGGTCTAGTGTGTGTATGAACACTCAGAATCGATATGTCTTTAGACATTAGACTAATATGTATTTAAGTTGAAACTTTCATTTATTATCTGTCATTTATCTTCTTTTTTGTGGGCATTTTGGCTAAATATAGGCTTTTTTTGTGTGCTGTAAACTGTACTCTATATTGCAGGTAATTTAGTGGAATGGTTTTCAATGATTTCTCCATATGAATTTCAGGCACTGTGAAATTTGAGGAAATTTGGTTTTATAGGTAACAGGAAAAGGCCACAGTAGTACAAACCTCCTATAAGAGGAAATCCCATGGTACAGCAGAGTCCTTATTCTTGTTATGGGAGGTTGTTCCCAGGAATACACTGCAGACAGTATGCATTTCAATGATTTACTTCTCTTATTAACTTTAATAAAATTTCCCTAATTTACTATTAATCCATAATAAATTTGTATATGCTTGCACAAATAACGTATAATTACCTGCTACTGCACTGATTTGTGTTCAGTGTTTTTCATAGTACTGTTTTTGGTTGGTATATAGTTGGTATATTTAAGAAGGTCATGTCAGATATAACTATGAAAAAAATTTTCCTTTTTCATAACATCATTATGATACTACAACAGCAGTTGGCCCAGGGTTGTTTGTCAGTTAAGTTATGCTGTTATTTCACAAGCTGTGCCTTAGTTTCTCTGTAGCAGAGAAATCAGTGACATACATTTGGGTACGTGCTAAATGAGCCCCTTGCCCTCTCTTGTAACTGAATACAATTTCAATTTTGTTTATTAACTCAGTTCTTCTTTTGCTGAACGCTGGATATCTCTACAAATATCACTCAGGTGTTTTTAAAACATCTTCCCTAAGGGTTGTGGTAAGGTATTAGTTTAGGAGTACTGCTGGTTCTGAGCTGGTCCTGAATATTTTCTATATAATATTTTAAAATTAATAGTGCCTAATACAACGTGGAGCTCTGGGAACAGAGTGTAAAGAGCCAAGTGGCTCTGCAAGATGCAGCCTTGCCACGTGAAAGCCAGTTTGAGCTGGACATGAGAAACACTACTGAGTTTGTATGGAATAAATCAAGGATGCATGGCATAGGAAATCAGGAAAGTTTTGCAATTAAGTAAAGTGGTGGGAATATCAGAGCAGATTTACTAAAGTCATCTGGGTTTTTCTTGGCATGGAACTTTACATTCTAGACTGTGTGAAAAGAGGCTGTTAGTCTGTCTTGTTTCCAGGTCAAACTGAGCCTTGTATACTAGTTATTTCACTTCCTTAATTAAAAAGTCACACTGGATCCACATTGCCTCTGCGTGGAGCCAGTCTCAGCACATCATTTTTTCTGGCATAGTTAGTCCACAGTCCAGGAAAAAGTACTTGGAGATGATTGAGTGCAGTAATTGAGAGTTGAGTAACAATTAACCAAGAATTTAAGAATTTGGTTCCCACCGTGGAATAACTGAGGAAGGAAAATGCTGCACAATAATATTTTGTTAATGCCTATAGTAACACAATCATAGATTAAGACACATATCTCCCTGAATAATTTTCAACAATGTTCCTGTCTTCTAAAATATTAAGGGTTATAAAACCAAAGTATCTGTGACTGAATTGACATCCTAAACTATAATTATTTAAGAAAAAAATGTGAGAAGTGGCTGCAGAGGATGAGAAAGGGAAAATAATAATAAAATGGCAATAAACCACATCCCTTGTATCGTTACATTGGATGCCTCTTGCATAAAAATGGAGCAATTCTTTTTATATACTTCACCAATGTGTGTTTAGTTATTCAAGAATAATTTGGACAAAGCACTCAAAATGTACTAGTTTAACATGGGATATAATTCAGTGCTTGCCAAATAGAGCTAGTTCTGTAAACCACATAAATCTGAAGTATAATTCAAGAAATTTTCTTATGACTAGTAATTTTACAACAGAAGATGTGATCTCCTTATCTTCATTTCTAAATAGCTTCTGAAAAATTGTGCCCATTTGTGCCAGGAAAATACAGTATGATAAACTCTGCAGGGAGAATTCCATCTCTTTTGAACTATGTAAAAGCTTGGTTTTATTCTGGAATTGACTTTCTTTTGTGTCTAAAATATGTTGTATTTTTATCTGTTATCAAATGCTTACTCCCCTGCAAAGTTTCAATATGTGCCTCCTAGAGCAGGACTCTTTGGGTATATACTGTATTCTGCTGACACATCCCTAAAAAAAAAGTCACATCTTGGAAAGTGCACACCAGTTTACCTCAGGCTAATGCTGAGGAATACAATGCAAAGACTAAAAAAGAGTGTTGGAGCTAAAGAAAAATAAGATCAGAGCTAACAAAAAATAACATCACAGCTAAAGATTTTGTAAGATCTTTGGAAGTTATGATACTCTTCTGATGATTAGTATATTTATTCTCCAAAACCAGAATATGCACCAATGACATTCCTTGAATTTATTGATTTCATATTCCTTAAAGATGAACTGTACTCTGATACCTTGATATTTCTTCCTAGCTGACCTGAACCACTGAATTTTTCTATCTCTTACCTAAAGCTTTATAATGGATAAAATTGGTAAAAGGATGTATATGTGTATGTACTTTTACACACATGCGCACACTTATATAACAACACCGTGTAGGAAGAAAGTGCTTAATATTGTTACTTAAATTTCCAAAGTCAAATATAGCACAATTAATAGAATTCCTGTCACGTTGTAATTGAATAGTAACTGATGTCTAATTGGGCAGTGTTCATGGCTTTCAAATGCTTGCCTGGGCCTGCTAGTGGCTGCTTGCCCTAACAATGATCTGGTGGCAACAGTACTATTGCTTGACCTGAGTCAAAACTCTGTGACACCCTAAGAGAGATGACAGAGGACAAACCAGGCTGCCACGGTAGGACAGGCAGTTGCCCACAGCGTCTCCCGGGACTGGAGGAGGCTGTGGTGCAGCACATGGGTGGGTCTGGAAGCCAGTGAGAGGCAAGAAAAGATTTGAAAAATAGCCTTGAGTATAATGAGAAAGGAATTCTCCCATTCTCACCTTGAACACTGTACCCCCATCCAACACAGAGCCTAGGATGTTGATAGCTCACTTTGGCATACCATTATCTCTCTACTTGAAGACTTCTGGTGCCATTGAGGGCAGAGAGGATCAGAGGGATGTTGGAACTGCATGCGCATCATCAGAGAAAAAGGGTAGCTCTTAGTATGTTATTTTGTATAACAGTTCATAAGTGCATTACCACTGAGGCTTTTCTGTACTTTGACTACTGATGTCATTCTAAGAGGGCTAAAGATAGCTGTTCACTAGATTTTGATCAGATTAGCATTTCAATTAGACTAGCAATAAATTCTTAGCTTCATGCATAAAATATGTTCCCTGGGGAGAGTTCTTTTCAAAGAGCTTATCCAGCTGGAACCAAAGTAGACACACCCTTTTGTGTGCAGTAGGTGAAGCAGCATTTAGAAGGACAATGTGGAGTGTGCTGCAGTCAAAATGAATTTTATGTGGGAGAACACTAGCCAATGCATATGTATTTTCTATGTCTTTGGTTGTTTTACACTTTAAACCCTTTAAAACACATTAGATAGAACCCAAGTTAATGCTTCATACTTCACACTCTTCTCTCAAATAAATAATTGGGCAAAAAGGTGCATATTACTGACACGGTACAATAATAATTCGGTTTTCATAGTTATTCAAAACATTCTTTGAAATACTTTTTCTTTTTCTTGATCATTTTGAGGATATCCAGTTTGGAATTGTAAGTAAGATTAGCAAGGAGGCAAAAATCTGATAGCAAAATCCATTTGCATGTTTTTGCAAGACTGAATACTAGTTGAAACTGCCTACATAAGACGTGACTTAAATCCTGAAGTTACATTTCACAGAAATAAGAATAACATAAGGGACTACTCTTGCCAAAATGCATTTTTTTTTACCTCTAGCATCCATCCCACTTGACTCCAGTACATGCAAATGCTATATATGTTATTTCTTTTAAAGAAATAAAGACAAAGCATTGTTTTCTTTTTGTTGTATCTGTTTTCCTCTAATAAACTAATTTTTGCTTATATATGCTTGAAATGTAGTCTATAAGAAATTACCATTCCTAGGTTAATGTAAACCAACATGGGAGTTTAGTTTATGGAATTCTTTTGTTTTCAATGCTTCACAAGGTTATCTTTCATTAATTACATTGTCCGATGTGAAGTAAAGGCAGTTTGCTTGCATAATTATAGACAATATTAATAAAATATTAATTTAGCATTTATTAAAATGAATCAACTATTTGGTAAAATTGTATTCATTGTGAATACCGTTTCTCTGCCTAGAAAATAATTATTAGTTGTTAATTAGTGCATTTTTTCCTCATTGCATCATCAGTATTAACATTTCTTAATGTAATAAGGAACTGATGGTTGTTTGTGTAACTCAAGTATCCTATAGAAAGTTAATGTAACTTTTAAAAGATCTTATTTCTCAAAATACAATTATTATTATTATTTTAATAATTGGATATTTATACTGATATCTTAGATCAGACAGTCTTTCTAAAGTATTGTTGTATTAACAGTATTAGTGCATGTACTAAGTAATAGTAATGTTTAGAGAGAAAATTTAAGGCATCATTTCTAGAATATAGAATATTGTCTAACTATGAAGGCAAGAAAACAGTGTGATTTGAGATAATCCTACTCAGCCTACCTTACAGCAAACTGTAGTTAATGCTCCAGGATATAGGAAAACAACTCAATATAAAGTTAGTAAGTAGTCGATAATGCATGAAGCCTCTAAGTACTACAGGTGACTCAACAGCTCTAAGTCTGAGAGCAAGAGCACTGTCATTTATTTTGCACTCAGTCTTCAAATTCACTCTACTAAGTGAGGAACTAATTGGATGAGATGTAATGTTTTCACCTCAGTTTTTGAGTACATGGTAAAAATATTACCTTTAGTTTTTATTTTTTTGCTTTCTAACTTTTTCCTCAAGTGGGTGAAAAAAGTATAAAACTTTGAAAAGAAAGAATATAATGCGCACTAGGAAAGTGAACTATATTACCCTTCAGATTTGCTCATTAGATGCTAGAGGAATGAGGGACTGATATGCTATTCTAGAAACTCAAAGGGAAACATGGTGAAGAAAATGAAATTTAACACAATTTACTGGAAGATCAGAATGGAGAAGCCTAGAGAAGTGCTGTGAATGTTTAAATGTGAAACCTTTCCAAACCACCTTTCAAATGATTAGATGCATGAAAGAACCTGTGAATTATAAAAAAAATAAATTCAAGAAATTAATCTACATACCATTCTTTTTGATGTGGCTTGCAATGAAATAGAAGAGGAAGACAGCACAATAAACATTAGGAATATTCTCCCTGCCGGTTTTTCAAAGTTAAGAACTTGAATTGAAACACTATCTGTAAATGATCCTAATTAAGCTACTCATTAAATCTACTACTTTTAACTGTTAAGATTAATTTATAGTAAGTCAGCTTTGAGAAATCTTGAATGTTGCTGTATCAAGATTTTCTGAATGTACTGTGTTTAATCTAGTTTATACCTCACCTTTTTAAATAAAATAATTCAAAAATAAGTAATCTTTTGTACCTTTCATACTGATATCTTCATATACTGTTAAGTAATACTTAGTATAATCCTCATGTTACGGGCTTCACTCTGAGTGGATCAAATAACTCAAGAAAATTCCTTTTAGAGTGAATATTTGTAGACTTTTGAGATACATATATATCTTTGATAAAATTTTATCTCTCTATTTCATGAGGACATTGGGAGATTGCATATAACCGTTACAAAATGAGCATTGTTTAATAATGCTTGTTATTTCAGGCAGAGAAGAATCTTTGTTTAATATTCATGGTATCTATAATTATCTGGATTTTTCTGCGCATGACTCCAGGAAATCTAGTCGTAAAAGTACTCTTTCAAGCACTCTGAGATCCCACACCTACCAACATCTGTTATACCCCATAGCTTATTCCCCCTGAAATCTTCTGGGTTATATATAGCAGATGCTGGAGTATCTGCATGTTTTGGCTCTAAATGCAGCAGGATGAGGTCTAATATGCACTGTGCTTAGAGCAGTGAGACTGAACCTCACTCCTTGTTAATTTTGAATGGCACTTTTCCAGTTGCAGGTAAAATACAATTATTTATTTGCACAACTATGCTGATATTCACTGCATACAGGAGCTGAAACTTTGGTCTTGGTGCTGCTCTTGATTGCTGTGGTGCAAATGTACAATCAATGTCACTCTTTGTATTCCTGGATAAGGGAACAGTTGTATAATTCTGAGGATCAGACACGTTAGTGCAGTTTTCTGATTCAATCTCCATCAAACAGGTTCATTTCTGATGTTGCACCAGAGACCACAGGTGAGATAAGTCTAGATACTAGGCTGAAAAGACTGAGGGGTGAAAAGACTGAGACAGATCAACTTTATTCCTAGTAACAAGATACTTACCCGCTGCTATATATTTAAATCTGTGATGCCAAAATGTGTGAGACAGACACAGGAAGGCTTGTAACATGCTTCTCCCAGACTAGAGGAAGGAAATGTGTTCATACTTTAGAAAATACATGTCTCATCGTCATGGTTTGTTATGAACACCGACGTATTCAGTTATGGCTACAGTATACTCATGATGAAAAAAAAATCTATTTTTCACTTTTTTTTTTTTGCTAAAGCACTTACTCTGTAAGTAAATAAAATAACTCTTTCTGATTTGATTATACTTCATTGATAAATTGTGTTATTCTAATGTATTAATGCAACAACTTATATGTATTGTGATATAAAGTATTTAGTGTACAATACATAATAAATATAGGATGGTAATTCCTGCATTTAATGATAAACGTCTTCTAAGTGCAACATAGAGATGAAGCTAGCTATGTCTATTCTCTTTAGAGGAAATGAAGACAGGTAAGGATGTTCAGTGAATAATCCTTCCCCACTTAATTTAAATATTTACCTAGAAAGTGGATAGATTATACTTTAGAGATACTTCATTCCTTTTACAGAGTATAAAAGGAGACTAAAAATTAGATAAAACCCCCTAATTTTTAGTTTACTCTAGTTAGATGAGTTAAATCTTACACTTTATCTGTTATGTCTTATTGCTCTTTAAGATACTTACTGTGGTCTATGAAGATAATCAGAAAACATGAGTATTTACACCTTTTTCTTTACAGATGGCATGAATCGTCAAAGTATTCAGCTTGGGAGCAGCCTAAGGAGATTTCTTTCCCAGCCTCCTGCTGCAAGTAAGCACAACATCAGATTCAGATCAGGATGAACGAGTTGTTAGCCTGTGAAGTCCTAGAACCTCTTAGCCTGGAGGCTGTGTTCCAGCTTCTTGGTTCCTCATATTCCTCTTCATTTGCAAACAAGCCCAACACTCTCAGCCTGTCCTCATAGAGTAGGTGCTCCAGCCCTTGGATCATCCTTGTAGCCTTCCTCTGGACCTATTCCAAAGCATCCATATCCTTCTTATGTAGAGGATTCCAAAACTGGTCACAATACTCCAGATGAGATCTTGCAAGAGAGGAATAGAGGGGCAGAATCACTTCCCTCAACCTGCTGGCCATGCTTCTTTTGATGCAGCCCAGGATACAGTTGGCCTTCTCGGCCACAAGTACACGTTGCTGGCTCATATGGAGTTTCTCATCGAGTAGTACCCCTAAGTCTTTCTCTACAGGATGCTCTCAATCATGACATCCCCCATTGTGTAGTGAAAACATAATTTCCACTTTAACTGATTATCTTCTGGTCTATTTAATAGGGAAAAAATCCCACTTTTTTTTTTACCACGTAAGAAGACAAATGTACTATTATAATCTTTGCAAAATAAGTTGTTAGATGATAGGTTTTGTTTGCTTTATATATCTTTGTTAATTGATACAATAAAGCTTTCATAAATATAATCAGAATTCAAATTATTGCCTTTGTAGCAGCATTGTGTTTGCCAATGTCAGCTTACTTGCAACATTGCTTGTGAGCATAGCTGAATGATTCAGCTGTTCATACTGTGAATGAAGTTGCTGTTCATATTTGGCATGACTAAATCTACATTTGCATTATATTTAAATTGGATCAAAAGATTAGTTTATTTACTGAATATCAACATTCAGTTATGTAAAACCTTTTCTCCTGAACCTCTGTATGGTGTCTAATTTTTAAACTACACAGATACCAGGGAGACAAATCAACACGTAACAAACTAATGCTGCAAAAGGACTGGTTTTGATCTTCATTCTCTGTTATACTTAATTTTGTATAAACACTGATTGTCTCAGAAAGGAACTGCACAGGCAAGATATAAGGAGAGGGGAGCCCCCACAGCATTACAAAACTGAGAGAGGGGGTGGTGTTATCACTGATTGTCCACAGTTACTGGTTTCTCATTCTATATCCCAAAATCTTGAGGAACTAGTGATTACATTGGAGTGGATCAGTGAATAGCAACTAGGAAAACTGTAACTGCTGTGTCTCCTGTAAATTGTCTGAAGGCTGCCCACCCATGAGCTGAGTCTCTCTGCATCTTTTGAGAAGCTTGGAGCATAGTATAGGGTATCTTGCCTAATTCACTGTGTTCATTTGCCATCAGCCTATTATTGGTCCAGGTAAGACTATTGTACAGAAATGTTGTTTCCAGAACTCAGAATAGTGATTTCAACTATCTGAACTTTCTCTGTATTTCCTTTCAGCCAAATACATCCTGTATATTTTACAAGTGCAAATTCAGTTTATTTTTCATGATGGGGGAAAAAAAATCAGTATTATTATTTTTCTTTAATTATTGATCTTTTGTTATTTTCTTCCCTCAAATATCTTTTGAACCTTCTTATGGACAAAAATTGTTCTAGGCTATATTTTGTTCTGATATAGGTCACAATGTCCACAAAACACTTTTTGAAATCTTAAATGCTAATTTCTTGACTATATGAGCATTATGAGTTACTGAAATCTTTATACTTAATTTCGCGCCAAGGTTTTTATACTAATACATGTATTTTGTCTTGTCTTATAAGGTATCTGTTCCCTGTATGACACCCAGTGACAAATAACACAAAATGTACAGTACAGCCTATATACAATATACACCGAACATGTACATTCAACACAATATAGCTAGTGTGTACCTTTTGCCAAGGAAAAAAATTGTCAGGAGACAGTGACTTTAGGGTGGAAATATTAAATAATTGAAGCTGGGTGGAGGAGAATAATCAGTTCAGAGCAATTACAATTGCTTTATTTAAGAAATGATGGATAACTCAACATCGTTATTGCTGTCAAGTTAAGTCTGCATGATTTATCAACAGCTGGCACCCGAATGGCTCCAGCATCCAAGAGATCAGACATATCACTGTGCTTGTGTCAGAATAGGGTATGTAGCTCTCTCAACAAGTCTTCAGGCACTCACTCAGTGAGATAGGTGACTGGTTTACTTTGTCTTGGCTGAACAAAGCAGATGAACTCAAGGTGGAACACTTAATTAGCAGTGGAGATGACATAAGCTATGTCACTTACAATACAATTAAGCTGTGCTAGAATAGCTTTGAAATCTTTACAAGTATTCTGGTTTGAGCTAAAAAGGAATTAATTGTCTAACTTTTTAGCTAAGCTTTGTCTAAGTAACTTCATTTTCTGGAAGTTAACTACATGTTTTTCAGACAATGCCTTGTCTCCAGAGGTGTTAATATTTAAAAGTTATGATTATCATCAAGTAACAGGATGTTGGTGTGCTGAAAGGCCATTGCTTACATCTATCCCTATGGAAACAAAGGTCATCCTCAAGCTGGTGGAATGTTGTAAGTGGAAGGGGCAAAAAAGGGTCACACCTGCAGGAAGGACTGGACAGGGCAGGTGATCCACAACTGATCCACAGAGCATTTGGTTCTATAGTCAGTTTAAAACTGAGGGATCATGAAGGTCAGGGCCTCTTCTGTGATGCCTGATGTCTAATATGAACTTCATCTGTCCTTTTTGTCCCTGATCCTGGATTCATGCATTCCTGAAAATGTATTCAATTTCCACTGTTCTAAGCCTACTTCAGTCTCTGAAGTATTAAGAAATTAAACCAGATGCAGTAAATTCTCAAAATCAGGCTTTTGCAAAAAAATGCTACCAGATGAAAGAAGAACTTCGTAAGCTCCAGGAAAGGCTGACACAGTCCATACAATTTATATGTTTAGTGTTCCACTTGCTTCCTTTTTTTTGTTTTATAGTTCAGGATTTAGGTTCCAAAACTGAAAACACATGGCAAGTCTGGAGAATATTTTTGCTTGTATAGCCACCAGATTATTTGATTTCTTGCACAATGATACCTACAGTACCTACAGTATTTGAAACTAGCACTACTATAAAGAAAACAGAGAAAAGGTAAATAACGTACAAAAGAAGATTGAGTAAAGAAGGTCTGGGCTGGTAGCAATACCCTAATTTTAGAAGGTGCATATCCTCATTGAGTGATTAATATTTTCTCCCTTCCTACGGCAGCTGCCATCCATCAGTCCTATATCACTCCATTGCATTTGCAAAGTTTAACTTACTTTGTGTGCCACTCTGCAAGATACTTCTAGAATTATTCAAATGAGGAGAAACAGTATATCCTAATGTACATCTACAACAAATTGCACATTTTCTTTAAATGTTTATCAGAAAGTCTTTTTGGTCTCTCTAAGGATCCTTCCATTTAAATGCAGCACAACAATATGTGGAAGTGTAAACCAGCATTTTTCTATTATTGACGTTCAAAGAACTAATTAGAACATTACAAAGATAGAGAATACATAATTCTCTTTCTGTCTTCATGATAGAGTTAACTAAAATGCTCAGCACTATCTCTTTGGAAAAGACAACATTAACAAGATTACATTTCCAATAATGAAATTGTGCTTTTCTTTGTATTCTCTCCTACAAAGTATACCAATCCTTATGTGGTATCAATGCTACCCAGTAGTGATTCCTATCAAAAGTGAAATTTCTGTTCCAATTAACTATGATATCCAATACCCAATTAGGTTTTAATGTTGTATGCATATTTATTATTAGAAAAAAAATC
Source organism: Piaya cayana (assembly GCA_013389865.1). Lineage (NCBI taxonomy): Eukaryota > Metazoa > Chordata > Aves > Cuculiformes > Coccyzidae > Piaya > Piaya cayana. Next base: position 44,949 of record WAAB01019803.1, read on the forward strand.
AAATTAAACCCCCCAAAATTCTTAAAGAAAACTTTCCTGAGTTATGTTTATAACAATGCTTATGCTGTAAATTTTAAAGAAAGTTCTAGCTTATCCAGTTTAAATGATAAGAAAAAACATGGTTCTTTGTATGAGTAAACAAATGCTATGGCAGGGAACACAAGATACAATGACAAGATATATAAAACACCACCAAAAAGGTGAATAATATAGACAGGAATAATCCATCCTAAAGCATTAAATTCTCAGTCATGTTTCTTTAAAGAAGCAGAATGGATACTGAAAGTAAAACTGTAAAATTCTAGTATATATTCATTCTAATTATTATTTGGAATTAAAACACTCATGTCCATAACTCATTCCTCCTTTCTGTAGTTTGTTTCAGTTAGAAGTTCTTCAAGAAAAAAACTTGCATGTTATGTCTTTTTACCAACACGTTTACCTATAATAATTTTAAGAATATTTTGGGGGGGAGAGAAAAGTGTAGATAAGTTTTTTTTCTTTACTATTTAAAATGTGGGTTTTTTTCCATTAGATCAACAAGTATCCATCTCACATAGTATTCTTCTGATTCTGTGCCTCCCGAACTGCATGACAAAGTTTTCATTGTCTTTGAATAGCTGTATGTAAAATGAGGATCCATGTTTCATTTGAGTTTAATGGCAGCACAAGGGCAAAATGCAGGAGAAATGAAATGAGGGAGCTCAATGCCATAGGATGCTCTAGAAATTAAAAATTTATATAGGTTTGTAGAACAATTCATTATCTGATAAACACAATAGCCATTCTTTGGCTCAGAATGCCTGTGGTTTCCAAGCACTGGCCACTCATGGGATATCCAGGAGATAATTCAGTACTTTTTATGCCATTTTTTAGAGTCAATGTTTCATTTAGCAACATTTTTATACATGGTGAATCATCATTCCATTCTGTTAATTAAAAAAAGAAAACTAAAATGTTATTTTAACAGTAACTATTATTTGATAGTCAACAGAGTAACTGGTTGTTACTCTCCAACAGTCCTTTCATTAGCATTCTTCAAAAGGTTAAGATATTCTTAATGGAGGTGTTACTACTGAAATAAATTCTTTAAAATACTGAACATTTGATGGAAGAAAATGAAAATACAAATTCTACAAATATTTGATATTTAATTTTCATTTGATCTTGTAAATACTTAGAAAAAGAATGTATGATAACTATTACTGAAATTATGTATTTATGATAATCATCCACTGAACCTCATAAAATTGTTATTTTTCAGTTAACTATACAATAGCTCAAAATTTCAACAGTTAGTAGCCACTGAGGACAGAAGTGGTAATAGTTCCCATTGAAAGCTGTGGTCTGCCAAAGTCTGTATCAATTTCCTTTCAGAGAGGATGATAAATGTGCACGTCACAGAATCACAGACTAACACAAGTTAGAGATAAAGAACTATTTAACAATTATATTTGGACTAATCTTCCTTGATCTTGCCAGGGACATCTCCCATTATACCAAGATACTCAAGGCCCCATCCTTCGGGGTCCTGGGCTAGAACACTTCCAGGGAGGGAGCATCCACAACTTCCCTGGGCAAAGTCTTCCAGTGTTTTAACACCCTCAGCATGAACAACTTCTTCCCAGTGTCTAAACTAAGCCTTCTTGTAGGTCCCCTTCATGTACTGTAAGGCCACTCTAAGATCTCCCCAGAGTCTTCTCTTCTCCAGGTTGAACAACCCCAACTCTATCAGCTTGTCCTCGTAGCAAAGGTGCTTCTACCCTCTGATCATCTTTGTGTTCCTCCTCTGGACCCCTTCTAACAGTTCCATAATCTTCTTATTTGGAGATACCAGAACTGGGCATAGTATTTCACGTGGGGTCTCACAAGAGTGGAGTAGAGGCAGAGAATCACCTCTCTCGACCTACTGATCATGCTTCTTTCAATGCTGCCCAAGATAAGTTGGCCTTCTGGGCTGCAAGCGCATATTGCTGGTTTATGCTGAGCTTCTCATCAATGAGCACCCATGAGTCTTTTTCCGCAGGGCTACTCTAAATCATGTCATCTCCCAGCCTGTACTGAAAATGTGGATTGCTCCGGCCCAGGTGTAGGACATTGCCTTTGGCCTTGTTGAACCTCATGAGGTTCACACAGGCTCACTTCTCCAGCTCGTCTAGGTCTCTCTGGATGACATCCCATCCTTCTGGCATGATAACTGCACCACTCTGCATGGTGTCTTCTGCAAACCTGCTGAGGGTGCACTCAATCTTGCTGCCTACGTAATTGATGAAGATATTAAACAGTACTAGTCCCAGTACAGACCGAGACAGAATATCCCAGGGAAACTGAAAGTAAGGCATATAAAGAAACAGATGTAGCAATAAGCTCTACATCAAACCCCTTAGAAATTAATTAAGGGGAAAGCAAGAGGAATGAATTAAGGAGAAGGCAATACTCAGGAAATACCCATGCAGTTGTCATTAACCTTAGATAGGAAAATTGACGTATATTTTTTCATGTCTTGAGAAAGGGGAAAATTTGTATTCTCTGTTTTTAGACATTAAATTAAAACATATACGATTAGATGTATAACTGAATAAATTTGTCTTAAGGCATTAGTAAATGAGAAAGTCTTGCTCCCTGTTAGAAAATAAACAGAGAAACCCAGAAAGTAAAGGTCTAACTAGATCATTTTATTTATCTCCCTGTGAGGAAAAAATGTCACATAAAATCTTTCAAATCGTTTTTGAGATTCAGTTTTCAGGAAAGAGTATAATTTAGCCTGACCTCTTCCCGCTGGTAAACTGAGATCCTAACTACTAAGTTAAACAGTTATGAACATACTGTGTTCCTTAAAATCATGTTTCAATGGTATGTGATATTAGCAATGTACTTGAGGCTGTGTAGTTCAAAGTAAAAACAAATACATAAATAGATCAAATAAGAGAAGAGCAGTTCAGCTTAAAACACAATAATGAAATAGAAAAGCAGGACTGTTATTTTATTTCTGAATTAAAATGTACAAAGCTCTCAAGTATATGAAACAAAAAAATCCTCAACTTTCTATTTACTGCAAATTAACACCTTATTAAAATTTGAAATTGTATATCAAATATGGAAATCAATAGAGTCTACTGGCATCCCTAAGTTACAGGTCTTCATTAAACTACTTGTAACTGACACACAAGCTTGTACTGTCAAAGTCACATTTACAGCGATGTTTAATCCTTTGCTTATGAAAGTCTGTAATATTTATATTAAACAATCCCATCTAAGAAAGATGTACTAGTGAACACATACCACTAATGTTTGGATTTGTTTTTTCTTACCCCTTTAAGAACTGGAAGCATCTCACCAAACTCAATAGACACACCCATGTTATAGAAAGAAGTATGAGATTCTTCACACTATATGTATGACAAAAGATGGCAAAGGGATTGGTAGAAGCTAAAGACTGGCAATACCCTGTTTAACAGAAAAGCAACCTCTGTTCATATTCATTAATGTTAGGATTTCCTTCATCTAAGGAAATGGTAAAAACTAATTAAGCAGCAATGTAAATGTTGATACCAGTTGACGGGACGCAGGTAAATGTTGTCCCAATCTTCAAGAAGGGCAGAAAGGATGAACCACTGTAACTACAAGACTGTTAGTCTCACTGCAGTTCTTGGTAAGATTATGGAGAAGATTATGCTCGGAGCAACTGGAAAACACCTGAAAGACAACACAGTCATTGATCCCAGCCAGCACAGGTTTATAAAGGGAAGGTCCTTCCTGACAAACTTAATTTCCTTCTATGACAAGGTTACCCATCTATGTGACCACGGGAAACCAGCTGATGTAATCTTTCTGGATTTCAGCAAGGCCTTTGGTACTGTCTCTCACAGAATCCTCCTAAACAAAATGTCCAGCATGCAGCTGGATAAACACATAATGCAGTAGGTGAACAATTGGCGGATTCAGTCAGGCTCAAATGGTCGTAGTAAGTGGGGTTACATCAGGCTGGCCCTCAGTCACTACCAGGGTTCTGCAGGGAACCATCTTATGACCAGTATTGACCACTCTCTCAATAAATAACCTCCTCCCAATGCCAATCTGAACTCCCTCTGATGTAGCTTCACTCCATTTTCTTGTGTCCTATCACAAATCATAAAGAGAGGATATCCTAACTTCCCCCTTCACAATTCCTCTTGAGGAAGTTGTAGGCTGCCTTGAGGTCACTGCTTGTCCTTCTGTTCTCCAACCCAAAACAATTAAGTGGCATCAGCTGCTCCTTGAGGAGCAGTTTCACCCTCAAGGCTTTTCATCTTCTTGATTATCCTCCCCTGGACACACTCTAATGGTTTGATGTCCTTCAGGAACCAAAAACTGCACAGCATACTTGAGGTAGGGCTGCACCAGAGCAGTGTAGAATAGTATTCATATTTATAAACAGTAACTTGAACAAATATCCCTCACTTTCCAATAAATCTTTCTGTGTAAACTGTATTTAATAAACATTGTAATTTGCCATGTGTATTTGTCGACTGTGCAAGAAGAATACTGGCTGTTTAAAGGGACTGTGTCATGAGGTCTGCCAGCAAAGGGGTATCATACTGAACAAAATCAATAATTATCTGCTACCTTATTAAAAAACCCCTAATTTATTGTTCAGGCTTTGTTTCAAAAAATGGTCAACGATCAGTGCACAAACTTCTTATGACTCTAAAAGCAATTAAGTATTCCCATTTTTAACTCTTCCTTTTGACTCCTCAGTCATATTACATTGCATTGAGAATGCATTTGGTGTGCATACCACACACTGAGAATAAGTTACATGTAAGGTGGCTCAGGCAAGGAAGAGAAGACTTTTTACCTTTTCCTATTTGCCTTTGGAGCCTGTCCATGTCCATGACCACAACCCGGATACCAGCCCCTGTAGTGCAAGCCCAAGGACATTATAGTAACAGGTTCTCAAAATACTTGTCCAAATGCTTGAAAGGCCTTGATAGGATTAAAATATAATTTCATGAGTTCTCAGATGTTGGCAGAATAGAGTGCTTTTTTTTCACCCTAATACAGAACCTTGCTTACACAGAAGGAGAGGGAGGAGTTATTCAGTGAAACACTATGTACGTTTGGGACAGTACATGTCCTCAGTAAATGGAGATTTTGCTGCCTTTAGTTGTTAGATAAATTGGTATCGGTTTCATGTTCTTTTGCCACTACCTGAAAAATGGAAGTTACACAAAACCAAATCAGTGCTTAATTTACTAAAACTTTTCAGAGATTTTTCAAAAAAATATTATTGCTTTTTGAGAATCAAACTTTCTCCTCTGTCTCAATATCCTACTAGGAAAGCTAGTGCAATAAACCTGGTGCAGTTGTACCAGCATAATATCAGTAACCTAACAGAGTACAGTTTGGCATGTTATTTCCTTAGAGGTAAAGAGGGAGAATGGTAGAACTCTCATGGAGGAATGAAGAGCTGAAGTTTCTATGTTTTCGCGTGGATTTGAGAATTTTCCATGAGCACTGCCTGTAAGAGCTATATAAAAGACATGATTTTGTTGTATAACCACCAAGGGAATGTAACATGTAAAGTATCACAGAGGACAGGACATCTCTGCTTCAGTCTGGTTGTACTAAGGTAACATACATTGTAGCAATTTTTTCTCAATTTTCTGTAAATCAAGCAGTGACATGATCTGCAAATGGATCATCAACATGAAATACAGTTCTGTGTATCTGACTGACTACTGTTTTCAGCCAGCTGGCAGGTAATTGCTGGTAGCATTTTCCTTCATGCACTGGCAGATCTGTCTGCATACCTTAGTTTTAAATTTAACATCTGTCCTAGAAAACATGCTCAAAATCCAAGCCAGAATAACTATTAATGTCTCTTCCATTCTCTTTCCCTCTTCTCAGTTACAAAAGATCCTCTATTACTCTCTGCAAAACCACCACATGGGTGTTTGATTAATAGTTTGGCAGGATTGTTCCATCATTGTTTCTCAGTGCTCCACTTGATGACTCTCAATTAAAGAATAGGTTCAACACACCTCGGGTTGATGAGGAGCTGTGAGTGCTGTCAAAAGAAACATTGAGTCTGAACCACTCAGAGCCACAAAGAGGAAGTGGTGGCAGTGCTAGGAGAGTCACTGTGTGGGAAACAGAGGCTCTCATCTGCTGACCAGACTCATCATCTAGACAGGTTTGCTAATTGCTGGGAGCTTGCATTCAGGACTTTGTAGAAACGGCCACTGGGGCCTGATCCAACCTATTAGTCCCTACTCTTTTCCTGATGTGCAGCAGTGATACAGACAGATGTGACCCAGGAATTATCAAGTGTGTCTACAGGGCTCCCAGGGAGTGTTCAGTGGCATAGAGACCCAGACAGCATGTGATTTGATCTTGCCATTGAGAAGGAAGGGCATTAGGAGGACTCAGTAGATCTTATACGTCAACAGTTGTTTATGTTGTTGGTGTATGCAGCACAGTTTCAGATTCTACACCCATGGGACTGTCTTAGAGGGTCAACAACTCTTTGGAAGAGATGGGATCTGCCTAAGAGGGGTAATATTATCTTTTCTGACAGGATGCACAAACTTGTAAGGAGAGTTCACTAAAAAAACAAATGTGGAAGTTTTATGTGGGGTAGTATTGCAAAAGCTCCCTTGTGCTGGGAACAGAATGGGCACAGTGAATGACAAATAAGGACTGAAGAGCAACTATGTCAAGCTTATGAATACAAAGAAAGAAGTGCCTTCAGAAAAGCTTTATGGGGGAAGTACTCAAGCTGTTAGCGGGTAATCGGCACACTTGGTTGTCTTGCTGAAATGGCTTTACAATAATCCAGGCAGCACAGTGAATGAACCAAAGAGATTGTACGTCATCCATGTTCAGAGGTTTTCAAGACAGGATTGGCCAAATTCTTGTGCACCCTGGTCTGAATTTGATATTCTAGCTACTTTCAGCAGGAAGCTGAGCTAGAGACCTTCTCTTAGGCTGCTTCCAAGCAGAACAATTTGATGCTGCATGTCCAGTTTACATCATATTAAAAACAGAGAGATTAAAATATTGATGTTTTCAGATGCTCTTCATTGGCCACAGTCAGTCATTATATAATTAAAAAGTGTCAGATTCACATTACCTAAATAGAACCAGTTAAAAAATTATGTTCTCAGCTTAAGCTTATTTTTTAGTCTCTGTTATTAGTTAGTAAGATTTTTCTCTAGTTATACATACGATAATACAATATCTCTAAAGGATAATCCATCTTATTTTTAGATAAATATTTAATGTGCATTTGGATGACTTGTCCTTGAAGCTATCTTCATGTCTTCATTTGTTGCTGAGATCTGGCCTACCTGGATTCCGCTATGCGCTTAGCTTAAATATGTCTGCTGCACAATAAATAGCCTTAAGTACTAAATTTACCAAGGAGGTTTTCAAGAGCCAGCTGGGTTAAGTTTTGTGCAACCTGGTCTGACCTAAAACCTGAATGTATTTTGATCAGTATTTTGGACTAGAAGTATGAATTACCTCCCAACTTAAATTATCTCATGAATGAATGATCAAGTAGAAAATGGGGTACTTTGTACTTCAGGATAATCTCCAGTGAATCATTTTAAATCTGAAAACAGGCCATAACATAGTAACTTACAAATAACTCCTACAAGTCTGTAACTTGCCATTATTTAAAAAAAATAATTTGTAGATTTTATTTTCATGGAAGGATATTTCAGACTTTTACAATTAGTGAAAATACAATGATTTTTAAGACTATTTCAATTTACCTCTTAAAATATTTGATCCTTGTACTCCTGCAAACAGTGTTGTTTTTTTGCCTAGATCATCTGTGTACATGAAAAGTGAAATTATTCTCCCTGCATGCAGATTTCATCTTTAGGTACTTCAAAAAACAAAAGTATTAGAGTGAGGGAGGAGTGTGCTTTACACTATTTTTGTGTTGTCAGCATGCCTTTTACCTTTTCTATAAATTTGTTCCTGACTTATATTATCATTCTTAGAATAAAGTCATATTTCATTTATTTAATGACTACATTAATTTATTTATCGATTACACTAATTTTTTATCATTACTGTTTTAATATTAATTTAAGGGAAAGCAGAATTCATTATGTCTTAAAGTATACATTTGACATTCAAGTAAAAGTATTAAGCAGAGAGGAAAATATCAGTTTTCTAAATTCTTACTGTTTTTAGCATTATTCATAGTTGACTAATAAAAGATTTATTTGAATTTGTGCTAGATTCTGAATCTGAGACAAGAGAACACAAAATAAAATGGAATTCTTGTCTTTCCTATGCTGAAAATTACATGTGTTTGGACATTTTCTTCAGGTATAAGCACCAAAGATACAATCCAATAACAGGACAAGGAGCCCCGAGAAACATGGATTATTGAGATCAACTAACAGCGTTTTCTTTGGTAAATTATTGATTTACAGGAAAATGTGGTTTTGATCCCCAGGAACAGAAACTACCATTTCAGCTGAAAAAAATGAAAAATGTTATTTAGAAAAATGATAAATATGTAAACACTTTTTTTTTTTGGTTTTGTGGTTTCACAAGAGGATTTTATAACTGCTTGAGCAACTCTGAAGGAAGATCCTCCTTCATAACTTGTTCTATAGCATCTGAGGGCATTATATCACATACACAGGAGAGTCACATACACATTTTCCATATGAACAATGACATAAGAACAATGATAAAAGTCAAGATTTTAACTGCAGCCTCTGAAATACTAGGCTCTGGAGTACTAGTTTCTGCTATTTGAATTTTTCCCATTGGTATAAAACAGTATTATTGTAGACATAATTTCAGTGCTGTGGTCACCAAGCCTCAGAATTATTGTTAAATATTGCCAAATATTATTAAATTTTCTCTAATGCATGCTCACATTATTAATATATTCCTTCACTTGCATTAAACTGCTCAGAAATAAAATAGAAAAGAAACTACATTAAATTATTGCAGCCAAGGAAAATATCCTTCTGAACTGTTTTTTAAAAATACACTATATAAATTTAATCTCTCTTCTTTGCTCATTGTTTGCAATCTAAATCAGATTCTTAGTGTGATTGACTTAATCTTAAGAGCTGGAAGAGGAAATTACACTTTTCCCCAGTTTAAAAGGTAGAAGACTATGTTTTATTATGATTAAAAAAGAGAAGAGAAAAAAAATTTGCTGAGGGCCAGGCAAAAGTAATAAATTATGGATATTTTCATTGAGTAAAATATTAAAAAATCAGTCTCAAAAATATCAAAAAATAGTCATTAAAATATTTTTTTTGTTGTTTTATATTTGCTTGAAGTTTCTAGTCTTTGTCTTCTTTATTCTACTCAAGGGTCTTAGTAAGGCATGGGTATAGTGAGTCCTTCCTAACTAGATCTTTTCATTCAGTTTTATGTTAGCGCCCTGTTTCATGGCTTGATCAATCACACCTTTTTTTCTGACACATTGTACTCACAGACATTCCTCACTTTCTTTTTTTTAATGTGTCTGTACATGAGACTTATCCAGCATAAAATTCATGGATTTTTAATGGTTTTATGGCTTCCCATTGAACAGCTCTGAAAAATATCATAGCATAATATGATGTCTCCTCATAAGATGTTAGGCTGTCTTCAATTCCCATCTTCACTTTTTGTACACCTTTGTTACAGTCCTACAAATTGCTCAGTACTAGCTATTGCAGTCCAATATGACATCTCAGACTGTTGTACATCTCTTCACAAAAAAAAAAAGATCAAAAAAGAGCTTTGAAAAGAATCTTTCACTTCATTCCTCTAGTTCTTAACTCACAAAAGTGTGAAGTGTCTTACCACTGCATGTAGTGGCTGAATCAAAAACTTCCCAGTAGTCTTGTTCAGCATCAGCTCAAGACAAATCTGTTGTGTACAGAAGTGTCAAATCAAACAATGCTGTGAATACAATAAATACAACTGACCTCAAATCCTGCTGTTCTCATTATTCCTTGAATGTTCTTCCTTTAAAAAATAAAAAGAAACAAAAACCTCTGTCCCTGTTACAGTACCGAAACCTGAACATTTTCAGCACCTCCTAGCACTAACATTTTTCCAGAAGCCAGAAGATTCAAGTGATTACGCTGCTACTGTGGCAGCAATATTTTCAATGCAGTGGGATGAAAACATTTTCTGAAATGTAACATGTAGATGGCCTTTATAGTTTGTCTTCTCCATTGCAGTAAAATTATAATGATGTTAACTCTCTCTTTTAAACAACAGCAAAAAACCCTACAGAAAATTAGTAGCTTTTTCATCACCTTGGAGATGTCATAGTTTTTGTCAATTGTTTTATTAACATTTAAAGTGAATTGACATAGACTTTACCTGAAATCTTATGTTGACATAAGCTTTTTGTTAGCATAGAATCTTAAATAGTTTCTTAGGCATCCTGGAATCTGGGAAGTGGAACTGAGGAAGATAGAAAAATCATCATATACCAGTCTTTTTGAGAAAATAATTTATCTTCCGTTAGTTACTAAAATGCTAGTGCTGTATTCACAAGGTATTGCAGCTTCCATTAGACACTGTAAAATGCTCTTATATTTCAAGGATACTTTCAGGCAGAACTTTGGACCTCAAGATTCTTCAGGGCAGGCTATAGGAAATCTGAATACTAAAAAATTTGATATAATTTTTTTCAATATGTTTCAGAATTTACAATATAAAAATGAGATTTTTGTAATTCCTATTTCCAAACTATATTTTCACTCTTTGAGTGTGATGATAATGTTTTCTAGAGCATGTTTTCCACTCTAGATAATCTATACATTTGTTTTCATTTATATGTTGAGCAGTTATGAATTTTTGTTTTGCACTTCGTACCATTTGTCTTTACTGCGTTTGTTTAGATATTTTTTTAATGTTGTACACCTGATGTCATGGATTACTAACAAAAAGGCTAGTGGACAAAGGAAAACAGAAATTCCCAGTTGACTTCATCATTATCTCTCTTTATCAAGGTACAGTATAATAGCTATAAATACACAGGTTCCATAGAAAACGGTGGAGGATGTAGAAATAAATGTTATGTAGCCCATGACACATCTACCAAAAAGAGAAACCTAACAAGCCATTCTACAAAGTTATAAATGAAAACTCAAAAGAATGGCACTTGAATAATGTTCCAGCCATGTGTTTTAAGTATTGAATGCATGAGAAATACCATAAAATTCCTTATCACCTCCACTTCTGATTAATAACAAAAAAAAGATGATAAAAACCTTGGACAAAGGCAAATAATTTATTAAGTGCTTGTAAATACTGATAATAATAATTTAATAATAAATATTATTAAATAATATTTAATAGAGGAAAGCACCATCAAAGATTATTCTCTACTGATGATTTTTCCTTTAAAAACACTTTTAGCCAAGACCAAAGAGGATATGCCTCAAAAACCATTGTAGAAGTTGCCCACAAATGTCTTCTTATAGAAACAGATGCCCTACTATTGTAAGGAAAAATTAAAAGTTTTTCTACTATATTCACTTGTGAATTTTTTGGTGTGTGTCCTCTGTAGAAATAATGTATTCCAGTCCACTAGTTCTGTAGCTTAGAAGGCAATTCCACATATGCTTAGTCTTCTCAGAAGCAGATAATTACAGGATTTTAAGAGCAACACCATTCTTAAAGTTTTCTGCACTCTTTTATTTCTTTCCCCCAATGGGAACAAGATAAAAGTTACTCAAATTTATATCCAAGTGATTTTGTTCCATTTTGTTAATATAGCATTTTTATTACCTTACCTTTTATAACCTTTAACAGATAACACATACATATAATACAGAATACACTTAGATACTCTACTCTAATTACACATTGTGTTTATATTATGTTTTAATGGTATAAATAGGTATTGAATATTATGCAGAACAGTACTATCACAAAAGCATAGCTGTATTCCCAGAGCAATGAAGGATAAAGAATATGTCATTAATAGTCATGTGGATGCATTCAAAAGCTATTCAGACTTAATAACTCCTGCTCAGCAGAGAATGCAGAATATAGTTGTCCTTAATTTATTCAAGAGGATGTTTAATGGAAGGTTCAAGGACATCTCCAAACAATCTAGCTCCCTAAGGAGAAGGAAATGTTTCCACTCAGGCAATATAACAGTCTGGGACTAGATCACATCTCTGCACTCCATAAGAACTTTACAGATGCATCAGCTTGCTTAAAGCTGAGATGACAGCTATCTGTATATGTGTCCATTTCTATATGCATTTGTAAATACAAACAGCTTCTTAAGCCAGATTTCTGACAATCCTGCTTCTAAAGCCAATAAATGGTTGTGTATATACTGTCACATTCTTGTCTCTCATCCCCAAGAAGGAAAGGGAACAGTTTGTCTGCACACTTTTTTTTAAGTTTTGTCACCGTGTATACCTTTAAGAAATTAAGAGAGATAGATGCAGCCTAGAGCTTTCAGGTATGTCTCCCTGCTATCATCTGAGCACTGTTTTTTTTCCCAGCAGAAAATGGTTTTCTTTCTACGGTGTATCTGAGTAGATTTCACCCTGTGACAAATATAAACATTTTCATTAGTGAGCAAATCGATAGCTGTAATCTGCACTGCTGTTAAGCTATTGGCCATTATGCCTTAAGGAGTACTGACCAATTTAGATAGATCAGCAGTATCAAGTACATTTAATGAATCACTTTAAAGTGATATTTTCCAAAAAGCCCAGAGAACTTCTTAGGAAAGTACACAAGACTTGTGCTTCTACACCTGAGAATGGCTTGGTAGGAGTTAGGTCTTCAACTACCTAAAAGGCTGTTGTAGCAAGGTGGAGGTTGGATTCCTCTCCCTGGTACCTAGTGACAGCACAATAGATGCACTAGGGGAGATTTAGGAGGAATTTCTTTCCTGAAAGCATTTGAATAGGCTCTCCGTGGAAGTGATTGAGTCACCATTGCTGGAGGTGCTTAAAAGAAGAGTAGATGGTGTACTTCGGGACAATGTCCAGTGGTGGACTTAGCAGGGCTGGATCCGTGGTTGAACTTGATGATCTTAAAGTTCTTTTCCAACTGAAACCATTCTATGATTTTTGGTCTCTTGCTCAGGAAGTCAATCTTTTCCATCACCAGACAAACATGAAAATGTCTTTGTTTAGTGTTACCAGTTAATTTTCATACAGGTCCCAATAATATATTCCAACAGATAGTTTAAATAGAATGCATGGATTGTGCCAAATTTAAATCGTGGGAAGCAATTCCCATAGAAATCACTTTCCTTTCCCTTCCCATCTCCCTGCCAAAAAAAGTATACTGTCCATCTTTCAGTAGGTATGTGAGCTTCCATACAACATTTACACCATCAAATAGATGTAAAAGAGCTTAATCCTTCGCTGCAAAACTTTCTTTGCAGAAAGGAAGAAAGGAATTTTATGATGAATTAAATGCAGTTTCTTCTTAAATAGATTTGATCTCAGAGCAGAATAATAGTCTGCAGTTTTAAAATATGGTCTTTGCAGGTAAGACACTGCATTATCTAAATAAAACAGATAATAAAAAAGGAAGAAAAAAGTACATTAGGGATATTTCTTTGTTTAGAAATTAGATTTATTCAAATTTATTACACCACTTTGCGTTTGGGGCTAAGCATATCTTAAGGAAAGTAACCCCATTAATAGAATTCAAGTTTTCCTTAAACTGAGATTTAAAAAAAAAAATATAAATTATAAAAAGAGTTGTACTGTAAACTATACTTGTATTTGCATTGCTTTTCATCAGTTTAAACTATACAAGCTAGCTCAGTAATTTAAAAATAGATATGTTATGTCTAAAATAATCTAAAGTTAAATTAAATCTCCATACACCAAGCAAAACTTGGAAAGAAATAAAAATCCATAAATGGAACATATTCACCACTATTATCTCTGTTCATAATGTAAAATAACTGCTGAAATTCAATTCTGTTAGACATAATTACATTAAATAAAAATCTTAATAACCTGTTGAGAAATGGTAATACCACTCTTCCACAGGTGAGACATTGTCTCTTATAGTATTTGATTTCTTCATTTTAATCAACAGTAATTGTATGTTTTTAAAAAAATATCATTTAACATTTATGTTCCAAAGGGCCCATGAATTTATTTGGTATAAAACAATGGACACTTTTCCTTACTCATTTAAAATTTTACCTCAACAATTTTCTTTTTGGTTATAATATGAACATTATTTTGTTTTCACTGTTGCTCAAAATCAAATTTCCACTATTTTTTAAATCATGGGTTGAACCTATAAATATTTCTCAATATTCTGTCATTGCAGATCTTTTCATAGATGTCCACCGATATTTACAATGGCTCTAATATTTTCAGTATTCCTTAGTTCATTTATATTTTTTACTAAAATTTATCAAATAATGTCCGTAGTGTAATTCTGTTGCAAATAAACTGACTTTGACTGATAAGGCTAAGATTTTATTAATTGTCTATTTGGAGGGTGTATCTCTTTAACTAGCAAAATTTCCTTGCTTAAAACCCAAAAAATGATAATTTTATTTGTAAAAAAATAGCCCTCAGTTGTTGCTCAAACATGGCAAACTTTTAGGAAGATGAGAAGAACACTAGGCAATAATGAAACTGCTGGAGACAAAAAATACCTTTTTAGATTCTACATCACCTAGAGCATTTAAATTCCTTTGTTATATCATGGTGATCTTTTTTTTCCCCCTGCTTAAAAACTATATCTTTCATGTACTGATTTTCCCTCCTCAATGTCAAAGCAGAAAAACTTCTAGCTTTTTGCAGTTTGTTAGAACTAGAAGCTTCGTCTGTTATCAGCAGACAGTATCATAGTTTGCAAGTTAGGAAACTACTTTTATTGAGAGCAGTTAAGAGAATAATAGAATAACCTCCTTGCTCTGAGTCATACTGAGCATTCCTGTAACAGGTCCTCTTATCTTTGAAGCATTCAAAAGAGAAAATGAGATAATGGATTTCAGTGCCATGAGCCTCTCGTAAAAATAAGACCTTTTCTTAAGACAAGAGGCCCTGAGGACAGAAACCCAAGCTGTTTTCAGATCAAAATAAGGCTGGA
Source organism: Piaya cayana (assembly GCA_013389865.1). NCBI lineage: Eukaryota > Metazoa > Chordata > Aves > Cuculiformes > Coccyzidae > Piaya > Piaya cayana. The sequence goes on from WAAB01019803.1 coordinate 60,015, forward strand.
GAAAAGTGAAACCAAATATCATGCAGGGGCAAGAATCAGAATGCACCAGTAAAGCATACAAGCCAATTTTCTGCTCACAGCCTTTTCCAAGCCATGCTAATCACTTCCCACCTGGCTGTCCTGGAGCTATGCAGCAGAGGAGCCCAATCCCTTATTGACCGTTGCAAAGGGAGAGCTGAATGCTGTGTACTTATGAGAGGGAAGGCAGAACTCATTACTTATCCAAAAGAGAGCAGAAAAAAATAGGACATTGTAGTAATATTTCCATATGTCTACACAAAAAATAACATGTATATTCCGGTCTGGATATATTATTTCCTTTATGTTACAATGAGTTAGTCATAAGTACTGACAACAGTGGAATAATAGGTAGCAGTGCATCCTGGTATATATAGGAGACATCTGAGTGTAATTGCTTGTTTTGTTGTGGAATCAAGACTGAGAATCTATACTACACCTACAGACACTGTAGCAAAAAATATATGGAAAATATAGGCTTTTAAAAAAATAATTTATGGTAAACTTGGTTCTTTGTAACACACAAAATTCATAGTAGCAAATGCAAACATATGGACATATTTCATTTTAGGATTATTAAGTGACCTGTCCAAAAACCACTAGAGATATATATCTGGAAGAATATTAGAGCTGATCACAAAAACTTTGTCCCCCAGGAACTGTGATAATCAGGAAAATTCCAGTAATTCTTAATACATATATTTAATGAAACATGAATGCAATTGAGTTATCCTACAAAAAAAAAATCCAACAAAATAGATTATTTGATTCTGGGCTGTATAAAAATTAGCTAGTTTTCTGTGGATGGTAAAAAATTGAAATACCATTTGTATATCAGTTGTCTGTACTTGACAATGAAAATAAGTCTGCTTGTCCTAAGAACAAGTTTTAGTGTGGTTTTTATATTGGCATCAAGGTATGAATAGTATGGAGACCATTAAGGCAACTGTTTGCTACCTATTAAAAATACTTTCAGGGAGTGTTGTTAATAATCATTGATGTATAAATGAATAATGGACAGCTTTAATGTAGTTTTTTGTCTTTGAAGGCTGGTTCTACAGTGAAATTTGCCTTTTGAAAGCAGGTAACTGAGGCTGTTTCTCCAGATTTGTGTTTTGACCTTTTTGTGACAGTCTGTCTTAGAACAAGGATCTGTGTTTGGTGAAAACAGCCATGAAAGCTTAAATGATGAACCTCTAACCAACTGTGGATCTGGTTCTGGTGCCATACATTAAGTGCTGGTTTATGTTGGGCCAAGTGTTATTTCTCTGACCTGGTCTCATTTAGAGGCAGCTGCCCGGATCTGCACAGAGAGTATATTACTGTGAAAAGAATTTAGATTATTTTCATATAGGTATTTCTGCAAAGACTGTGAAAATATTGTATATATTCTTAAAATATTTTTAAATAGTTTACCCTTTCTATCAGTTAAAAATCTGATATATTTTCCCTCTTCTTTATTCTTCTTCCCCTTTTAATAATATGGTCTGTGAAAGACTAGATCAAAAAAGGAAATTGCTGTTGCAGAAGGTTCTAATAAACATGTCAGGTGTAGTATATGGAAATTGTCTATTTGGAGTTGAAACAAAATGTTAGCATAAAAGAAAATGTGAGCCCAGCTTTGGTGTTTTTCATTTTCACCTTTGGTAGGCAAACCCATTTCAAATTGTTGTTTACATTTTCTTCATAACAAAATAAAATCATAAAAAATTTTTTTTGACAGTATATCCTAATAAAAATGCACATACTGACTATCATAGTTTTTTTGAGAAACCTATTCTGTATATATACAAATTCAGGACATTTCTGTTTTGAACACTATTGACATTGAATTGTAACATCAAAGGCACAGCACAACATTTTTAAACCTAAATATAAAACATTTTAAAACCTAAATATTCTAAACATATTATTAATCTATTATTTAAAAAAAAATGTGAAATGAGAGTAGTATTTTACTTCCAAGTTAATATATCTTCTGTGACTCTCTTCCCTTTGAGAAGCATTTTCAAAAGCTACATTTTAAGAGTCGTGTTGGTATGTTCTTCCTATGAAGCGCCACCTATTGAATATTTTCTTACTGTGACATTTGAAAACTGCTAAATAGGTGAACTTAAGGCAGGAGACAGTACAGGGAAAAAATAACCAACCAATATAATATGTACAACCAATACATACAATGTCACAAATTTCTCTTTCAGGAGAAAGCAAAGTTGTTGAAGTGCAGTATGAATAGAGAGTGCAGAGAGAATAGAAGATAACAAAAGAGGTCTGACAGGCCTCTAACTTAGAATCTTAGTTTTCTAATGAATCTGAATAAGTACTTGGATGTTTGTTCTTCAAGTTGTGCTATAGTAATATAAGAACAGAATTTTGTTCCTTGCCATCAAGTTATCCATCTGTAATGCATATACAGATGTAGTTTTACTACAGTATCATTTATATGATCCTTGGATGCAGATTGTATATTCTGCTGCAAGTTTTTTTCAGACAACTTTGTCTTTTATTCATGTATCCTGTCATTTTAATACCGAAATTCTTCCAGACATAATGTTGTATCCATTAATTGTAGTCTCAATGTATTATGACAGATTTGGTTTCCAGCATTTTGCTGCACACTGTATGATGTTCACATTTGGACCCTTAAAGACACTGATGGTTGTGGAATACACATTGTGCACTGTATTTACTTCCTTCATCAAGACTGAAAGTTCTTCACGCAGGCTGTGATGGATGCTAAAAACTTATGTAGTTTCTACTAAGTATGTTATGCTCAAGGGAAAACTTTAAAAAGTCCCTATGGCGTACCATGGAAACCATGAGTGATTCATGAAGTTCCTGAGGCACAAATCCAAGGTGGGAGGGTATTCAGAAAAGTATCACTCCGTAATTGCCTTATGTTTATGCTTTTAATAGAATAATAGAATCATTAAGGTTGGAAAAGACCTATAAGAGCATCCAATCCAACAGTCAGGCAGGCAACTTTGACCAATCTTGTAGATATGATAATATTGTAGAAGAACCTTTAATGTCACTCATTAGGTTTTCCTTCTCATATGGTTATGAGCAAAGAAACATAAGAGACTTTGAATGCAGTTCCCTACAATTTCAGGTAGCATGCCTTTTTCACAGTCTCTGTTTCCAGATCACATTGGTAAGTTTCCCTCTTTGCAAGTTCCCATGAATATTCCTTTGAGGAACAGTGGGGATGAATTCTGTGACTTGCTCTCACTTATGGCAGATTGTGAGGCACATGAAGCTATTTATTCTAAGTAAAATCAGAGATTTGAAAGTCAGTCCACAGTACCTTTACTTATTGTTTAATTATGTACTTTCCTCTTGCATGATCAGATCTCCTCTCCTCTTATTGGCCTCCTGCTAGTCACTTAAAACTAACTGCCTGATTTTAATTGCTTCTGCTTTTACATTAAGCACAACTTTTATTCATATATTCTCTATTATCCTCTACCATTGCTTCTAAATGTGGATTGGCACTACAGTTTTCAGCAGTTTTCAAGGTGCTGAAATTGGCACTAGAGAATGTGCTTTGTACTTCATACTCTGTAAAATTTCATTTATGTAATTCCTAGACTCTCCTCAACTTTGCTTTTATTTACAGTTTCTTTACTATAGTTTTTTTTAAACACAGCTTGAAATTTTTCTCCGTGAAGGAAACTGTATAAAAATATGATAGTCATTTGGCGCATACCTCCCTTAAAAAAAGTAAGGAAATTTATATGTTCCCTATGTTTTATTAATAAATTTGTAATTTATTTAATAATTATATAGAGAGCTACTTTTTAAAAATTAGACATTTAGATAACATATATGAAAATACATCTTGCACAGATTTAAAACTGCTCTATGGTTTAACTTTGTCCATTAAATAAAATTTTTCTGACTTTGTTCATAGGCAATGGTAACACGAGTCACAGACATAATACATAACATTATAACTCTTCTAAGAAAAAGCAATACATGAAACTCTGTAGAAAAATATCAGTAATGAGATCTGATTATGGCTAGAAAAATATAGGTATTAAACTGTCAGCAACAATGCAGATAAGGGTCACATCAAAGCCTCTACTTCCTAACACCAGCAGTATTTAAAAAACAACCTGGAAGAGTTCACACATTTAAAACATAAAAAGAACACAAATTGGAGTTTAAAGTCAAATGGATACTGGGAAATACAGAAAATTAGTTTGAAAGTGTAGTCCTTTCGCAAAAAAAAAAAAAAAAAGGAAAAAAAAAAAAAAAAAGGAAAAAAAAAAAAAAAAAGGAAAAAAAAAAAAAAAAAGGGAAAAAAATGAGTAAGACCTTAAAGAAACAGAGTATAAGGCTAGATAGCAGAATACAAACTAATATATTTACTCTATCTTGCATTAGATTTTTGTATGAGGTTACTCAGTTTGAGTCACTATTTTTTCAATTTTGCAGTTGCTTTTGCTGTCTTTTACTGTCTTTTTTTTAGTATAAACCCCCATTTGTTTTCAATTGCCTTTCAATATTTCTAGGTATATTTTTACTCTCTATTAATAGAACTGTTCAGTGTATGGGTTAGCTGGCTAATTGTCAAATTAAGTAGTATTCTAGGGACCACTCCTGATAATTTGGATCTACTACAGCATATAACTCTATATATTTCAAGGTAGTTTAGCTTATAAAGAATTTTGAAATTTAGTCATATTTATTTCGGCATCCTGAGAAGCATATACGGATTTGCCATACCCACAAACAGTCTGTTATTCAAGGTGTTGTATATTAAGGTATATAAATCTCATGCCTTTGGGTTGTCTATGCTGTTCCTTATCAACCAAAGTACTCTGAACTCAGTACAAGTAAGCTAACACTTTGTACAGAAATTGTGGATATGATCATACTGGCTACTTGTAAAGATGCCTTATTTGATTACTTAATTTTGAAATAACATGAAGCCTCTCTTTTCAGTCTCTTTGAACCACAACTATAAAAGTTTTGTGTTCAACATTCCCTTAATATTACCTTAGAATAATTAATTATTTTTTCTTGTAAATTATATAATTTATATGAAATATTGGTAAATTACTATTAAAATTGGTTAACTTTCTTCTCTAACACAAAAAATTTGAGACAGAGTAGAAAGTCAGTCACTAAGTATATCTATCTAAACTATGGTCACAGCTGTACGATGAAACCATATCAATGATAATGAAATAAATCCATTTGGCAGCCCTAATCTTAATACTACACTAATTTGAAAGGAAGGTTTCTTCCTTGGTTCTGTTCATGCATTTGACTTACACTGAGTAGAATTAACAATTCTGCAATGATGTTGAGTTCTTTAAAAAGTTTCATATATACCAACCTTCAGGATGTCTTGACATTACAGTAGTACATGTTACTAAAACAGGATGTCTACTGGAGAAACGAGTCAACTCCTGAAATTTTTGAACTTAACACTGAATATCTACTATATAGATAAACATATTTTGTTTTCTAGAAAAGCATATTTCCCATTTTATATATAAAACTTTGATTTATATCATGGGGGAACACTCTTGTATAGAGTTTCTATTTGGATATATGTAAGTTGCTTAAGGAAATTGTCTAGTCTCAGGATGATGAAAGGAGATAGGCATTAAAAAACGCAATTAATCACATTGTTCTGAGATGTTTACTTTAACTGAAAGGATAAACAAACTTATACAAGTACATCACCTTTCTTCAGTTGACATAGATATGTTCATTATGAGTAGGTTTATTTGTAGATTGGAGTACATTAGTATTTTATACCAAAGTCATGTTACAAGGCTTAGTTAAGTAATTAATTATTACAAAGCACTTTGAGAGCCCTGGAGAGAAGACCTTATAAAAACTATGTGATATGATTTTAATAATTTTCTATTTAGCAGAATGGAATTAATTACCTTAGAGTCCTCAAGATCCTGGGCCTGATTAAGGACTGTTGACTGCATTACAAAAAGTAGTTTCCACTTCCCTTCTGCTTGGAAACCTTCTGATTTCCAGATGTCCTTTAATAAAATGAGAATTCTGTAGACATTCAGGTATGAGTTTGGAAGGATTAGAAAAAAAAGTTCAAGAAGAGCAGACATCACCTAAGTTTATCTCATTAGAAGCCCTGGGAAGCTGACATGGAGAGGAAAATCAATTTGATTTTTAATGAAAACAGTGAAATCTAGAGGAAAACATTCTGTTATAATGGAAAGCCTTGGATTTTCAGACCCACTTGGCTAAGGACAAAGATTCTCAATGAACTAGAATGCGAAAACTAAACATGTAAGAAGTAGAAACAAGGCCAGTGCCATTGCTTAACCCCAGCTGGCAAGTTAAAGTTACAAAGTTGCTTACTCACTCCTCCCCAGCTGGAATCTGAGATGAAAATCCAAAATATAGCCCCATAGCCAAAACCAGAATGCCAGAAAACACAAAAATAGTATAAGAGGATTACTAGGCAAGGACTTAGGAACAAAATCGGGAAGACCATAATGCACCTGGAAATATAACTAGCTAGAGATTTAAAGTTAATAAGAAGGGATTCTTAGCAGTGAATGGACTCTGCAAGTAGTCAATGGATTCAGAGGAATTGTGGATCCAACATCTCCAATAATATAAGTATCTCTGCAAGTATTGCTGCAGAAGGAGGGCTGTAAGCCACAGTGCTGGAACACTAGACTAGGGACAACTCAGAATAGCAGTATGTCTTCAAATCCATCTGCCATCTGCCACTTGGACAGGATGAAATTGTTGGATGATTACAAGGCTCTTGTCTAGTATCTAGGAAAAGAATATAGTGACTGGGAGAGGTTTGTGATAACCAGAACAAAGATATTATGAAACATATCTTTACAAAAAGTAAGAAGGACATGGGAAATTGTGAACAATATATGCCACCTCAGAAATGGAATTATTTTTTGTATGGATGAAGGGAAAGTGGCATTTGTGACACTGTCAGATGCCAGTAGGTCTTATGACACTGCCTCTCGCTGCCTTCTCAGTTGGAAGCTGGGGTCTCAAAGTAACCACTGTTTGACAGGTTGAAAACTAGATGGATTGCCAAGCTCAAAAGGTGAAAATCAATGAGTTCATGTCCTGTGGTGGCTGATAATACTATCAGGAAGACACAGGGACCCATATGGACCAGTGTTTTCATCGCTGATGTGGACAACAACACAAAGAGCACCCACAGTAAAATTGCAGAGACACTAAAATAAAAGGAGTAATCGACAAAATGGAGGAACAGTCTTTGATTCTGAGGGACACTGACAAACATGATTCAGCAAAAAGAAATATTAATTTGTCAAGAACAAAACTCTGAATGCTGTATTGAATCTTAGTCCACATTGTGCTCTCTTCACAAACAAAGCAAGCTACATATTGGATGTGCTTTAGGAGAAACATGGCCAGGATGCACAACAAAAATGTTGTCAATCTACACTTTGCTAGTGGGATTACATCTGGAATACCTATATCCAGTTCAAGTGCAGTGTTAAGAAACAAGAATGGATCCAGTGTAGTGCTACTGTGATGGGCAGGGTCTTTGAGAAGCTGAGGGAGCTGCACTTGTTTCTTTTGGAGAATGGATGCTAAAGTGTGCCCTAAAAGCAGTAGCTTGAATAACACTTAAAGAGCTGTATCCTTTCTGGGAATTAAGTCTTCCTGACAGTGAAAGAAGATAAAACAGGGGGCAACAACCATAAGTCTCTTGTTCTGTTGCAGGAGTTGGCACATTTATATCTGTGTCCATTTGTGTGGCTAGACTTCTCATTATGTACATTATGTGTACACAGTATTGATTCAAAAGTACCTAAAACTACCAACTCCCTTAGTACTCGATGGAACTGGATACGTGAAGGTGTGGTAGCCTTGACTCTGCTGGTCTACCAGATTTAGCATCTCCTAGGATATGTGTCTGATCTCCTGAAGTTCCAAGTATAACTATTTATAATCCCACAATTCTGAGAACATGAGAACTGGGACAAACAGCAAGTTTTTCATTTCTTTCTCATCAAAAAATTAATAAAAATACTTCCAGTAACTCAAATATCCAAACATTATTTTAATTAAGTGAAATATTTAACGTGTGTGGAACTGAAAGTTTGGGGCTGTTTTTTTGTTGTTTTTTTTAATGTTGAGAAAACCAGAAGTTTCATATTTTAATAGAATTATAGATACATAGACTGGTTTGGATTGGAAGAGACCTTGAAGAGCATCTAGTTCTAATCCCAATGTCATGGTCAGGGATTTCTCTTTCCTTTGTTCTTCAGATATTTAAAGTTATGTTCCTTGTTTTACTAGAGCCCTTGACTTTCAGATAGTTTAATACCTTGACAACAAATCTACCAGATTCATGAAGGTGGTTCTGCTTTAACATTTTATCTTGGTTCAGGAATGTGCTTTTGAAGCAAACTTCTTTTTTTTCCCCAAATTTATCTGCTATAGTTCTTGTCATGCAGCTGTTTTTGAGCTCATGAACAGGATTTAATTCAATGAGAAAAACAAGAAAAATAAGGAAGAAAATGCTCTAGGGGCATATCTATAATTACTCATGAAACTACCAGTAAGCATACAGTCAAAAGGATCATCAAACCAGGGCTGGTCTGAAGTAATCATCCTAAAATATACATAATGTGGGCATTGTGCCTCACATGTCAATTGTTTGTTGCTACACATCCACTCCTATCGGTCCATAATTCTTGCTTCTGTAGGTAAACCTCAAACCAATTTCAGCCTAACAAGATTTCCTTTTATCAGCCCAAATCATGTCTTACCATCCTTATCGTGGCTACTGCTTCACTACGCAACTGTAGGCTCTTCTAGAGCTGAATATTCAGTACTTCACATGGAAGAGAAATAATCCAGGAGAGGGAAAGGGAATGAAAATAAATCAGAAACACAATTCTGCAGTGTGAGTATTCAGCTACACTGCTGCATTCACCTCCAAGGTCTCCTACTGCCTAGAAAGCTTCCCTAAGCAATAGGTGTTTGTTTGAAAAACAGAAGTTAGCACAAATACAAGAAATAAAACACAAAGTAACACCAGAAAAATGTCCTCTTCCTGCTCCTATGTTTCTGTGTTTTCCTAAAAGAGGGACTGTAGATTTCCACCCAAGGAAAATTACACACTTGTAGTATCACTAGTGGAAGAGAGAATATCTTCATAGGTGTAGATGTCCTTGTGGGAATGGGACTGAAAACCTAAATATGTTCTCCTTGTTTCCCTGTTGCTGATCAGTGAGCTTTTAGATTTCAACATCCTTCTCAAAGGCCTTATTCTGTGTGAACTGAAATGGATCCTAGATGACTGGTTTCAGAGAAAAGGCCACAAATGTTTTATTTAATGTGCCCTATTGCTTCTTTTGCTAGGAATGCTGATTGAAAACCATGTAAATCCAGACATGATTCTAAAATTTTATAACGTTCTTTCAGGAATCAATGCTAAACTAATCCAGGAAATGTAACAAACACAAATGATATAATTAAATAGAAAAAAACATGAGAGCTTTTTCCTTCAGAGACCTTCATTCCTTATGCTGAACACCAAAAGAAATATCGAAACAAAGGTTTGTCTTGAAGCCTCAAGTGTGATGAAAAATCTCAAAGTACTTTATTGTTATGAAACCAAGCAAATAAATTTCATCTTACTAAATATCCAGGAAAGAAAAAAGATGTCCCATTAAAAAAAAATCAAATCAAAACAGGAATGAGGGGGCATATAATAATATATATACATATTTCTCCATTTCTAGTGGAGTTACTATGCAAGCAAAAGATGTAGTAGATTTTGGATGTGTCAATTCACAAGCCAAAATATATGCAAATACAATACGAATCATAAAACTGGGTGGAAAACTGGATGAATGACCAGACCTAGAGAGCAGTGGTAAACAGAGTTTACTCCAGCTGGAGGCCAGTCATAAGTGGGGTTCCCCAAGGCTCAGTGCTGGGTCCAGCCCTGTTCAATGTCTTCATCAATTACCTGGATGAAGGCATTGAGTGTACCCTTAGCAAGTTTGCAGATGACACTAAGCTGGGTGGAAGTGCTGATCTGCTGGAGGGTAGGGAAGATCTACAAAGAGATCTAAACAGGCTGGATGACTGCGCAGAGACCAATGGCATGAGGTTTAACAAGGTCAAATGCTGGGTCCTGCACTTGGGGCACAACAACCCCAATCAGTGCTACAGACTGGGAGAAG
>WAAB01019803.1:70525-88402 GCA_013389865.1 Piaya cayana
TAGAATTGTTGGGGTTGGAAGGGACTTTTAAAGATCATCCAGTTCCAGCCCCCCTGCCATGGGCAGGGACATCGCACTAGATCAGGCTGCTGAATGCCCCATCCAACATGGCCTTGAACACTTCCAGGGATGGGGCAGCCATAATTTCCCTGGACAACCTGTTCCAGTGCTTCACCGCTCTCATGATGAAGAAATTCTTCCTAATGTCTAGTCTAAATCTGCCCCTCTGCAGTTGACACCCAATACCAGTCGTCCTATCACTGCAAGCCTTTGTAAACAGCCCCTCCTCATCTTTCTTTTATGTCCTATTCAAGTATTGGGAGGTGTGGAAACATTTTACAGAGAAGAAGGCCTGGATGCTACAAGACTGATTGATACCTAGCAATTCTAGCAAGGCCTTCAAACAGAGAACTGAAAGATAAACAAAGGCCAGCTGAAAGGAATACAAGAGCTAATTTGGTGGGAATGAGTACCAACTGAAAGGAAAACAGTGGAAGAGAACTATCAACATAGTTAATTTTAGTGTAACTTGGTTTCTCAGCATGTGCAGTAGTTTAGCCAATAATATGTTAGTAATAGCTTTATGAACAGATATCTTTAGCCAATAATACACTTATAGATACCCTCATGGGCAGTTATGTAACTAAAAAGGGTTTATAAAGAAACAGCTAAGATCAATAAAATCTCCTGGATCCATCACATTGAAGTCCATGTGATCAATCCCATCAGGAAGGTAGCTTAGAGTACTATGGACTCCTGAACCAATTTTCTGACTTTGTCATGGCTTTGTTTAGTTTTTTTAGTATGTCTTAATCCATTATAATGTTTCATCAGAATCATCAACAGAATGTTCACATACTATTATAAACAATGTAAAAAATATTTTAAAATGTGTTGAAAATCTTTATTTTTTGTTTATGGATTTTCTATGACCATCATAATGTCATCACACAGTGCATGTAATATGTGAAATTTTCTATAAATGATTTTTAGCAAGATTTGAAATGGGAAGTTGGCAACATGTTCATTGCATCTAAAGAGCAGTCTTTACATGTTTCTGTTTGCTGAGATTCTTTCTTTAAAATACTGCTGCTCTACAATGTAATTAACTGTTATGAAAAGTTTTTTGTCTTCTAAATGAGTTGTATTAATTTGTTTCAGTTATGTGGGGTTTTGCATAATGACAGTAAGAATTTGACTTCATTGAAGTCCCTGTTTTGTTTCACATCTGAGTTCTTGTAGTCTTTATGTTTATAATCCCTATATATGTGTGTGTGTAGGAAGAGGGTTTGACATTTGTATACTCAGTTTAACCCATGTTGCTACCATTTTTCCAAACACGTATCAAGACAAGAAAGAATTTTATAATCTGTATCTCAAAGTAAAGCTTTATAGAAATACATGCTGTTGAAAAAACAAAGTAAGAATTGTAGAATAAAGTTATAATTAATAAGGTACATAGTGAAACAAAAAATATTTTTATAACACTCCCATTTTTAATTTCTTTAATTTTAAGTTTTCCTAATAGAAAAAGTTACTGAGTTTTCTGTTCAGAAGTTGATACTGGGGCTGACCAGTTCATGCATGCAGTAAACTACAGTTAAAGTGACATTCCCACAAGAAACATCATGATTAATATTTCAATATGCATTAGCCATTATAATTATTTCACATTAACTTTATAGCAATCAGGAGATGATATTTCTTCCACTTCAAATATCTGGTAGAAAAATGCATGAAATTTGAACATAAATCCTCAATTGAAATGTCATCTGAGAAGAAATAAGTATTTAAAAAATGCCCTCAGAGCCTTGCCCTGAGAAATATCTTGGATTTACAAAGTACATATTCCTCTGTTTTTTCTGGGCAAGTCTTACTTTCTACAAGTTCCTTGTACAAGAGGGCTACAACAAACTACAGTCAGGGAAAGACATTGCACTCATCATGGAAAGACAGTGGTGGGAGCTGCAAAATATTGATGTTTACAACCATGATTCTCACATATTTTCTCCACATATTGAAAACAGAATTTCAGTGCATATTAATTCAGCATTTTACTATACATCTTGACAGAATGTTTCACTTAGAATAGAATTGCTATTTTGAGGCATAATAAAATAAGACATTCCAATGAATTTAAAATATACTTTTTCAAAAATAAATGGACCGCACATTTGTTCTTCATGGTAATATTTAAGAGTCTTGCAATCAGCTGCCTTTTTTTTGGCTACCATCTGCACGTTCCTGAACTCATTCAGGATGTCATATTTTTCTGAATAGAGCACTTCATACGGTAATTTTCAGCCTTAGAGTATTACACTTAAAAGATTTGGCATATCTATATTTGCAAAATGTGAAACATTTCACCTAGAATAAATTTGCTGTCAAATGACAATTCATATCTATGCGAAGCACAACTTTTATTTATGTGCCACATGATGGATTATGTGTAGATTAGCTGAAGCTTAGAGAGGTGACTTAACTTTTCCTAACAGGGAACAGGAACAGGCAGTTTGGAACTAGAAAACAACAGGGAGAAAGTGTGTAGAAAAATAAGCAGGAAGCCAGAAGAAGGGGAGAACATTACACATAGCAAAAAAAACCCAAAAAACCAAAAAAATAACCACCTCAAAACCCAAAAACCAACCCAAAACCCAAAGACAATCTGAAGTTAAGTACAATAATGGCATGCTTCTATTTGACTGTTCTCTTCCGCAAACTGGACATAGACAAAATATTGAGTATTCGCTCAGTTAGTTCAGTGATGCAAGTAAGATTTTACCAGGACATGCAATCCACAGTCCTAACTAGAGGACAGAAGAAAACTGTATTTTTCCTTGTCCCCTGAAGAAAAGATTTTTCTTCTAGTACTTTGCACATATCTAGTGTCTTCTTTTGCTAATATTAGATCTAAAGTGCTTGTGTGTTCAGCATCTGTCCTTTGTGCTTTACATAAACAAAGGGAGGATCTTGGCAAGCCATTGCAGGTTATGCTTATAATGTTAGTTAATGCTGGTTCATTTTCTAACGCTGCACACCAGAGCACTGGCGCTAGTACATCCACCAGTGCTGGTATTCCCATCATGTGCTCTGTCTCTTTAGCAGCTAACAGGATTGATTTCAAAGTAAAGCCAGTTTGTCTATAAGCCAAATACTAGTTGCAGTTCTAAGGATGGTGCACTCTAGGGACAAATACTTGCAGGTAATGCATTTAAAACTGCACCAAATTTGACTCCACCTCCCTACGTATGTCTGCAATATTACCCCAGCCAATCCTGCATTTTAAATAGTCCCAAACACCTTCATAGCACACCCAGCATATGTACCATTTCTCTACACAAACTTTCAGCTTCATCCTATCATATTATACCCAGATGTGTTCATTTTACATATTTATAGACACTTAGAATTGTGAAAAAAACCATAGAAGGAATCCTTCTTAGAGCTATGAGGGTAACCATCACTGCTAATAAAATATCCATCCTTGGGCAAATGGGGCCTAAGCAGTGTGATGCAATCCTCTTCATACTCCTATTCTTGGAAATCCTGCATCATGAATGCACCTGAGCATGAGTGACTTTATTAGTGTATATGTAGACTTACCCTACTTTAACAGTGTTAGCTGTTAGAAATAGGAAAACTTCTTCACAGTACAGACTTCCCCATGTTCTTTACAGGATCCTTGAGTAGGGAACTGCAGTTCTGGACTATCACGCAAGCAGCTACTACAGAGCTTAAAGAGTTTGCTAAAAGGTTCTTTTAATTCTGTTCATGTCATTTGTCACAACAGACAACAATGAAAAAAATACTTACTGGAGGAGTGATTCAGGTGAAAAAAAAGATGAATTGAAGTCAGATTGGAAGGATCAAAAATTCTAATTATGAAGTGGTTCAAGAAATCAAATTGTACTAAATCACCAGGAAAGGGTGATATTCATGTCAGATTCTCTAAGGAATTAAGCAGCAAAGTAGCTGAATCAGTGAGGAAACCAGACAATTTATCATTAGAAAAGCTGATTATCATGACAGACAATATTATTATCTTTTTAAGAAAAGTTGTTAAAATAATCCTCAGATGAAAAAGTGCTACAGACTATTTTTGATTTCAGAGACTGTGTTGTAGTAAACCAACTTCTAAAACTTTAATTGCAATATATTGGATTCGTATTGGAAATTTAAGAAAAGTCATATTTTGCAATGTTTTAAAATATATATATATCAGTAAGGAGAACAAAGATAATTTGTCATAAGAGTTTGAAGAATTAGCTTTTAGCAACCTCTCTGTCTCCCTCTCTCTGAGTCTTGGTCTTAGTCCAGGTCTATCTAGCATTGGATTAATGTATGGAATTAGGTAGTGTTGAAGCAGAGGGCAAAATGTCTCTTCATGTTTGGTCACTGGTAAATTTTCACTCCTTAATTTGCTTGGTTGAGTAATCAAGGTAAAAATATTTATCACTACAGGAAGTTTTAAAGGATCAAGGTAGGTAATATTTAGCAAGTTCTTTAAGGTACAATGCATGTGCATTCAGTCACTATTTTAGCTGGACATAACCTTTTAATTAAAACCTGAACTACTGTGAATAAAACCTGCATTTTGGAAGACTTTCTTAGTTAATACTGTATAAGTAAAATGANCATAGCAAAAAAACCCCAAAAAACAAAAAACCAAAAAAATAACCACCCCAAAAACCAACCCAAAACCCAAAGACAATCTGAAGTTAAGTACAATAATGGCATGCTTCTATTTGACTGTTCTCTTCCGCAAACTGGACATAGACAAAATATTGAGTATTCGCTCAGTTAGTTCAGTGATGCAAGTAAGATTTTACCAGGACATGCAATCCACAGTCCTAACTAGAGGACAGAAGAAAACTGTATTTTTCCTTGTCCCCTGAAGAAAAGATTTTTCTTCTAGTACTTTGCACATATCTAGTGTCTTCTTTTGCTAATATTAGATCTAAAGTGCTTGTGTGTTCAGCATCTGTCCTTTGTGCTTTACATAAACAAAGGGAGGATCTTGGCAAGCCATTGCAGGTTATGCTTATAATGTTAGTTAATGCTGGTTCATTTTCTAACGCTGCACACCAGAGCACTGGCGCTAGTACATCCACCAGTGCTGGTATTCCCATCATGTGCTCTGTCTCTTTAGCAGCTAACAGGATTGATTTCAAAGTAAAGCCAGTTTGTCTATAAGCCAAATACTAGTTGCAGTTCTAAGGATGGTGCACTCTAGGGACAAATACTTGCAGGTAATACATTTAAAACTGCACCAAATTTGACTCCACCTCCCTACGTATGTCTGCAATATTACCCCAGCAGATCTTGCATTTTAAATAGTCCCAAACACCTTCATAGCACACCCAGCATATGTACCATTTCTCTACACAAACTTTCAGCTTCATCCTATCATATTATACCCAGATGTGTTCATTTTACATATTTATAGACACTTAGAATTGTGAAAAAAACCATAGAAGGAATCCTTCTTAGAGCTATGAGGGTAACCATCACTGCTAATAAAATATCCATCCTTGGGCAAATGGGGCCTAAGCAGTGTGATGCAATCCTCTTCATACTCCTATTCTTGGAAATCCTGCATCATGAATGCACCTGAGCATGAGTGACTTTATTAGTGTATATGTAGACTTACCCTACTTTAACAGTGTTAGCTGTTAGAAATAGGAAAACTTCTTCATAGTACAGACTTCCCCATGTTCTTTACAGGATCCTTGAGCAGGGAACTGCGGTTCTGGACTATCACGCAAGCAGCTACTACAGAGCTTAAAGAGTTTGCTAAAAGGTTCTTTTAATTCTGTTCATGTCATTTGTCACAACAGACAACAATGAAAAAAATACTTACTGGAGGAGTGATTCAGGTGAAAAAAAAGATGAATTGAAGTCAGATTGGAAGGATCAAAAATTCTAATGATGAAGTGGTTCAAGAAATCAAATTGTACTAAATCACCAGGAAAGGGTGATATTCATGTCAGATTCTCTAAGGAATTAAGCAGCAAAGTAGCTGAATCAGTGAGGAAACCAGACAATTTATCATTAGAAAAGCTGATTATCATGACAGACAATATTATTATCTTTTTAAGAAAAGTTGTTAAAATAATCCTCAGATGAGAAAGTGCTACAGACTATTTTTGATTTCAGAGACTGTGTTGTAGTAAACCAACTTCTAAAACTTTAATTGCAATATATTGGATTCGTATTGGAAATTTAAGAAAAGTCATATTTTGCAATGTTTTAAAATATATATATATCAGTAAGGAGAACAAAGATAATTTGTCATAAGAGTTTGAAGAATTAGCTTTTAGCAACCTCTCTGTCTCCCTCTCTCTGAGTCTTGGTCTTAGTCCAGGTCTATCTAGCATTGGATTAATGTATGGAATTAGGTAGTGTTGAAGCAGAGGGCAAAATGTCTCTTCATGTTTGGTCACTGGTAAATTTTCACTCCTTAATTTGCTTGGTTGAGTAATCAAGGTAAAAATATTTATCACTACAGGAAGTTTTAAAGGATCAAGGTAGGTAATATTTAGCAAGTTCTTTAAGGTACAATGCATGTGCATTCAGTCACTATTTTAGCTGGACATAACCTTTTAATTAAAACCTGAACTACTGTGAATAAAACCTGCATTTTGGAAGACTTTCTTAGTTAATACTGTATAAGTAAAATGATGGCTATTTTAAAATTTCATTCAAGCTTGGAAGACACTAGAGTGAATGTATGATTTTCTTCTCCAAAGAAGGATGAGATTTGAAAAACTGTGAAAAATACATAAGGACATGTGGGTAATGGAAAACAAACAAACAAAACTCAAACAAGTAAATAAGGTAAAGCAAATCTTTGTACAGAATTATTCTAGCTGTCTCTGTTAGCTGTCATATATTTTCTTTCCTTTGACTGAAGTAATAAGACCTGTAGTATATACATTAAAATCAATGCCTTCCAGAGAACATAAGGTAAACCTTTGAACAAAAGCAGTGATGTCTTGCATTCCCACATGTAAATGACATTCATTAGATGAAATGTTGTTTCTTGAGCCATCTTAATTTTTGGGGTGTCATTGATATCAACATCTTTTGTGAAAGTTCTGGAGATGAATATACTCTTCTGTGTCTCAAGAACTTCAAGTGCATCAGTACCTATCGTGCCTTTCATTTAAAACTTACTTTAGGTATCAAAGCAACCTTTAAGGGCAGGAATGTGTTGAATTTTTATTGTGTCAGTGACGTAGAGAGAACTGCTAGAACGAAGTAAAATTTTTGTATCCAGTTCTTTGTTAAAAAAAATATAGTAAAGGATCCTCTCCACCATATACTATTTTAATGTCAAAAGATCACTTTAAATAGCAGAACAAACAGCATACAGAACAAGTGAAGATGAAATTGTTCAGATAAATTTTTAGAAGGAAAGTAGCTGTGTACCTGTCTCAAGGCATTATTGCTGAAGAAAAGAAGGTAGATAGGAAACAACTGGAAAATTTAAATCTATTCACTTGGTCTGGGCAGCTGAAAATGTATGTTACTGTGTCCTTCAGTGTAAAAAAAATAATTTCAGCATTTACATAGTTTGCATCATCAAAATAAAGGGTTTTACAAATAACAAGTTATAAAGTTTTTATATTTAAACTTAAACTAAGAATATGGTAGAATAAATACAGAAAGAATTATTCCATTATTCGGTTCTATAAAAAGTCTTTTTATACTCTGAGTGGAAGGAATATGAAAAAATATGAAAAATAGCAACAAAAGATGCAGACCTCAATGTTATTTGTCATAAAAGCCTGTGAAAAGACAAACTGTGTTTTGCACCTACTTTTCAGCTGTGGCATAACACGGAAGAGTGATTGTAAAAGCTAAACACGTGATATATTCATCCATTAGCTTCAGTTTATGAACTGATTTTGATTGTTCAGAGGTCCCTTGAAAAGAAATAGCAGGTTTTCAAAGAGCACAACACAAGCTCCTCCCATTCAATCATGTGTTAACTTACTTGTGGATAAGGCACTTTGGTACCACGATATGAAGGGCTGTAGTTAGAGTGTTGTATTGTGAAGTGGAAGCATATTTCAGTGGCTTATCCAATGTGTACCTGTCTGTATACAAAATCTTACCCTCTGTGATAAAGTCCTGTACCTGAAGGCTGTTTATGGGTATTTCATTATAATAAGTAATCACTGTGGGCAAATCAATTTGTAAGTAACTGTTAAAAAAAAAACAAACAAGAAAAACATATGTTGTCTCTTAGTAGTTATGCCATTGTTCTGGCTTATAAGCTAAACATACTGCTAAAAATATTCCAATGATCAATGCATGTTTTCTGTAGATTCTATATATATTTCAACATTCTGCATCCTCAAACATTTCTGATTTTAAAACCAACTGGTTTTTATGTTTGTGGAAGTAGTCAATACAAAATTAAGTAGAGTGGTAGGATTTGATATTAAATTCTTTCTCCTTATGCAACAAAAAATCTGCTGACTTCTGAAGGAAATAACCAAAGAGTTCTAGGTAAATTTCTTCTGGTGCCTACATTCTGTGTGGGGCTAATTTCACTACAGATCAGTGAGCTGTTGACAAAATCCATCTATGCTTTCTATTCAGTATGTCAGCATAGTTCACAAAGTCTTTAAATAAAACAAAAAAAAATCAATCAAGTATGCACTGGAAGTGATTTTTCATGTCAACAGTGTATGGATTCAGGAAAGAGAGATGGAGAGGTCCAGTACAGCATTAGCTGGTGGGCTGGAGAGATAAGATCATTAAATTAGAAAATATGGACATAAACAAATTGTCCTGTTTGAAGAATGGGCAGATAATTTTTATGCTGATAATAATTTTCTGCATAATTTGAAGCATTAAGCAGTCAAATGAAACTACCCATCACCTCTGACCTTGTCAATAACATTCTTTAAATAGAAGAGAATTTGCCCCAGTCACATTCAGAACTTGTCACCTAAAGTGAACTATAAAAGACATTCCCTTCCACATGGAATCACAGGATGTCTCAAGTTGAAAGAGAGCTCATCATCAGTTATGAGATCATTTCTGGTTGCCCCAGGAGTTTTGAAAACCTTCAAGGATGGACACTGTACAGCCTTTCTGAATAATTTTATCCAATGCCTGTCTGTCCTTAAGGTGAAAAGGTGAGTCCTAATATATAGTCAGAATCTCTTGTTTCAACTTACGACCACTACTTCTCTTTCTCCTGTCATGCACTACTGTAAATGGTCTTGATTTGTGGTAACTTTCCCCTAGGTACTGGCAGGCTGTCGTCCCTCACTGAATTCCATTTATCCACAGCTTTCTAGCACGTGGAGGCATAAACCTCGAAGTATTTTGGACGCAGTCTGGCTAGTGTTGAGTTAAAAGGGAGTAGTTGCTTCACTTAATCTTCAGGCCATGGTATAGCCCACAATGCTGTTAACACCTTTACTGTCAGTCTTACACTGGCTCACATTTGGGTTACTGCCCACAAAAACAGTCAGGACCTTTCCAGCAGACTGGCTCGGCAGACAGTCAGGCCCCAGCATTTGCTGTTGCCAGGGCTTCTTCCTTCCCAGGTGCAGGACTTCATATTCACCATTGCTAAATCTCATAAAATTCATGTTGTACCCTTCTTCCAGTCTGTCCAGGACCCTCTGGATGATTGTTCCATTCTAGCGTGTACTCTTTGTTCCCTTAGACTGATGTCATCTGTTAAACTGATGAGTGCGCTCTATCATCTCCTAGTCACTGAGGACAAAGCTTTAAAGAACAGATCTCACAATAGGACCCCATGACACACTACTATTTTCTCCTCTCCTGGCAGATTACAGCAACTACCTGCTTGTGGTTTTATTTACCTACACGAGCTTCACACAAGCCCACCTGTCCATGTACCTCTGAATGGCATCCTTTCCTCCAGTACGTTGACTGCACCACACAGCTTTGTGTCACCTGCAAGTTTACCAACAGTGCAGTTGATTGCACTGATAAAGACGTTACATTCTGCCAGTCACAGTACCAAGCATCGAGGAATGTCACTCTCCCCTGGTCTCCACTTGGACATTGAGCTGTTGATCCCAACTCTTCGCATTTGATCATCCAACTAATTCCTTAACCACCAAGTGGTCCGTCTATCAAATCTGTTCTTCTTGAATTTTGAGACAACGCTGTCACATGAGGCAGTATCAAATACTTTGCAAAAGTCCAGGGAGGAGACTCTGTGGTTCAGTGGATGGAACATAAGGTGGAGGGAAATATAAATCTTAGTGTACTTAATAATGCTTTACAGAAGAATACTACTAATGCTTCCTTTTGAATTTGGACTCAGCATTTCTAAATCTCCAATAAAATAGAGACAGAATTTACAAGGAAAGCAAAAGTTTTTAATTAAAGTTTTTAATTTATTTAAAATTGCATGAAAAGTATGACAGACATCCGCCATGTATAAATCTTATAAATTTAAATATCTCTTGAATAAAAATAAGATACATAGCATTGTAACTTATCCAAGTCTGACTAAAACAATGAAAGAATAGCATCAGACTGGTCTTTGAAGGTTTTAATGTGAGATGTTGAATCCTATTATATAAAAAACCCAATGTATACATTCTAAATTCTTTCATCTCCATACTGTGAATTTAAAATATGTTAAAGAAAGCAGTTAAATTTTTGATCCTCAGAAATGCTGAGTACACATTTATTTGAGCTAAATAGAGAAAGTGATAGTAGATTGGGTTTTTCTCTTTGATGCAGCTGATTAGCTGTAAAGAAATATGCAAATTCCTGTTTCTCCATGCTCTGGAGAAATGAACCACGAAAGAATGTATCTGTATAAAGTAAAAGTGTTTCAGTAACTTGCCATTTTCAAAAGGTATTTCTCTAGACTTTTTGTGATGTTGATGTTCTTGGGCTACATTCTGGCTGCATCAGTGGTGTTTGCTTTTCCCATGATAGCTTTGTTGAAATTCCTTGCTTTTTCACTCATTTATGCTATTACTCATAATGCCTTCTGCAAACTAAATGTAGGTCTCTAATAGATATTTTCTGGCTCCTTTCCCCACCTCCTGGGCTCTTCTTTTTCCATCAAACTCATGCAGGGATGGCAAAAGCACTTGTGAAAGGAACTTTCAAGAATTTGCAGTGAGATGTGGAAGGAGAAAGGAAAAGCAGAATTTCCCCTTTCTAAATTTAAATATAGCAGATTAGATCCAAAGCAGGACTATATCCTTGGATAACTTTAGCCAAAGAGCACACCTCTGCCCACATAGGTCAGACACATGAGTAAACTTGCATGTTCACAGCACCATATATTCTCTTGATTGTTCCAGCTACTTCCTTTTACAAAGAAGCTTAACATTTCCTTACAGCTATGGTGTATCTTGCATCAGTTTCATTTAAATTTAATTTGATGCCTTATGTACAGTCTGTATAGAATGCACGCTGCAAAGACTCATATTTAAATCCTGGGAAAGTTTTAGACAGAACAACATGATGGAAGCAGCAGATATTCCAGGACATTTGACAAGGCCTAAAGTACTTAAAGGAGTAGCTGCTGAACGTGATGTTCAGAGTTAAAGGAGTGTCTGGATAATGCTTTTAGTCACACAGTTTAGTTTTACATAGTCTTGCAGGGAGCTAGGAGTTTGACTTGATGATCTTTGTAGGTCCTTTTCAACTCAAGATGCTCTATGATTTTGTGATTCTAAGAATTATTATTGCATATCACATATTCATAATCTCTTGAATGAATTGTTTTCCTGCAGATTTCTCTTAAACAATGTGAAAAATAGAGTAATTTTTTTTTTTGTGAACTCTGATGGATCACTTAGCAGAAGAAAATACTGCTTGTGTTACAGCAAGCTACAACTTTCAGTATTACACATTGAGATATTATGAGTCTTTAACTAAGAAGTGTTATATCATAGAATCACCAGGTAGGAAAAGACCCATCGGATCATCAAGTCCAAACATATCATAGAATCATAGAATCATAGAATCACCAGGTTGGAAGAGACCCACCGGATCATCAAGTACAACCATATGAGACAGACAGGAGGGACATGCTTTGACAGCACATCGTTCAAAGTCAAAGCACCTAAAACTCACAGGCAAGGCAGGGGGAGGAGGAAACCAGTGACCAAGAGCTGATTTTGATGCAAGATTCTTGGACAGCCATTGAATACATGTTCTCCTAACCTTGGAGCAAGGACTGGATTTGGAAGGACACAAGAACCATGTGTCTTGTGTCACAAGGAATTCAGCTCTCTGCTGTTGTGTAGATTGATTGAGGCCAAAGAGCANGACTGGATTTGGAAGGACAAAAGAGCCATGTGTCTTGTGTCACAAGGAATTCAGCTCTCTGCTGTTGCATAGATTGATTGAGGCCAAAGAGCATTTATGTCTCTCATATTGCTACAAAGACAATAGAATATTGTTTTCAAATTATCATATGTTTAAATGATAGCCTATGTATGCAATTTCCATATTAAAAAAAATCTTTTACAGTCTAATAGCTAGTGCAAACTTACTTTAATTTCAAATATGTCTTTGAACTAATTCATTAACAGCTGTAAATATTTTCATCTTTCCTAAACTACAAGAAGTAGAGTTAACACTGTAGATTTCTATCAGCTGAAACTAACATCAATTCAAGAGAGGAAATAAAATGAATTCCTAATTTACTATGGAAAGTACATACATACATATTTATGTTGCTATAAACGTGTCAATATATGTACAATATCTTTATGAAAACAGACAAGAAACAATAAAAATAGTAATGGAATTAAAAACAAAGGAAATTTTAAAAGAAAAAACAAAGGAAATTTTAAATAAAACTTTGCCTTTTAACAGATTTGTGTCTGAGCAATTGGATCATTCTAATTGTAAAGAAGCTCTGATTTTGAAAGCAACAAAGTAATTAATTCAAAACCTAAAAGAAATAATATTAACCTGCCTTAAAATGTCTGTGAGATTGTGAAAAATGAAATCTAAACCTGTCTTTCTGAAATGCATTTTGGAATTCTATGGTTTTTATGAAATGTAAAGGAAGAAACTTTATAATGTGTATGTGTTTCATTTATATCCATAAAGGAATCTCAGTCCTCTCCTGACTTGACTCTAAATCCGTATACACGTACATTGAATTTGAAGATGTTGCAGCATTAAGTGTGAAACAGTCTTGGTTCTTTTCAATGTTGTCACTGAGATTGATAAACCACATTATAGCTTGGTGGCCATTTGTGAATTTGCCAGTCTTTCCCTGGGGCAAGGTATGGGTAGGAAGGGAGAAAAAAAGAAAAAGAAAGAAGACAAATGCCTTGGACAGAGGTTTTCTGACAGCAAAACCAATCTCTTCTTCCTTGTTAAGGAAGTTTGATTTTGGTGTAGTGGGTTTTTTTTAAAGCTGTGCAATTTAGACTTAATCTTTGGAATGAAAAACAATGATATTTTTAAAAATTCAGTGTCAGGAACAGAGCTGTGCTGATTCTGATAACAGAAAAATATTGACACATTCATCACACCAGGACACAGCATTACACATGTCCAATTGCCCTCCTCTCTCTTTTAGTCAGTTCTCAGGGCATGAGTAACGAGTAACTGGGATGGAAATTTCTACCTGCTCTTTAATCCTGCAGTACAGGTCTAGATGAGTTTATAGTTTTGCTCTTGAATGATAAAGAATTATTTTTTATCTCTTCTTCCATGTTTGTAATAAAATTCCTGCTCTACTCCTGGTACAGGATGAATATATGCTGGTTGCCTTGTATCTGAATCTATAGTGAAGATGGGGGAAGAAGCTCAAGAGATGACCTAAACGAAACACTAAATGGAACATAAACAAAGTCAAGGAAAAAGGACAGAAATTCCTTGAAACAGTGGCTGCAAAAATAACTAGACCTACTTTGACTAACTTCTGCTAACAGGTAAAACTCAACTCCATTCCCATAAACAAACAGCCATAACATTTTTGATCATGAAGAACATCCAAGTCATCTGCCCAGTTCTAACAGCTATGGCTCAGGACCTGTGGGAGGCACACGCTTGTCTTCCACAGCAGCTTGAAGTTGGAGGTGCAACCCTCAGGCACCACAGGTAACAATGGAATCCTGTGCCTGGGGAATTGAATGAATCTTGGGATTCTCAGTAGAAAACACCCTCCATCTGCTGCCTAAAGTTAAAGTTAAGGTCAGAAGGTCAGTTTTACTTTTGTGATCCATGTTTATTTTTGTCCACTTCAAATGCATGATTAGCAAATGGATACATGTAGACCACTTGTTTCCTTTCCCTTTCTACTTCAAGGGCCTGAACCATGATATGGTTGTGAAAGTCACAGCTTTCAATTTATAAGCATGCCAAGACCTTTTGTCCTGAAGTTATATAAAACTCAGTATTTAATTCCTTGTTTCTCTGTTTGTTTTATGTAGCCTGAGTTGGAGATTTTATTGACTTAGGGTTGGATGTGTAACTTTCACAAAGAAATTGGAATGTAATTATATTTAAAAAGCAGGTTCTGCATAATTAATATTCTGTGTAGTAGTAATGGAAGAGCTAAAACTCAATTAAGTGACATAATTCAGCAATTATAAACAGAAGTAATAAAGTATATTAATTAAAAATATGATGGTTTGTTTTTTCTGATACTGAAGTGCTGTAAAATAGGAATACTATTACACTATGATTAATTTATTCATAATCTTAGCTGAAGTAATAATATTTAGCCAAGATTTGTCAATACAATTTGCTATCAGTTGTTGTTCCCTATCTATTGCAGTGAGTACAGCTGCATAGGGAGTTACCAGGAAACGAGAAACCAACAACTACTGTTCATTATTTAACTTAGTTTAATATATTGTAACTGTCTTTAGCATTGTGTTTTCTCAAATCAAACATTTTAGTATAGTTCTACTGCACTGTATGTGTGTTCTGATCTGAGTTGCACTATGTAATTTTACAAAGCTCCAGGATCCAACCTTTTTATTACAGAACAACCAAAGGTTTTGCCAAAGTTGCAAAAGATTAATGTACTGGTTAGAAGAAATTATCAGCTAGAGAGTATAATTTTCTGCCATAATTTCACTCTTAAACAGACATAGGCATAATTTTTTGGAAGATATGAAGAAAAAGTATATTTAGTAAATCATCAATTGCTCACAGATTCTTTTACAATTCACCAGATTATTTCATTTGCAATATCTTGTCAGGGTTAATGAAATAGAATAGCACAGTTGACAATCCTTCTACCCAAGTTAAATTCCATTCTTTACTATGGCTGCATGAACATGAAACTGCACTTCTCTTGGGTCACTTAACTTTGAGCTCTGCATGGATGATTTTCATAGATTTTTCCTTCTGCTGCTGTTTCAAGTTGTGTGGAATATTTAATTTTACGTTGGAGCTGATACTGCCAAATGCTTTATTTAAAATAAGATGAGTAGATTGTAAGTCTAATATGCTGAAGGAAATACTGGACTAGGTAAGCATGCTTTCTACAAGTGGGCTGTGCGTGTGCGAGGTCCTTTGGGGATGTGTTGGACATCTGGCACATTTGAGAATCATAAGATCTACTAATGGCAAAATGACTGTGTCATGCATTCATAATAAGTTCAGTTTTTCCATATGCAGTGGATGAACTGTGCAGACACAGTTCACCTGCCTTACAGCCATATCTGAAAGTTTAGTATCTCAATAAAAAATTTTGTAAATGTGCAAGAAAATCACTTATATTCCTATCTGCCAGACAACAGACGTATAGAAGTCCTCTTGAACATCCCACACAAGCCTCTGAGGTAAAAAATGGTAGAAAAAAAGTTCAAGTCAGAAAAAAATAATATTGTATAGTTATTGGCATCATTTGCATTCTCTTTCACTAGTTCAATGAATATTTTAAGTATTTAATGTAATTTAAAATAGTTCCAATAGAAGAAAATAATGACATGCCATCTGAGTACTGTAAAATATGCTGGCTGAGACAATTCATTTGAATATCAGGAATTTCACATTTGCATACATGCAGAGAGATGATAGAGTGAATCCAGTCCTATCATACTCTCAGCTTGTGCCTGAATTGTTTTGACATAGAGGACTCTACTTAGCCAGACATGTCCTTTTGCTGTGAGCTGCATAAGTGTAAAATTTTTGACTTACACAAAATGGAAAAAAAAATTTGTTTTGAGTGGAAAATAAATCAACATTGGCTGCAATGAAATACATTATTCTCTTGCTTTAATAGGAAAAAATAAATAAATTCACCCATGTGCAGCTCTGAACTTTTCACTGTTTCCATTTATTATTCATTACTGGATACGTTTGTCCATCTGGGCAAACAATATTTCTTTAGCTGTATAATTTTGTAATGTAAAGATTAAAAATCCTTGTATCAAGGTACAGACAACCTTGTTAAAGTGTCAACAATTTTTTTGCATGTACAGCAGAGCTTCATGATTTTCTCACCTTACATATTTAAAATGTAGGCATATGTATAACAGTTAGTAACCTCAGAGTTAGGAGAGAAAGTGTCTCTAATCTAAATAAAGTTTAAGAAATGGCTTATTTAACCCAATTCAAGTGTGTACTCTGGAATACAATGAGTTAAACTCCCTGATTCAGAATGTCCCAGGTATATTTCTGACTGCTACAGTCTACTCTAATAAACAAGGCCGACATCCAACATATAAAGTTGATTCAATTAGAAAACAATTTTTAATTAAACAATTTCAAGTAGGGTCCTGAATGGACTTGAATGAGAAACAGTAGATTTAGGTCCCCATCCATCAAATACAATAGTATCAGCTGCTAGTAAGAGTAACTTAATGTAATATTTCTGTGATACAAAGTTCTCAAATACTCATGTTGAAAGGATAGTAGCTTAAGGATGACAACAGCCTAACTTCTGAACAAATTTCATTAGGTATAATGTCCCTAATGGAGTAGAAAAGGAGGAAAAAACCCCTATTATTCAGTCATGTGTTAACACTGAAACGTTACTGCAAGCATTCACAAACCTAGGAAAATGTTAGTTTAATTATACCTCCTTTTTTTTTTTCTTTTCCAGTCTATGTACCATATTTATATCCCTTGAAATAACTAAGTCAAAGAAACAAACATTATAGGCAGGAAAATACATTTTGATTTTTTTCATTAATGTTTTTTTTAACTGCTACTTTCATGTTAAGGTTTTTCAACCTTTCTTTTGTATTAGTATTTTTGAAACAGTTCTACATTTAGCAAGATCTATGATTCACTTTTATCTGATACTTGATTCTAAAAGTTTTAAAGTGAGTTTTGTGAACAATTTCATTTACTTTCTTCCCTTACTTAAATATGTCATGATGAAAGTAAAAGCTGACTCACTGCTTTATTTTGGAGCTGTACTCATGTAAATCAAAAGTATGTATCTTATACCTGCTTTGCCCTGGTGAAATAGTAATAAGAGATCCAAAGTCATGTGGAAGGAATATCTACTCTGCCCTGGTGAAATAGTAATGAGAGATACAAAGTCATTTGGAAAGAAGACCAAAAGACAGTGAAATTCCATTGACATTCAGTACTGTTAAAGCATAATAAGTTTTGTAACTCCCACTAAATACTTAACCTCCACCTTTACCAGCCTCAGTCAGACTTTTCTGTTAATAAATATGGGTCTTGGTCATCTCTAAGGACTGCAAAGTTTAAACCCTCTAACCTAAAAGAGTAATAATAGGAAAGAAACATTCTCCAAGGAAAAAAGATATCACATTGCAAAATAATACTCTGCATATTCTACCTGCAAATGGGTAAGAATATCAGTCTGTAAACACAAGCCTGGTAACCTGCCAAGGTAACAGATATATCACTCTACAAAGATAATCCTCCATAACCCCATTTTTTGTTCTTTAGAATTGC
>WAAB01019808.1:0-77795 GCA_013389865.1 Piaya cayana
GTCTGTAGCTCTACATAGGGTTCCTACACCAACACCCCCCACCCCCACAAATTAACCCGGTGGCAGCTCCCTACAAAAGCCACTGTTGCCTTTCTCAGGATGCTTTGCGCTGAGTATCTGCCAGGATCACACCATTTCTGCTGGCCAAGACAACCTGCATTAGCAACAACCAGCTCCATGCTGCAAATAAATAGAAATTAAAGGAAAGAAAAAAAGGCTGTCATTCTGTTGCCTTCCTAAAAAGTGTTTGATGGCAGTGACTCATGCCACAGCAATAAACAGTTAGAGAACATGATGCTACAGCCTCAAAAAAATGATGGCAGGAAACTTCATGCATGTAAGGTGTGACTAAGAAGAAACAATCAAGGGGCAGGATGGAGATGTACCTCACTTTCCAATCCAACCTCAGCTCTTAACAGGATGAATAACCATGGGAAAATGTGTGATGCACAAAGGGCTTTTGGAAGAGGTCTCTGCCAGGGCAAGGGAAACTGATGCTCCCCACTACTAGTGTGTATCAGTAACTTTTCCTCCAGGAAAAGTATGTAGTTAGAATCAGCACCTCCTTTCCTTTTGTCCAGTGTTGTATGAGCTGGATGTGAGGATGTCCGTTAGCAGCTGACTGGTGAAAGACAACCCACTGCCTCCTTCTGCACTTATGGGCTCAGAGCAAGCCTGACTTTTCCTGAAATAATAGCCTGCTTGAAAGCCAAGTGAGTCATGAAAAGCAGGGGATAGCACCACATGGGACAATAATTACTCAAGAGCTGTCATGTTGTCATTTTTCACATGTGGAATGAGAGTTTATTCAAGAGAGCATGCCAAGAGATATCTTAGAATAAAATAAGCAAAAAGAAAGCATGCTTTTTCAACAAAACCCTCCCAGCACTGACAGTGTCTCTGTAGTAAAGGTGTGCCATCAGGCTGACCGCTGGACTCCAGCCCTTCAATGTTCTTCTTGTGGTGAGGGGCCACAAACTGAACACTGCATTTGAGGTGCAACCTCATTAGCACAGAGTACAGGGGAAGGATGATCCCTGCTCCTGCTGGCCACGCATTTTCTGATCCAGGCTAGGATGCTGTTGGTTTTCTGGGTCACCTGTGCATCAGGGCAAAATCAGCTCAGAGAAAGAGAGGTTTTCACCATTCTAGACCTAGACTGCTGCTAGAGACAATCAGACACTCCTTCCAGAGCGTAAGATATGGTATTGCAAATAAAACCAGACAGGCCAACTCTCATGAGAACCAAACTTTAAATAATTCCTAGGGTAAGTTTGATGCTTAAGCAGAACATTATTAATTTTTCTTCTGCCTAATTTCCCAAAATGCTGAAACAAGTAAGGTAGGGTATAGACTACAAATAACTTGAAATATTGAGAACACCTCTAGGAATTTCACAGTAGATGTGTGTGCAATTGAAGTGTCCAAATGATATGGCACAGAATAATTATTTAAATGATATGCTAATCATTGCTGGAAATTAGCAATACCATTTCAAACAATGCAAATCATAACCAATTACACAACATTATCTGGTTGGTTACACTGCAAACAGAAAAGTTAATTATTCCTACCCAAGACAGCAGCCACCACTTCAGCACATCCTCTTCCTTGCAGCTTTTGAGATGCTTTCATCTTTCCAAGTTCTAAAATTCACTTTGCTTTTGCATTTACATCCTCTAAAAGTGGAAGTATGACCAGATAGATATATAAAAAATAAGGATCTTTATAATAGAATTATGTGAGAATTATAAAATCATGGGTCTACCATTCCATGTTTTCCTCTATTTAGAGTTATGGGAGATGATGAACACTTAGTATGTTCAATGTCTGATATATTTAGCACATGGAGCGTGCTGGAACTTTACTTTTTAAAACCATCTGTGCAAAGACAATTAGCTATGTGCTCAGTGTGTTGAAGGCTGCCAAGTTATTACAGAAATGTGTTCCAATCTTACTATACTGAAGAAGATACTTGCATAGAAAACATTTTCTTATACTCAGAAAAGGCATACAAAACAGAATCACAGAATCGTTAAGGTTGGAAAAGGTATCTAAGGTCATCAAACCCAACCATCAACATAACCCCACTGTGCCTGCTAAACTGTGTCCTGAAGCACCACATCTACACATTTTTTGAACATCTCCAGTGATGGAGACTCCACCACTGCCCTCAGCAAATGCTTCAAATGCTTCACCACTCCTTCACTGAAGAAATTTTTCCTAATATCCATTCTAAACCTCCCCTGGCACAACTTGAGACCATTTCCTCTTGTCCTACCACTTGTTACTTTGGAGAAGAGACTAGCACCCACCTCACTACAACCTCCTTTCAGAGGGTTGTAAGGATTCATTCATTCACCTCCTTTTCTCTAGGCTAAACAACCCTCGTTTTCCCCAACTGCTTCTTGTAAGACTTGGGCTCTAAACCCTTCACCAATTTCATTGCCCTCCTCTGCCCTCCTCAATGTCCTTCTTGTAATGAGGAGCCCAAACTGAACACAGTCTTCAAGGTGCAGCCTTATCAGTGCTGAAGATGCGGGCTTGAGACCCATTATAGCTATGTGAACTCCAGTTATGCCAAATCAATTTGAGTGATGTTGTTACGTCTCAAACAGAGATGGAATCTGGGATAGATTCAGTGAGAATTGTACCTATCCATGGCTTCACAACAGAGGCACAAGACCATTCCTCCTGCTGCAGATAAAAGCCTGATGAAACTTTGTGGTTCGTTCTTCATTGACCTCTGTTGCAAAGGATTTTTTCCTAAGGAATGATCTTCAGAATATTTTTTTTGCACTTGGATATGCACGAAATCAAAAGCAAAAGATTCAAGTGCCATGAAAAATGTAGTCTCTCATGCATTGGTTTCTAAGGGCACCTTTACAGAACTCTGCTATCTCTTCACCTTTAAAATTTTCCAATCTTCCATTTGCTTCTCTGTGAAGTGAGCAGGTGGTTGGTCTGACAGTACAAAAGCCCAAAATAACATGTTTGGAAACGTGTCAATGATTAATAAATAAAATGAAAATGCAAGAATCTTAGAAAAGAGCACTCACTAGTTTTGGTACTAGAAATATACACATTTTAATTATTTCTTTTGCAATATAAGCAGTGAAACACACAAATTACCAAGAAAATGGTGAAGAAGATGAAAATGAGATATGGGCTCCAAGCATGCTGAGAAAATTACTGAGGATGATTTAAACATCTGCAGAAGAAAATTAATTGAAAACAAAATACAATTGAAAATTAAATACAATATGCCATGATACTCATGACTTGTTGGGATTTCTTTCCTCACTGCATGGCCAAAGAGATCCTGCATCTAGCCGTAAGCATCTTCAGATGGTGAAGAAGAGTGATTCCATAGCAAAACTGTGAGCTGAGTTCCACACTCCTGGCACAGCCCACACCCCAGGGACTCTGCAGGGGTTTATAGTTCTACCTTGTAAATTCTTCATCACCTCTCCAGGTATTAAAGACGTTAGTCCCTTTCCACCAGTACTAGAGACATCTCCTAATGCCTCTGCGCCTGCTCTGCACTGGTCTGTCCATGTTCGTGCCATCTCAGCGGGCTTTTTTTGTGTGGAAAATTTTATTCTGATAGTTGTGTGCACGACTGGTCATCGAAACAGAGACCGGCTCGGTTGGAAGGGGCGCATGGCCCGGCCAGCAGGGGGCGCTCCCGGGAGAGCACCGCACCTGTTCGGGGCGGGGAGGGGGCAGGTACACCTGTGCAGGGAGGGTACAGGCACATCTGTGGGGGATAGGGAGGGTGCAAGTGTGGGATGGAGAGGAGACAGGTAGACCTGTGCGGGGCGGGGCAATGGGGGACAGGGGGCGGTCCCACCTGTGAGGGGCGGGGGTTTCGTGCGTGACGGTCCTGTGCGGGAAGGTGAAATGCGGGGCAGCAGAACGGGCTCATCTGTGCGGGGCAATGCAGGACAGGGGGCCAGGTTCACCTGTGCGGGGCGGAGCAGCGCGGGACCGGGGGGCGGGCNGAGCGCGGAGGCAGCCGGCAGCATGGCCCGCCTGCTGCGCACCCTGCGCAGCTCGCAGCCCGTGGCGCGCTTCCAGCGCTGTTGCGGACTCTTCCCCGCCAGCGAGGAGGGCGGCGGAGGCGGAGACCCCTCCGAGGAGGGCAGGGACCGCGGCGCCTGCAACGGCGCGGGGGCACAGCGCCGCCCGGGAGCGCCCGTCCGCAGCGGGGAGCGCAGCGCAGCGCAGGTGAGAGCGGCCGTGACTCAGCACAGCAACCGCATCCCGGGAGGGAGGAGGGATGGAGGGGTCCGGCACCCTGAGCAGGAGAAGGGATTGAGGGCAGCCCACATCCCGGGAAGGGTAGCAGGAAAGAGGGATAGCGGAGAACCTGCGTGCAGGTTGTCGGGAGGAGGGACGCAGGAGCACCAGCATCCCTGGGGGTTGGGAGGGGCATGGTGGATGGAGGGGTTGGGCCGCAGCCCAGCATCATCTCTGCCCTGCCAGGGAGGCATTCTGGGGCTCCCTGCTCCCCCCCATCGCTGCTGCCCCCAAGGAGAGAGTGGGTGCAAGTGGGGCTTTGCCTGCAGCCATGCCCGCAGGAGCTTTGCAGCAGCGCTGCTCCCCCAGGATGTACCTTTTCACCTGGGCAGCAGCTGGGAGCACCATCCCGTTCACCGTGGGTATCAATCCAGCCAAGGGTGCAGCCGTTCTGGAGCTTCACTCACCCCCTGCTTCTAGCTGCTCTCATGTGGGATGAGCCTGGGGGCTCTCCCAGTGGCTGCCCCGCTGCCAGCACCTGGGCTGGCACTGCTGCTCCCTGGGGTCCGATGGAGATGAGCTGTGCAACCTGCAATTCCCTCTGGCCAAGCAGATTATAGCATTTTATGGCAGAGTGTGTAATTCAGATGTGAATCCGAAGGGAGTGGGGAAGGGCATGGTGCAACCTATGCGTGCTGGTTGGGTGACCTGCTTTATCTCTTGCTGTAATGACTTGAATTCATTAGCAGATCCCTTTGTGGTGCTTTCTGGAAAGGAGTTGTGATAATGGTCTTCCAAACTGTGCCTGCAGAATAAACATGGGCCAGCTGTGAATGCTACAACTTACCATTCTTTCCCTCTCATACTCTTACCCTTCCCTGGCCTACATTCAGTACTTGGATTTCCACTTCAGGCATCTAAAATTCTTCCTCAGCTGCTGCTTGACTGTTTCTCATTTAGAAGACAAGGAAAAGTGGGTTTGTCTTTCGGTCAGTTCACTTCCAAACAGATGACAGTGCACTATTTTAAGAAAATTATGCAGATAATTCACAAAAAGATTTGTTTTCAATGCTTGCTTTTGAAGAATGTAACACAACAGTGTTGATGTTAAAATCCCATCCAAGTTAATGCTCCGTGCATGGAGCTGTTCACTTCCCCTGGAGCAATTACAGAATTACAGAATCACCAGGTTGGAAGAGACCCACTGGATCATCGAGTCCAACCACTCCCACAAAACACTAAACCATGTCCCTCAGGACCTCGTCCACTCGTAACTTAAACACCTCCAGGGAAGGCGAATCAACCACCTCCCCTGGGCAGCATATTCAAGTGCCTAATGACCCTTTCCGTAAAAAACTTCCTCCTAATCTCTAACCTAAACCTCCCCTGGCGGAGCTTGAGGCCATTCCCCCTTGTCCTGTCCCCTGACACCTGGGAGAAGAGGCCAGCTCCCTCCTCTCTACAACCTCCCTTCAGGTATTTGTAGAGAGCAATGAGGTCTCCCCTCAGCCTCCTCTTCTCCAGGCTAAACAGCCCCAGCTCTCTCAGCCGCTCCTCATAAGGCCTGTTCTCGAGCCCCTTCACCAGTTTTGTTGCTCTTCTCTGGACACTCTCCAGAGCGTCAACATCCTTCTTGTGCTGAGGGGCCCAGAACTGCACACAGTATTCAAGGAGCGGTCTCACCAGTGCCGAGTACAGAGGGAGAATAACCTCCCTGGACCTGCTGGTCACACCGTTTCTGATACAAGCCAGGATGCCATTGGCCTTCTTGGCCACCTGGGCACACTGCTGGCTCATGTTCAGCCGGCTGTCGACCAACACCCCCAGGTCCCTCTCCTCCTGGCAGCTCTCCAAACAGACCTCACCCAGTCTGTAGCTCTGCATAGGGTTGTTGTGCCCCAGGTGCAGGACTCGGCATTTGGCTGTGTTAAACCTCATGCCATTGGACTCTGCCCAGCGGTCCAGTCTGTCCAGATCCCTTTGCAGGGCCTTCCTACCCTCCAGCAGATCGACACTTCCACCCAGCTTAGTGTCATCTGCAAACTTACTAAGGGTGCACTCAATGCCTTCATCCAGGTCATTGATGAAGACATTGAACAGGGCTGGACCCAGCACTGAGCCCTGGGGGACCCCACTTGTGACTGGCCTCCAGCTGGATTTAACTCCATTTACCACCACTCTCTGGGCCCGGCCAGCCAACCAGTTCTCCACCCAGGAGAGTGTGTGTCTGTCCAGGCCGGAGGCTGACAGTTTCTGTAGCAGAATGCTGTGAGAAACTGTGTCAAAGGCTTTGCTGAAGTCCAGGAAGACCACGTCCACAGCCTTTCCCTCATCCAGTAGACGTGTCACTGTGTCATAGAAGGCAATCAGGTTGGTTTGGCAGGACCTGCCTTTTGTAAACCCATGTTGGCTGGGCCTGATCACCCGGTTCTCTTGCAAGTGCCTCATGATAGCACTCAAGATCACCTGCTCCATGACTTTCCCTGGCACTGAGGTCAGACTGACAGGCCTGTAGTTCCCTGGATCCTCCCTGTGCCCCTTCTTATAGATGGGCACAACATCAGCCAGCCTCCAGTCCAGAGGAACTTCCCCAGTCCTCCAGGACTGCTGGAAGATGATGGAAAGGGGTTTGGCCAGTACATCCGCCAGCTCTCTCAACACCCTGGGGTGAATCCCGTCTGGGCCCATAGACTTGTGGGTGTCCAGTTGAGCAAGCAAGGCTCTGACCTCCTCCTCTTGGACCATGGGAGCCTCATATTGCTCCTCTAGTTCCGGGGTTTGTACACAGAGGGAACAGCTTTCTTTACGATTAAAGACTGAGGCAAAGAAGGCATTCAGTACCTCAGCCTTCTCCTCATCCCCTGTTACTGTTGTTCCCTCTGTGTCCAAAAGGAACTGTATGGTCTCCCTAGTTCTCCTTTTGTTATTAATATATTTGTAGAAGGATTGTTTTGGGTTGCACAAAATAAGACGTGACAATCCCTAGATGAAAGGTGACTACATCCCAGGTGAAACCCCGTGAGACCTAGAGATAAAAGCAGAAGGGTTTTGTTTCTATACAGTTAGCATACTCACTTCTGAAACATGTGACAGTTGGGTTCAAACTGCACCAATGGGCTGCAGCCAATGGGATGAGGTTCAACAAGGTGAAGTACTGGGTCCTGCAGTGGTTGGAAAGCTACCTGGCAGAGAAGGATGTGGGGTTGTTGGTCAACAGCAGCTGAACATAAGCCAATGGTGGCTCAGGTGGTCAAGAAGACCAGTGGCATCCTGACTTGTATCAGAAACGGTGTGGCCAGCAAGAGTAGCAAAGGGGTTGTCGCCCTGTACTCAGTGCTATTGAGGCCACACCTTGAATCTGTGTTCAGTTTTGGGCTCCTCGCTACAAGAAGGATCTTGAGGCTCTGGAGCATGTCCAGAGAAGGGCAATGAAGCTGGTGAAGGGCCTGGAGAACAAGTTTTATGAGAGGTGGCTGAGGGAACTGGGGTTTTTTAGCCTAGAGAAAAGGAGGGTGAGGGGAGATCTTATCACTGTCTACAAGTGTCTGAAAGGAGTTTGTAGCAAGGTGGGTGCTGGTCTCTTCTCCTAAGTAACAACAAGTGGGATGAGAGGAAATGGCCTCAAGTTGCACCAGGGGAGGTTCAGATTAGATATCAGGAGATTGTTTTTTACTGAAATGGCGATGAAACATTGGAAGAGGCTGCCCAGGGCAGTGATGGAGTCACCATCCCTGGAGATATTTAAAAGACAGGTAGATGAGGTGCTCAGTGATGTCATTTAGTAGTGAACTGGTATGGTTGGGCTTGATCTCGAAGACCTTTTCCAACCAAGTGATTCTGTGAAACTCAAAGAAAATGCAGATGAGAGTAATGACTTGAACAATGTTTAATGAAGTGCTGGAATTGTAAACAGAGACTCTCTCTCCCCATGAACATCCATTTATACCAAGAGGGTTTTCTACAACTTTCTGGTGGGCGCAGGAAGTGAATCTGGATCTTCCTTAGGCCGAAACTCACCGTGCTGTTACTAAATGAATTAAGATTGCCCTGATGTATCTGTAAGGAAGTGGATATAGGAGCTTAGAGCATTTAGGAGTCCAATACATGCAGCAAAGTCCTTGGCCATAGATTCTCTATGGACAGTGGTATTTTCTTGCTCTTACCTGCAAGTGTTTCCAGAAAGGTGCTTAAGCACTGCCTCTGCATGTCACTCTGGAGACCTTGGATGGCTCTGTAATCAAATTAAGCATCCCTTCCACCTTCCCTGGAGGTGTTTAAAAGATGGGTGGATGAAGTGCTCAGGGACATGGTTTAGTGACTGATGGGAATGGTTTGGCTCAATGATCCAGTGGGTCCTTTCCAGGCTAGTGATTCTATGATTCCTGAAGCTTAGGATTTTCAGAGTCTGTTATTGGGACAGGATGTTTCTATGAGGTAATAACTTTCATATTACTTTGTCTTTACTGCCAAAATACAGAAGTCTCAAAGGTTTTCAGGTTCTTTGAGGTGAGTTCTTGGACAATGGGTATGTTACACCTGTGAAAACAGTGTATGTAATTGCATGCTTGAGTGAAGAAGGTTTGAACATTCAGACAGATGCTAGGGCTGCACCTGCTCCACCTCCCCCAGAAATTCCTCCTTTCTTCTGTGCTGTTTCTCAGGCCTTTGCATCTGCATGGGCCAGATTGTGTGCTGGGATGACTCAGCTGGAGTGATTTGGGGGGAAAGGGAACTGAGAGCGAGCAGCCGGTGGTAGTTTGGGAGGGGATGGACACACATGGTGGGGATGGATGCCCTGCTGCATGGAGCGTGGGGTAATCCCTCAGGAGGGTAAGGAGACAGGACAGGTCTTCATCTTGGAGAAGGCTTTGTGTGGTTTTCCTTTTCTTTTTTTTTTTTTAAACAAAAACTTGGTGAGGCCTGACCACAATGAATGGCTGGATTTCTGCATCTTTGTAATTCAGACCTGTCTGCCTCACAGGAGCTGCCCTGAGATGATGAGACAAGGAGTGAAATACTTAGATGTGACATCGAGGGCAGCACGGGTTTCTGAAAGATTGAATCAGTTGTGTAGCTGATGTTCTTGATGTTCCTTTGGTAACCAGATCAGTTAGAAACACTTTTTAATACCTCAAATGGAAACTTGGGTATCCGAGGGGGATACAGAATGGTACTTGTCCAACACACCAGCTGGATTCATGCCCTGGCTTGGATTTGATATTGACCTCAGGGGCTTTTAGAGAGTGAGCTGTCAGGTTTTATTACTATGGAAAGACAAGGCAGTATATTCTTGTAATTATCCTATCTCTGGCTAATACTTCTTTGTTTTCTATACTCCTTTCTAATATTAGTTTGTTTCACAGAGAGTCTATTCTGAAATTGTTTGGAAGATATTTTTTCTTAATTCTCTGTATGAAGTCCTCAGGCTACACATGTAAAAAAAATGACTTATTTTCTGAGGACTTGTCTAATGTCTAGTGAGTAGCCAAACAAAGGTTATGTATATATAAAAATTAGAGCTCTGTTTATCTGTAACCTCCTGAAGGATTTATGCTTCTGAAATTATAGCCTGAATTAAAGAGAATGAAGTAAAAAAAGAAGTCTCTTAATCAAAGTTCTCTATAGAGACTTTTTTCTTTTTTCTCTTCCTTTTCCTGGATGTTTTATCATCTCTTGAGATCTATCTTCTTGACTTTGAAAGATTACAGTTTGTATTTACTCTGTAGTTAGAGCTTAACTGTCAGAACTGCTCTGAACTGGTGCAATGTTTACAAACCACCTGATCACATTTAGTGATTGTACAGTTCTTGCTCGTGCCTTAGGTGAGGAGGCTGATGACCAGGATAACAGAAAGGTGATGGGAACAAAAAGGGAAAAGGTAGGTAAAAACTGCACATCCATCTCTGATATGTTGCAGTCCCCCAAAACGTAGTTAATTACTGGCCAGGTGTAGATGACAGCACTACTTTTATCATCCAGTGATGTCTGGTAATTTCAAGTGGACTTGCTCTAGAGCTTGAGTCAAGATTTCTCTTCTGTGGTGCTCCCTTGCAATAGATTTTTGCATCAACCTCAGAGTCTTGCTTTTCTTATTTATACCATATTACTGGCTTACTTGGTTTCACAGTTTCCCTTTTTACACAGCAGTAAATTGACAGTAGATGAGATAGGTTCAGCAGGTGAGACAAACCCTTGCGAGAAAAGCCCACAAGCACCATTAGAAAAGCTGGCAGCAAGTCCAGTGTCTCACTTTGTCCTCCTAGAGAATATAGCTGAACTTTTAGAAGCTCCTTAGTTTGGAGCTGCAGCTGGAGAAACATGAGATCCAGTTTCTTATTTCATTGGGCTGAGCATGAGGCTCACATTCCTCAGTGTCACTCCTGCTGCTCTGGTACTTCATATTCAGCTCTCCCCTACCCAGTGTGGTGGCCAAGGGAGCTTGCTTCTCCTGCAAGTGTCCACCTTTAGTATTAAGTTTCTCATGGAAATCAGTGTATAAGGAACTTATTAGTCAGTATGAATTAGATGGTTTCATTCATGGTTTTGGTCAGTCTCATGAGCAATGGTCCTTTGGAAGATGTCAGTACAGCTGCATCCAAGATTCAGTAGCATGTGATGACCTGTGTAGATCTGTTAGAGCTGGGTTTGCTACTCCTCAGCAAGAGTGTCCCCTCTAGAGAACAGGCAGCAAACAAAGCTAGACACATGCCATTTGTTACCAGTGTCTAGTCATCTTCTAGATCTTGCTGTAGAACCACCTGATACTAATAAAGGCTTGTGTTTGTGAAACACGTCCTGTATGGCTGTGTAGTGCCTGCTGCTGAGTTGCTGCTGATGGAGTGGATGGGGGGCATTCAAGGGGCTGTGCTGGGAGCTTAACTTGTTGTGCCAAGGATTAAATGTTTTGTGACTCAGTGCTTCCCGGCTCCCAGCCTGAGTCATCTTTTTGGAGGCCACTAGACCTTGTAATGAGAAGTTGTTGAGATCTGAGTATTAATTCTAGCACTTGGAGGTGAGCCACTTACTGCTTTATAATTCTGATGAATGTCTTAGGCCATTAGTTCAGATATCAACCAGAAGAATAAAAGCTCATCTGCAGTTATTTTTCTCCTTTGGGTTCTCTGGAGAACAGGGGTAGGTTTGATGGGCAAAGAGCCAGAGAAAATCTCTTCTCCCTGGAAGATTCTTTTGGACAGCCTGTTCTTTTACTTGACCTCATTTATACATTCTCTATAGAGTATTTTTGGGACACCTGGGCAATGGAAGGTGACTATTTACTGCCATGGGAAGTAGATCAGAGATCAGGAATGTACAGGTAGTGTTGTCTAAATCATGAGATTTCTATTTAAAATGGCTATTCAAGATCCTACTCTTCAGGGCTTCATATCAGGTAAGTGCAGTCAGTGCCTGTTACTTATTTTTCAAGGTAAATTGCTGTTGATCTAGATTTAGAGATACACAAATTCTTTAATATAGGGTCACCCTGCCAATTTATTACTAATTTTTGTTACTATATTTGAGAATATTTATTACCAGATGTATTAAAAAAACCATAACAACTTAATTCTTTCCTTTGAAGACAACTGGCTGTTTCAAGCTACTGCTAATAGAGTTCTATCAGCATGCTGGTTCTGGTAGATGTTAAACTGTGTGGTCATTCTGTAACAGCAGACCAGGTCATTGTTATACCCTTGGCAGCGAGCTTGGCTTAGTTATGACTGCTTACTGTTAGATTGCTTAATTAGGTGGATTACCTTTGGAGTTCTATATTGATATTTCTATGGGCAAAGGGAGAGCATTGAGATACTGTATTTTCCAGGAGGAGTGTGTCAGACACCTCAGTCATGCCATAAAGACCAAATGTTTGCATGGAAAGGGGCTCAGAGGCATTAGCGGCAAGGAGCCTGTTCCCAGACAAAGATAAGGCCCCTGGACAAAAATGTATGCCACCAAGAAGAGGACAGAAAGCAAGAGACTGTAAGAGGAGTCTAGGGAGGAAAAAGGGGTATACACAGCAGGGGGGCTGCAATGCCAGGGTCACCCCTGCCTGTGAGGTGCCAGGGTGAAGAGTGAATTGGCTTAAACTGAACCCTTCAGCCCTGCAGTCACCTGCTGAACAGTGCCAGTGGCACTGTGCCAAGCAGTGCTGGTGTGTGGAGGCTGCTGGAGTGCCAAGGGGTCTCCAGCCGCAGTCACTTGTTCAGTGGCTTAAGAGATCCAGGCCATTTACTTGAAGCATTCGGTCAGCCAGCTGGTCTCCTTGCAAGTTTCCCCATTGGAAACAGAGCTGACATCAACATGACCTCCACTAATTGCAACTAATAATGAGGCAGCAAGTGAACTGAGAACACCTTATCTACAACTCTCATCCCCAGGGGCTGGCTGCTGAGGTGTCCTCCAGCGTGCCTCTCTACAGTCACAGCTGCAATTTG
Source organism: Piaya cayana (assembly GCA_013389865.1). NCBI lineage: Eukaryota > Metazoa > Chordata > Aves > Cuculiformes > Coccyzidae > Piaya > Piaya cayana. The sequence continues at coordinate 12,675 of WAAB01019808.1, forward strand.
AACACTGTGTCCCTTCCTGTTTACAGTAGTCCCTGCCTTTGAGGGGCACATGTCCCTGGGACTGGCATATTTGCACTGAGAGTTAACCTGAAGCCTTATTCAACACCACCTTAAAAATTGCTCTTTGACTTGAACCCTGGAACTCTCTCTCATGAGACTCCATATGGAGTCCTGTGTCTGTTTCTGGAATCCACAATGAAAGAAGGATATGGAACTGTTGGAATGAGTCTAGAGAAGGGCTAGAAAGATGATCAGAGGGCTGGAGCACCTCTTCCGTGAGAATAGTCTAAGACAGCCGGGGTTGTTCGGCTTAGAGAAGAGAAAGCTCTGGGAAGACCTTATAATGGCCTTCTGGTACTGAAAGGGGCTCCATGAAAGCCAGAGGGGGACATTTTACAAGGACATGGAGTGATAGGATGAAGGGGTATGGCTTTAACTTGGAAAGGGGAAGATTTAGATTAGACATTAGGAAGGAATTCTTCATGATGAGGGTGGTGAGGCACTGGCATGTATTGCCCAGGGAAGCTGTGGCTGCCCTATCCCTTGAAGTGTTCAAGGCCAGGTCGGATGGGCCTTGGGCAGCTTGGTCTAGTGGGAGGTGTCTCTGCCCATGGCAGATGGGTTGGAACTGGATGGGCTTTAAGGTCCTTTCCAAGCCAAACCACTCTATGATTCCATTCTATGATTCTATCTGCTGGGGAATAATTTCTCCCTGTCCTGATGCCTGATTATAACAGATAAAAAAATAATATTTGTCTGAAAATGATATGATATTACTCTGCCCATTTATCTCCCAGAAGCCTTGCTGTGCCCTTCAAAATTGACCTCTACTGTGGAACCAATCTTTGCTCAAAAGCAAGCTGCCTGGATTTGTGATGCTGCTGGGTAGAAACAGGTGACAAATTATGGTGTCAAATTTCCAGGCTATAATTAATTTCTAAAACCAAGTCTTAAGATGAGAACAAGATTTTTTTCTCTGGAAAGAAATCCAGCAGCGAATTTCTGGTTCTCCATGGTCATTTGGCCATTCCCATATGCTTCTGTTGGGTTCAAATAGGCTTCTGTTGAGTATCTCCTATCACCTGGGGCCTCCTCAGATGTGGTGTGCTGGGGGAAAAGTGAGTTGAGTGGCTTCCCGCTCCTTCTTCAGATCTCTGGAGAGCACCATGGGTATCTAGCAGCCATAAAGGTTCTGCTAACACTCTGACTTGTGTTTTGGCAGGAGGTCAAAAATAGATGGTGGTGCTCACAGGGAGCTGGTATGTGGACAAGGCGGATGTCTAACAGTGTGAAATTTGAAAACTGTTGTGTGACACATCCTTCCTCTATCCAAAACCACTTTTAGTAACACTCAACCTTTGGAGATACAAAATACAGCTGAGTTTCAGAGGAATTTGTTTGATGTCCATTTGGATGTTCCCAGTTCTTCTGAAATGTCTGTAATTTACGTTCTCTGGTTCTTAACTCACATACACACACCCACACCCCATCTACAGACATTGCAGCTACCTAATCCTTAAAATGCTTTCAGGTCTTGGCTCTGTGGTGTACCTCATAAAATTACAATCTAATTCTCTCAAATTAAAATGCAATTAAACAAACCTGTTCTTCCACACTGTAAAATGGGGAGAATGGAAGCCTTTTACTTCTGCCTTTCCCTCTCTTGCCCCTCTCTTGCCCTGTTGTTTCTTTATTGCAAAAAGTAGCCAGTTCTTCGGGAACACAGGAGGGTGCTGAAGCACATGGGAAGCTCACCCACCTTTTTGGTCAGGGGCACCTGAAAGAGCCGTGTCTGACTTGCCCAACCGCTGGCTCACAAAGCAGGGCTGAGAGGTTGAGAGATGTGAGTCACAGTAATCAAGAAGTAGAAGCTTCTGCTGGTGGTATCAGTCTTTCTTGGCAGGAAACTAGGGTTGATGCTCATCAGTGGTTAAAAAACAAAAACGTATGAACTAGATGTCTGAGGACTTACTCGGGCCACTGGAATGGCCACGAGAGTGACAACTTTCCATAAAGAGCACAGAAGGAAATAAAGACAAAGGCATTATCCTCTGTGTTGGGAATATGTGTATAGATGTTTGCTCATCAGTCAGAAGACTGAGGTGGAAAGCAGACCTATTTGGATTTCTCTGTTTGATACTGGAAGAAAAAGACTGAAACATCATTCTGACATGAAACTGCTATGTGGAGAAGATCAGATCATCTTGCCATTTTATTGCTAACTAGCACAAGCTCCAAAGCATATAAGCTGGTAGGATTCATGGATTCCTCCAGACACCTCCTAAGAAAGGGAATATGAAGTTGAATGGCCTGAGAATGTGAGGGCCACAAAGAACACCTTTTGATGCAAAGTTACAAGTATAAAAGCTCTTCAGAATAGGTTTTATAGCCATGTGGAAGTAAGTAGCTAGAAGAGTAGGTGTGAGAGACACATTGCCTGTGAGGTGAATTTAGGAATTGCTGCAGGTAGGCTGGAGGGTGAGAACAGAAATCAAATAGTCTTGTCAAGTTGAAGGTATGGTTGAAAATTTACTTCTGTTCAATAGGTGCAGATACCTATTGAACAAACAAGTGTAATAAATACTTAATTAGAGAATGGAAAATGATAAGCTTGATACTGCTTTCATGGAGGAAAAAAAATGATTAGAAGACATGACAAGGCCGAGTGTAACTCAATGGTTGTTTGCTGTTTGAGAACAGAATCATAGAATCACCAGGTTGGAAGAGACCCACCGGATCATCCAGTCCAACCATTCCTATCAAACACTAAACCATACCCCTTAGGACCTCATCCACCTGTGCCTTAAACACCTCCAGGGAAGGTGAGTCAACCACATCCCTGAGTAGCCCATTCCAGTGCCCAATGACCCTTTCCGTGAAAAATTTTTTCCTGATGTCCAGCCTAAATCTCCCCTGGCGGAGCTTGAGGCCATTCCCTCTTGTCCTGCCCCCTGTCACTAGGGAGAAGAGGCCAGCACCCTCCTCTCTACAACCTCCTTTCAGGTAGTTATAGAGATCAATGAGGTCTCCCTTCAGACTCCTCTTCTGCAGGCTAAACAACCCCAGCTCTCTCAGCCGCTCCTCATAAGGCCTGTTCTCCAGCCCCTTCACCAGCTTCGTTGCTCTTCTCTGGATTCACTCCAGAGCCTCAACATCCTTCTTGTGGTGAGGGGCCCAGACCTGAACACAGTATTTGAGGTGTGGCCTCACCAGTGCTGAGTACAAAGGGAGAATAACCTCGCTGCACCTGCTGGTCATGCCGTTTCTGATGCAAATCTGCCTGACTTTTGGATTCAGGGAATTGTGTGTGTCAGAAGGGACCTTAAAGATCATCCAGTTCCACACCCTGCCATGGGCAGGGATGCTTTCCACTGGATCAGGTTATGCTCCACACAGTTCTGCCCCATGGGACTGAATTGTACAGTTCAAGTTTTTCCTGTGTACACCAGCATCTAGATCAGAATTTTGGCTTTGTTTTTCTTGTGCTTGTTCTTTGGTATCTTCTCTAAATTTTGTTTCTTTTTTCAGCATTAAAGGTCTAAAAGTGAGGAGTATTGGAATGCATTAACTAGGGGTTTTGGGAAGAAAATTCCTGATGTTCATCAAAGACTGTTGGAAGGGAAGCAAGGGACTTCAAGAACTTTAATTAAATATGCATGTCTTCTGAAAAATCCAAAGTAATTGAAAGCTGAGGAAAAGTAGGTTGGTTAATGGTGTCTTTAGGTCAGACTCGAGTTTTAGAAGTCTCATGCTACAAAGCTTGTCTCGAGAGGCAGGACAAGGAAAGTTGATGCCTATTTTGCTCTCTGACAAGAGATAAATCCTACAAGAATAGGAAGAAGTATTTTCTTTATACAGCTTTTTTTTTTTTTTTTTACCTTGGTGGGTTACACCTCTGCCTAAAGATGGATTTCAAATCCATTACATTAGTGGCTCAGCTGCTCTTTCTTTATTTCAACTGCAAAGGCTAAATACTCTCCCTGTATGCACTTTCTGAAGTGCTGGATTCCTGTTGTGCTGTGTCACTGTGTGTCAGTGTCTCCCAAGAGACACCATGGTGGTAGTTTCATCTGCTCTGCTGACCTGGTCATTACTGCTCCGCAGGGGAGCTTTGTGGATGCTCCCATGCTCTGAGGGAGGCTGAGTGGGTGCTCTAGCAGTGCAGAGGCTGTGCTTGGACCCCCAGCTGATGTGGGTGACTCACCCATGTCTGGTGTGCAGAGAGTGTGAAATTAGGAAGAAATAGCCATTTTCTGTGCCAATACTTGAGGTGAGTGGTTAATTTATGGAAACCCATACGTTCCTGTGAGTCTCTTGCAATTTGTTCAGCTAAGTTTTTTCGACATAGGTATTTTGTAGTTGATAAGAATGGTCCTCTGTGTGAAATCACATGTCCTCTGTGTCTGCAAATGTCGTGATTTATCACATCCTGCTTCTGAAACATTCTTAAAATTCTGACTTTCTCTATAGCCTTCATTACTGCCCATTAAATCCTCTCTGATGCAAACCTAAGATTAATGGGGTGGATGGAGGACCTGACTCACTGAAAGGTTGTGGAAGGCATCAGGTCACTTCAGTACATTAAATATAAGCAAGTCTAAAGACTGGAGTTCCTTAAAATTAGAGATGGAATAAACTTCTGACAGTTTTAGAAGGTCCTACACATTAATGCAAATAATGGTAATGGCGTTATTCTTGAGTTACAATGAGAATAAAAAGGGAAGGCACTTCACAAAGTACAGTCTCCTGTTTCTGCAGAAACAGTGGATATAAATAGTAAATGTGAGCTAACTGCTAGGCTCCAGCATCAGCACTGCTGGGCTACAAAGGAGTACGGGGTGGGATTTCTGTACTGACAGTGCTTTAGGATCACAATAAGTGAAAACATTGCTTTGCTTTTTTTCTGCTACTGTACCCTACCTAAAACCAAGAGGAGCGATTCCATGGTACTTTACACACTTAGCATGTGACTGTTACCACTGCGTGTCACAGAAGGGATCGGTTTGTCCCCTGCCTCACATGCTGGGCTGCCACAACTGCTGATGGGTGTTTAAAAAAAAAAAGTGTTAAAATCAACCATACGAAAAATCCAAACAATTGGGAAGTGACTTCTGACAGAAAACCAAAGATTTTAAAAATCCTATCAAAGGATTTGGCCCTGCTTCCACCTGGAAATACTCTTTTAACTCAAGATTTCTTTTAGAACTTGATTTTTTTCTTTTCCACACAAAACAGATTACTGGAATTAGAGAGTTTTATCCCATGAGGTTCTGAGTATAATAGTTACCTTGGGGCTATGGCTGACCATTTTTGATGTAAAACACACAAGCAGATAATTCCTAATGCATTGGAGATTGATGCTTAATTGAGAAATTAGTGCTGCCAGAAGAGCGCTTTCTTTGGGGCTGTGTAAGTGTGACAAAATATTGTTTGGGGATCTCATACAGAAGCATCAGAGTTGCTAATTGCACTAGAGGTGTTTTCTAAGTGGTATATGAGACTCGAGACACTCAGCCTGATTGCTCTGTCATTTGGCCAGTCATAGCACACTGAAAAATTATCTTAGAGGGATGCCAGTAATTACTCTGTGACCTCTATTACGAATACATGGGGGGCACTCCTGTGACCCCAGTGCTTTAAAAGTGTTGACTCATCTTTTTTGCTTATTGATGAAAAAACAAGTTTAGTTGTTGGTTTTTTTCGCTGTGATAGGTGAATGGATGTAACTTCTTCCCATCTGGCTTTTGTTTCCGTTGTGCAGTTTGCCTCATCTTCATTTTGAAAGCAGATTGAGGGGCTAGAACTTCTTAATGGCTTTTACAATAAGTTGCAGTTGTGTGTCTCGACTCCTTAGATGATTCTTATGTTTTCTTACTTGCACATGGGATGAGAATTTCTTTCTGGTAGATTAGTTACATAGAGTTTTAGGAGCTTTTGTCAAAGTAATTTACCTCCATGATCCCTTCTCAGCTCTCATCTTTAAGAAAATCTTTTATCTCATAAAATCATTGAGGCTGGAAAAGACCTCTAAAATCATCCAGTCCAACCATCAACACGATACCAACATATCTACTAAATCATGTCTTGAAGTGCCACACCTACACACTTTTTGAATAGTCCCAGGGAAGCAAACTCCACCACTTCCCTGGGCAGCCTCTTGCAATGCTACACCACTCTTTCAGTAAATACATTTTTCCTTATCTCCAATCTAAACCTCCCCTGCTGCAACTTGAGGTCGTTTACTCTCATCCTATCACTTCTTACTTGGGAGAAGCGACCAGCACCCTCTTTGCTGCAATTTCCTTTTGGGCAGTTGTAGAGAGTGATCAGATTCCCCCTCAACCTCTTCTTCTCTGGGCTAAACAGTCCCACTTCCCTCAGCCATTCCTTGTAAGACTGGTTCACCAGCTATGTTGCCCTCCTCTGGACCTTCCTTATCTGATTTTATTTTTTCTCTTTTGGGAGATGGAGATAGACAGGATTGATTCTCTTGTGCCTACCCCTAAACCATAAATCTTCTTCATGTGTATCTCCTTGTGTCTGAAGTGTACAGGTATTTATCTGCAATGTGAATCGCATGCTACTAACAGACAGGGAGACTTCTTAGTGGTGTGCTTGTCCCAAATGTCAGCAACAGTGAACCTTGCCACAAGGGACTGAAGTGATGGCCTTCATCACATACACTGATGTGTGGTTTCCCAGCTCAGGAGGAGGGAGAAAATGCATGTGTTAGGTGGGCTGCATCTAATGAAATCATCTAGCTGCCAAATCCAGGGAAAAGTACAATTTTTAGCTTAATAAAATTAATAAATGAAGTCCTAAACGGTGTCATCTGCTACTATTAGCAATGTATCTGCTGATAATGTTTAAACAGTCAACCTGGTTGCTGTTACTTAAAGATATTGGAGCAAAACTTTGATGGTGACAGGGGCAGTTCCTCTCTTTGCCCATTTATTGTCCCCTGGATCTGCTCATGTGGCTGTGAGAGCCAAAATGACTCATGCGTAAGGGCTGTAGCTCACAGCTACATCGCAGCACAGGGTGATCTGATAAGCATCCTGCCATCTGGGAACATGAGGCTGGAAGAGCCCAGGGAAGGGCAGGGGATATCAGGGTAAACTTTGCCTGCTATGACGAGGCAAGTTTTAAATGAAATGATTTGGTAATTGCAGTTCATTTTTTTCATCTCAAAATACATATCCAGTGAAAGTGATAGTGGCTTTCTTTATCCACAGATGTAGAAACTTCAAAATTAATGCATCGGTATCCTTTATGAAATATACTTGATTTCCAAGGGGGAACAACACATATGACCTCTTGAAAATCTTTGTCACTGTGCCTGCTACCCTTAATTCAGTTGAAGAGTTTTCTGATCTATGGGAAGCGTGGCTGAGCTATCACTTTAATCTTCATTTTAGTATAAAAATTAAACTTCATTTCTTGATACTTGTTGCAATAAATTATTTAGTTTATGGCTTGGGAACCAGAACAGTTGAAATATCATTAATATTTGAAATAATTTACTAATTCATACAACTTTTAAAAATCTTCTGATTTCCAGGGCTGCACACAGAAGTACATTGTGAAGAACTACTTCTACTACTACTTGTTCAAGTTTTCAGCTGCTTTGGGTGAAGAGGTTTTTTATATCACTTTCCTTCCATTTACGTACTGGAACATAGATCATTCTGTGTCTAGGAGGATGATAATTGTTTGGTCGGTAAGTGTTTCTGTTACTTATTTAAACATGTAATTGTTAATTCTGTAACTGTAGCAAGTGGATAATTAAGTAGACTAACTCTTCAAACAGACAATATCCATTCTAATAAACAAAGCCAACATTATTTATGTGTGTAACACTGGAAGCACAAGCATTGCAAATCTGAGAGAGTAGGTGAGAGGTGTTAGCTGACGCAGGATGTTTATCTCTGTTACATCTTGGACTGACTTATTTTTTTCAGCCCAATGACTGATTGAGCTCCTTTTGGTAGGGTTTGCACAAAGCAGCTGGGAAAACACTTCCTTCCCGATGTGTCATGTTATTTTAAGAATTATTTTTCATCACTTTAGGAAATCTTTCTCTTAACTCCAATTTCTTCCACGTAATCTCATATAGTTTTGGCTTGACTGAAATTAATACAAGCATAATAGGAAGGGGATGCGCAGACTGCAGAGGAATAAATGGGATGTTTCTGCAGTTATTTGAGGGGGGGAAATATCAGATTCTCTGTTGAAGGCTAAGACTTAAAAGCATTGATTTTTGTTATGACAGGAACATTCTCAAATTAACAGGCTTCAGCATTGCTTCAGCCTTCATTCCACTCTGTGTTTCCATTCTGGCACTGAATACCAGTAGATTATCAGGCACTTTAATCTGGGAATAGTTGCTGTTTTGTCACTGCCATTGCTCATTTTAGTATTGATCAGATCTTTGCTGCCCAAATAAGATCATTTTAGAATAAAGAAAGGAATCAGGAAGCATCTCTGGCAGACATGAGACCCCAGAGGTTTAGCTGTCAGTCTACATTGATTTAAGAAATTGAAGCCCGGTAAAAATTTCGGTGTTGTATCCAACTTTCTTTCTTTACAGTGAAGCTTCTCGCCTTAGTCAATTCTTGTTAATAATATTTTGTTTCCTGCCCAAATAATATAATGAGAAATAATAAAACGAATTTGAATTGTGTCATAAACTTCAAACGCACCCAGTCTTGGACAGGAGGTATCACTTGTTCTGTGCCAGTAACCCTAGTCAATACATTTTACAAGAACATGAAAAATAACTTGCAGATGAAATTCAGAAGTAGGTGGACACTGTATAATTTGAGTTGGGATTTAGCCAGGAGTACACCTACTGCTTCTGGAAACATGCCACAGAAGGTGATAATCAGTAGTCACTACCTTCTGGGTTTGCATATTGCTCAAAAAACGACTTTCAGGGATCCTCACTTGCCTTTCTGCAGACTTGCCTTGCCTTTGCCTTGCAAGGAGTCTCTCTGGGTATTGGTCAGATTTAGGCTGGTTTAATTAGAACATTCAAGCATGTGATATCATGATTATTGATATTATTTTTCCAGTAATTGAGGAGCTGCGTTTTATATGGAGAAAGGGAAAAGGAGAAGCTGTTTTAAATATAGACTTGTGACAATCTGTAGTTTTAAAAACATTTATTATATGTAATTGTGCAATGGCTAAAAGTGTCTTTGCAGGCTATGGGTTAATATTATGGCAAGCTCAGCTGAATGGCTTATTTGCTGTCAAGCAGGCTATGAGCGGGAATCAGCTTTGATGGTGCCTAAGTGTGTTGGCCTGTCTTGGATATACTGGTAATGTATGCAACAGCAGAATCAGCTTAGCTGCATGGGAAATGCCATGTCGCTTGTTGTGACAAAGCTGTGCTTTTAACTTACTCTTTCTGCATGGCTGGTAACGTGGGGCTGAAAACAGGCATGGTTAGGTAAAAGCAAAAATCCAAGTAGCCCAAGAGGATCTGACAACGGCTGCCACTAGAAGACTTGGAAGAGTGCGAAGGGTCAAGTGCAGCATGCAGGCACAGTCTGCAGAAGGTTTTTACCCAGCTGTGGAAAGGAATTTGGTATAAAAGGGGGAGCTCTAAAGAGAAGGTAACAGTAGTCCCCTTTTAATGCTGCTTGGGATGAGGAGAGGTTGCAAGTGAAGTTTTCAACAGGGAAGAGAGGTGGTTGGCCTGCAGTGAACTGTTCGTAAGGCTGATGCAAAAGCACATGGGTAGGTTGAGAACATGCTCTGATAAAACACAGTCAGCAAGGATGGTGGTCATGCAGGGGGTTAGACCAGTCTTGTGGGGGTGGTGGGCTTAACCTTGACTGGTGGAGAAACAGAAGTAGTACTGAGTTTTACTTTGATTTTTAGCTAGTGGGGACTTAGGCCTGTCGGTTTCTGCTGCAGGTTGGAAATGACAGAGTTGGGGTCCCAGGATGAATCAGAGCAGTTTCTTCCCTTAAAAATTAAAGCAGTATCAATGCTGTTTACAAGACATTCCTGCCATCTTATCTGGAACAGTTTATGCACAGCCAGTCACCCACATTTAAATTAAATAATTGGAACTGGAGTGGAGCCAGGGATGATGAGGGAGCAGGCTATTTTCTGAGTAGAGACTGAAAGCTTAGATAAAGTTCCTTACACAATGAAGTTGGAGAGAAGATGGGGCTAGCTGTAAACACCTGGAGAAGGTAGGAGCTGCTTCAAATAAAAGTACAGTCACAAGAAGAAATGTGCATAAGACAGTCATAAATCAGATAACTTGAAGAAAAGGTCATGAAATATCTCTTGAAGGGTGAAGGGCAGTAAGTAAAACTACAAAACATAAAAAGAGTTTATTTCGGCAGCAGCAGAGGGATTGACTTGATGCCCTGGGAATTGTTCTCCAGTCATGGGTCCCCAAAATGGGCCACTTATGCTTTTCTGTTTAGCCAGATAGCTCTTGGAAACACTGGCTGGGGCCACAACCAGGTGCTTTGGAAGGTTAAAGCAGCACGTTTTTCTTCCACAATGTCCTCTCCCTGAAAATTCACAGTATATATATAGGCTTTACCTTTCCTTTTACAGATAGATGAAACAACTACTGGAAACCTCTGAGCAATACACTGGGTCAATGCTGAAGGTGTCAGCTCCCAGATGTATTTTAAATTTACTGCATGAGTCTGCTTGAGAAATGAAAGTTCTGTTTGTTTTGTTAACCTCTACACCCCTTCAGGGTTGTAAGGTTTATTTTGTTGTGGAATTTAAGGTAGAGGCCTGGAAAAAAAAACCAGTCACAGTTTGTACTTGCTATTTGGCATGCTTGGAATTTTTTTCTGGTTATTTTTTTCAGGGTGCATGGATGTAAAATGTACCCACACCTCTTTTGATCCTATAAAATTTTATTTGTGCAATATAAATAAGAACTGGCTAATGTGGACTTTGTCAGGGCAGGTGTTGGTGTGCAGGTGTGATAAGCTGCTGACTCAGGTGAACGTGATATCTCCAAGTGAAGGCAGAGGTTGGGTACAGGCATCTTCAGGTTTGAGAAGATCCTGGATCTGAATCCATGGCAATTTAGTTCCCCATTTTGCTTTTCAGAGGAATGCTTTTCAAAAGGCTGTTGCAATTTGCTTACTAGGGAACGGTGAACTCTGAAGTCTGTCAGGGTAGCCAGGACTTTAGTAACCAGCAGAAAAATTCCTGCAAGCACGATGTCATGGACCTTACAGTGTGGAGACAGAATACCTGGAAGCTAATTTGGAAATGCATGTTGCAGCAAACTCTGGCTTTAGTGATTCTTGTGTATGTGTTTATTTTTGAGCTTTTGCATTGTTTACCCAAACCATTTTGCTGCTTTTGCAAAATTTTCCTGAAACAAGCTTGAAAAAGCTGATTAACACAGTCACTGGAAAGTCAAACTCTTCAAAGTTTGATCTATTACTCTGTGTAAACCACATGAGACTGTATTCAGGCAAGTAAGTAGCTACAAAACAACAGAATGCAAAAATAAATAGTCCATAAAAGAAAATGCTGTATGCAAGAGGATAATATATTGATTGAGAAGGACTTTTGCACATGCTGGTATTGTACTCTGCCCTTGCAAAAATAGTGTTAATTAGGCTTTTGTAACTGAGAACGGCTGGGAACAATTTAAGATGAAATGTCAGTATGAAACTTTTTAAAAATTTCATTTAAGCAAGGTGTAGCAGTTACCGAATTTTAGGTGTTAGATGATGAAGCAGATCAATATGACTATAGTTTTTGCTGCTACCAGAGTCTGAAGACTTGTTTTAAAAACAGAATGAATCATGGAATGGATTTATAGAACCATTGAGGTTAGAAAAGACTTCTAAGATCAAGTCCAACCATCAGACCAACACCCATGTCTACTAAACCATGTCCCTACATGCTTTTTGAACACTATCAGAGATGGTGACTCCATCACTGCCCTGGACAACCTGTTGTCCTAGGACGGCCTGCATGTCCTAGGAAATTGGTTGGTTATACTTCAGGAGGCAATAGCCTCTCTTGATCATCTTGTTCTGGTTTCGTTTCTCTGAATCTGACCTGAGAGAGCCAACATTATCCTAAATATATTTTTAAGAATGTGTCTGTACTGCCTCTTCCCTCCTCCTTTCCCTTGCTGCCTCTTGCCATGAAACACGTTGCACTACCACTTGCTGCTGAGCTGGTGCTGCTTATGGTGGGTTGGAAACTTGCCTCATGAGTGTGCTGCTCACTTCCTGCTGGCACAGCTCAAACTTTTGAGAAACCCATCAACTCAATGCAGCCTTGAGCCTGACCAAATCCTTGGCAAACATTATGTGTAGTTCCTGCACCTCTAGCACAAGATTGATGTGGTTTTTTTAAAGAGTAGATCCTCAAGCTGCCCTAGCCAGCTGCCCTCTCCTGTAAGCTGCATGTGCCTCAAGAAGGTGACCGGTGGTTGTGATTGGCATCTCTGTGTGCGGAAAGCAGCTGGCTGACTCGGGAGGCAATAGGGAGCAGGATGTGATCAGAGGGTTGTTTTGGGCTCTGCAGGCTGGAGTTGCTTGGGGCTCCTCCGCTCTGCAGACCTTCCTCCACCTTGTCTGCTGTTGGGGTGAAAAACCAACAGTGCTGCTCAGTGACTTTCATGTTGTATTTTTTAATTTTTCCTGAAGCTAGACCTTAGTTCTTGGCATTGACCTGGGTGCAGGAAGAGTATCTCCATGAGATCATACTCTTCCTTGCCCTGCCCCTCTTCCACTGTGAACCAAGTGATGTTCCAGGGGCACAGCTGCAGGTCTTCTCTCTCACAGTGTTTATCTATTCGCTTAAGCCTTAGTCAGGGAGATGCTGAGAATGGCAGCTGTGCGGACTGGAGTCTTGGTTTAATTTCTGTATGGTGAATCAAAGTTACGCCTGCCTTGACAACCAGGAATACAGTCTTTGCTTCTGCTTGACTAAACTCCTGCAAATACCAGTTTATTAATAGTCCATCCTGGTTTTTTTTCCCCCTTTTCCCAGTATTCCCAGTGTGCTTTGTCACTTCAATCAACACACAGTGGCTGTGACAAAACCACCATTTTCAAATTGTAAATTTCCTTTCTAGGGAGAGGACAAATGCTATCACAGGCTAAGGTTTCTGGAGCCACGCTATCAAATTTCTATTTTGGAGCCAAAACAGCAGATTCAAAGTCAGTCTGCCACACCATGAGTCTCAGGAAAGAAGTCACCAATGCTATTTGACCCTATGTCTTCTCTAGAATTTCATCTTGTCCTTTTAGTCAATCGATAGCACAGATAGGAAAGCTACAAAACCAGCAGTTGGAAACAAATACACTCTGATTTGCCTTTGTTAGCTGAAATATTACAGAGTACAAAAAGAATTGCTCCTCTTGCCCTTCCCATGCCTACTGGATGATCAGGTGTGCCTGTGCCCATGTGGAGGCTGTGGCAGAGGATAGTGGATGTACCACACACAACATGGTGCAGCGCTGGGCAGGTTCCTAAAACCTACCACATTCAGGGTCTGGGCAGCTGTCATGGAAATGTTCCAAAGGGGAAATGGTGCCTTGAGCTACCCATCCCATGTTTGCATACAGAGATGGCTCAGCTGTGCTCATCGATGTGTCTTCATCCCTGTTTGTACTATGGTGGTAAATCTATGTGCAGATCTCTTGATTCCTGCAACAGCTGCATTGCCCACAGTGGCTGCAAGGACAGTGAGGGGGAACCATTTAAAATGCTGGCAGCACCTGCAGGTGAGCAAACAGGCTTCTTTGATTAGTGAAGTCCTACCAGAGTTAGGAGGTCACTTGATGGGACTTGGATGCCCACAGGGAGAGGAGCCACCCCACACCCTGGAAGGAACTCCTGCATTGGCATCTGGAATTCTGTGGATACCAGTGCCTTGAGTTTGCTTCATCATTGTTCGCTAAAGCAAGATCTGTTAAAACACAAAAATCATAGAATCACAGAACGGCTTGGGTTGGAAGGAACCTTAAACCTTATCTAGTTCCAACCCCCTGCCATGGGACACCCCCCACTGGATCAGGTTGCTCCAAGTCCCATCCAACCTGGCTTGGAACACCTTCAGGGAAGGGGCAACTACGACTTCTCTGGGCAACCTCTGCCAGTGCCCCACCACCCTCGTGGAACTTAATTTCTTCCTAATGTCTAATCTAAATCTCCCCTCTTTCAGCTCATCCTATTCCTGCACTCCCTCATAAAGAGCCCCATGCTAGAGAGTATGTGGGGAGACAGGTGAACCAGAGCAACACCTTTGCTTGGGTGGCTTTTAGCAATGATGCACTTGTAGTCTTTCATCCTCTCAGGGATGCCTGCCAATGGGGGATGTTTTACCACACCCACAACAGCTGCTTCTGTCAAATAACCCAAGGTGTTGTGTGCAAAACCACGTGCACAGCACCGAGATAAGCTAAAGGTTAGTGCTTCAGAAGGCAGTGATTAATCTGAATGTATTTTGGATGCCTCTTCATACTTTATGCAGGTTGTGTCTCCTCTCACTATTGCATGTGTCTCTACAACACATGTTTTTAAAAAATAGAACAGTCAGACTTTAATGTGTAATGCCAGGAAGGAGGGTGCTGTGAAGATGCCTGGTATTTTAGCTTACCTGTACCGCCTCCAGCATTCAGCCTGTTTTTCAGCACCAGAGAACTCCTAGCAGAGCCTTCTTTTCAAGGATGACTCATTTCCCTTTCTGTAATACTCTTATGTATTAGTGCTAATAACAATCCCACAAGTGGAAGTTGTTATTATAGAGGGCTGCTGATAAACTGGCTCACCCTACACGGCCTCTCAGATGGTATCATGCATGGTAGCCTCAATGATTTATGTTCTGTTTGAGAGAGTAATTTTGCTTTCAATCCTGGAATTTAATAAGCTTCTAGAGCTGTGCCTGCACCCATTTGGAAACTGGGAGCATTAACGAAGTAACCTCACACAATGACTTCTTTAAGAGCCTCATTCTCTGAGCCTTTGTTTACTGTGAGCAGTCCAGGAAGGGTGTTTGCTGGATGCCTGATGCCCCATATATTGGGGTGAAGGAGGAGCACCAGACGTGCCACGGGCAGTGCTGATAACAAGGCAGTGATGTGATTCATGGGGTAAGGGATAAAGGATGCAAAGACCCCAGCAGCCACTTCTACAGGCTTTGGTGCTGTCTGTAAGCCTAGTGCTCCCTGCACCACATGCTTTGCTGTAGAGAGGAGGATGAAGGAACATGATGGTTTGCCTTTTTTCCTGGTCCTGTTTTGTGAAGCCTGAAGTCCTTAATCTTCTTCTGTGAAACAATAATTTAAATGGCTGTTGGGTGTGACAGTGTGGCTAGTGACAACTGTGGCAGCAGATGATTGTGTTGCTATTCTTTCATATGGCTAATATCAGCATGGGAAGGATGTTATTTTAAATCCTCTTCTTCACTAGGAAGTGTGAGAAGCAGAGAAGCCACCTGTCTCGCACAGGCATGAAAGCCTGAGCTTTCATGGCAGACATAAATAACCCTGATTTTTGTATTTAAAAAAAAGGAGTTGCTTTGTTTTGTAGAGCTTGCTTTCCCTATGCCTGGCTGCACTGTCCAAAGGAAGGATGGGGACAGTAGGAGGCAAATACATCCCCCAGAGACAACCTAGGTGACTTCTGTTCGCATCCATTTCACTGCAGATGCTGGTAGCTCACTGCCTTTGGGAAGGGTGTGCTAAGGAGCAGAGAATGTCACCATGTAGGGTGCTCTGGGTGCTGCTGGATGCGCTGCACCTCTCAGGGATACTGGCCAGCTTTGCCTCTTGCCTTTGTATTCCCATTGCTACTGCTTGCAGTGTTCTGAGAATTCAACATTTTCCCCAAAATCACTGCATTGCAGTGCTCAGTAGCTAATTAATGCAGACCTCTGGTGTCCTAAGCAGGACACAAAGTTTTTTGCTGTTGAGGAGTTGGGCAGGAGAACTGGTACTTTATGCTGCTTGTCCAGTTTTCTCTCTGCTGCCTTACCAAGGATGCTAAGGTTATTATTTAACAGCTACAGTGAGGGTTCCTGCTGTGGGTGGAGACAGGTGCTGGGAGTGGGAGAACTGGTGCTGCCCCTGGAGAGCTGCTGCATGGAACAGCGTGGGATGCAGCTGAACAAGGTGGTGAGATGCAGGTGGTGGCAGAAAAAAAGTCTCTTGTGTTGGTTTGCTTTGCAGAAGAGGGTTTTTAAGGGATAGGGAGGGAGGGAACTTAAACTTCTGTAGATTTTTGTGGGAGCCAGCTGTCCGTCTTACACCATCCTGTATGGCTACACCTCATTGAAACCTGTTGGTCCCACTTCTGATCATGTTACAGCATGGTTCAGTAAAACCACAGCTTCCTTTGTGACTGGAATAATGGAAAACCCTTTAATAATTCAGAGGATATATCTTGTGCCTCAGGGTGGTGTGTTTTGCAGGAAAAACTGCAGAAATAGGGGTGGTTCTTCGGAGGGTCAAGTGGGGATTCCCTGTACTGACTGACAGCCATGTGGCCTTTCCTGTCTCCAGATAGTGATGTACATAGGCCAAGTCTCCAAGGACATCCTGAAATGGCCACGGCCCTTCTCACCACCTGTCGTCAAGCTGGAAATGAGGACAGATGCAGAATATGGGATGCCTTCCACCCACGCCATGGCAGCCACTGCCATCTCCTTCTCCTTTTTTATTGCAACCCTGAAACAGTATAAGGTAGGGGGTATAATAATAATAATAATAATAATAATAATAAACAACAAAAAAAAGCATAAGGGCTGGAGCTCCTCCCATACAAGGGCGGGCTGAGAGAGTTAGGGCTGTTTAGCCTGAAGGAGAGAAGGTTTCAGGGAGACCTTAGAGCAGTACTGAATGGGGCTATGTGAAAGCTGGGAAGGGGCTCTTCATCAGGGTTTGCAGGGATAGCATGAGGGGAAATGGTTTTAAGCTGAAAGAAGGGAGATTTAGACTAGATATTAAGAAGAAATATTTCCCTGTGAAGCTGGTGAGGCACTAGTACATGTTGCCCAGGGAAGTCATGGCTGCTTCGTCCTTGGAGGTGTTCAAGGCCAGGTTGAATGAGGCTTTGAGTAGCCTTGGGAGGTGTCCTTGCCCACAGCAGAGTTGGAACTGGATGGGCTTTAAGGTTCCTTCCAACCTAAACCATTCTCTATGTGTCTACTTCCAGTAAGCTACAGAAAGCTTGCAATTCCAAAGCTGTTGCCACTTCCAGAGAAGCTCTGCACTTATTTTCAGACATGTATTTTTCCCAGTTGCTACCCATGGCTAGCAGGTAAGAGACACAAGAAGAAATGTAGCAGCAATCTCCTTTATTTAGTACAAATATTGCTCAGAGCCACGGGTGGGCTCTGCTGCTGTGCCATCATGTGGCATTCACTGTGTTTTTCCGTGCAGGGTGACAATGAAGGGAGTGGTGATGCTGCTGTAGAAGATGCCTGGCATCAGTGCTTTGTGGTTGCCTTGTGCCCACCAAGCTACTGCTGCACATCAGAAAATGCTGGATTCCATGGAGACCAGTGGAGCTCCGTGTTGCTCTGGTTTTGTGTGATTCAGGCAAAGCCTTCCCTGGCTCTAACCTGTGCTCTACTAATAACACACAGCCTGATTTCAGAGCCTATTTGTCAGAGCAGTAATGCTGCACTGGAGCTGTAGGCTGCTTGGGGAGATCTCATAATTACTTCCCCCAGAACTTCACCTTTTATCTTTCAAAAACATTTATTTCCCAGAAACTCGTTTCTCCATAATGATTATTTTAATTTCATTTTATGTCCAAATGTGTTTCCTGTACTCCAGCAATAATAACTTCCTAACTGTGTTGTATTGAATTGTGTTTCTCAGCCTTCTAAAGTGTATCTCAGAGATGAACCCCTGTAAGGGGGCTTGCAGTGCAGCCAACAGGTCTTGTTGTTGCCTTGTCCTCCCCATGAAAGCACCTGTGTGTAGGGACAAAAGGCAGCCACCTGCTTGATGTCCTGGAGCTGTAACTCATAGAAATGGAGATCTCTGAATTACACTGAGATCTCCACATTAATTTAACTCCCAGCCATGAAGCAGTGGGTTTTGCTCCTGCCCACATTGCAGGGATGAGTGAGGAGGTCAGCAGTGCCAAAGCTGTGCTTCCAGCCTCCAGTTTCATGGTAGTTGGATACCTGGATGGAGCAACTTGGCAGTGTGATGGGGATCATAGAATGGTTTGAGTTAGAAGGACCTTAAAGGTCATCTAGTTCCAAACCATCTGCCACGGGCAAGGGCACTTTCCACCGGATTAGGTTGTTCAAGGCCTCATCCTGGTCTTGAACACCTCCAGGGATGGGACATCGATGACTTCTGTGGGCAACCTGTTTGAGCCATTGAATGGGATATTTGTTAGCCCTGGAAGGTCAGATCCATTGCCTGCGTCAGATCCTCCAAGAAGATCTGGTCAGCAGCACTTTCTTCTTCTCCTTGATCAATACCAGTGGGATATGCAGCTCTTCTTGGGCTGTCTCATACTTCTTGGAAACTGATATGAGACAATACAGCTGCTGTAAAATAATTAAATTATTTAATTGCCTCTATTAAGAAGGAAAAATCTACCAGTACGTTATGCTGCTATCTTCCAAAGCTGCCCCAGTCATCAATTACTAGCTCCCAGGCTGCCTGCTGAGGGGGGAATAAAGTGGGTGTAAATCCTCCAAAGGCTTAGAGAAGTGAGGAAAAAATAACATTTTATGAACTAGGAGTGACATCTGCACCTGGGTCTGAGCTCTCTATTTTGAGGGCTGGTGTATGCTGGGGGAAAGAGTCAGAAATGAGTTGTTATGCCTAAAACTTCCAAAGAATGATTTTTATGCTGACCTATGGCCACCCTGGTCAGTCATCAGCCTCTTGGCAGTAGATGGAGAATTCATCAGGTGAATTAACTTCATTTATTTATACTTTGGATTGGTTTATTTTTTTTCAGAAGTATGCCCTTTATGGACTGAAAGGAGCCCTCCAGCCCACTCAGTTTCAGGATTGGAATTAGTGGATTAAGGGATAATACGTGAAGCTTAATCTTTACCAAATGTGGGGGTTATTTTTTTTTTCCTTTTTAAATGTTGATTTATTTCAACACTTCTTTCCATGTTTGTAGGTAACTCAGAGAGGGAATTAAGAAAAACAAACTTCATAAGAAGATGATTAAATCTTAAATGTCACAGGGAAAAGCATTTCTGACTGGTCTAATAGCTGGACTGCGGTTTCACACCAGACACTGATTTATTTATTGTGCTTCTGGGCAGGCTCTGTGGCTGTCACATTCCCCTCAGGTGATCTGAAGCTGCATCACTTGTACAATGTGTTATGCCTTTTTTCCATAAGGTTTTTAGCACTACCATAGATTTTGCAGGTGGATATTGCAGGGACAGAGCTCTGCAAAAGTTTCCCAGGCTTCCCCACACTAAGACTAGACCTTTCATAGAATCATTAAGGTTGGAAAATACCTCTAAGATCATCCAGTCCAACCATCAGCCCAACCCCACCGTGCCTAGTAAACCATGTCCTGAAGCACCACATCTACACACTTTCTGACCACCTCTGGGGATAGTGACTCCACCACATGCCTGGGCAGCCTCTTGTAATGCTTCACCACTTTTTCAATAAAGAAATTTTTCCTAATATCCACCTCCCCTGGAGCCACTTGAGGCCATTTCCTCTCCTCCTATCCCTTGTTACTTGAGACAAGAGACCAGCACCTACCTCACTACAACCTACTTTAAGGGAGTTGTAGGGAGTGATGAGGCATCAGCCTCCTCTTTGCAGAAGTGGGCACCACAGATAATGAACCAACCTTCCAACAAGATTGCAGGTTGGCCAGTCTGAGGTCTTGTCTCGGGTCACGTTAATTTCTTTGGAAAAGTAGAGCTCAAGAGCCATTTCCCAACAAAAATCCTCATGTCAATCTGGCTACTTTGATGTTTTATTGCAGACATATGCCAATGTTGAAATGGATAACAGTGTCATTTGTTTAATTTTCCTTTTTTTCCCCTTTTCACAGTATCCATTTGAACTCGGCCTGGTAGCAGCATTTGTGTTTTCAGCATTGGTGTGTCTCAGCAGGCTCTACACAGGGATGCACACAGTCCTGGTAAGAATGCCCTGTGCTGGTTATGCCTTCAGCTCTGCTTGTGATTCCCAACTCCCACTCTTCAAGCAATGTACATTCTGCCTTGGCCGTGTCACTGCAGGAGCATAGGAGTTGCACCACTGAATTTCAGGCTGTGTGAGGAAACCCTTAGGCTATTGCTATTTGAATCTGTAGGGGAATAATTTATGCCATAAGGGAACTATAGTGTGTGTGGGTTGAGGAGCTGGGTGAGGTTGGTGTGGCAGCTGAATTGTAGCTCTCTGTTTTGAAATTTTAATTGCTGAGAATGCACTTGGGCAACTGATGCTGCTCCTTGGCTAAGCCTTTTGTGCAATAGTATCATTGCTGTCTGCAAGGAGTACCCAGGGCTGGTTTAGCCTGGGAGTGTCAGGGAGGGAATAGCAGGTTGGTGAGTCATGTCTACAGCCAAGGGGGGAGCACAGGGGATGGTAAAACATGACCAGTGATCTGCCCTTGGGGTCACTCAGAGACAGCATCTCTTGGTACCACAGAGGGACGTGGCACTTAAAAAACATTCTGGCAAGCACCTCGTTTTCAGCTGGTAGGAAATTCATTCTCAGAGGATTTAGATACACAAATACTTCATCTGAAAATAATCAGAATGTATCTGTGGCTTTACAGGACAGCCTTGCTGGGCATGATTGTTTAGAGATGCCAGCCCTGCTTTAAGAACAAACTTCAGTGTGGCTTTTGTTAGGCAGTAGCTGGTTCCTTCCTGATGAGGGAAAATGTTATTGATCTGTTATAGAGAGAGGGGTGGTCCAGCTGCCTAACTATGGATAAAAACTCCTCACTTTCCCTGCAGGTATTTGTTACACATTGTTTGTTGGTTGCATATGCATAAGTAACAGCAGTTTTTAGCTAAGTATTATGTTTGTTGTAATAAGGAGGCTTAATGGATGTAAGAAAGGGAGACCTTATGTGATTAAGGCTATCTAAAAAACACAGGTTCACCTTCCCTTCTAGGCCTAATGGATTGAAACAATATCTTAAATGGAAGCTGGAGACACCCTTTCTTGGCTAGTGATCTTCAATCAATAAGTAAAAATTCTTTGCATACTTTCCTTGTTGGTCTACCATAATGAAAGACTCCTAAATTTAGGTGGATTTTAGAGTAAAGAAGAATCATAGAATCACTAGATTGGAAGAGACCCACTGGATCATCGAGTCCAACCATTCCTATCAAACACTAAACCATGTCCCTCAGGACCTCATCTACCAGTGCTTTAAACACCTCCAAGAAAGAAAAAGCCCTTTGTGCCTTTGACATGATTAGAAAAGGGCTTTAAAATAAAATTTAAAAAAAGCTCCTTAGTTGAATTGTGAGCGATACTGCCTTTCAGAAAGCCAAATGTACTTTGTCAGGGTATGGAGCTGGGGAAATATCTGTCGATCACAGCTACTCAAATCCAACCCTGCTCTGTACTGTCTAACCCACCTGCAGTGACAGGTTCTTTCAGGGAAGAAGGGTTGTTCAGAACCATTTGCCACTTTGAGAGATGGCTCCAGCCTGAGTTGCCCAAGATGCTGTGGGACCAAGACACACCAGTGTCTCAGCAAAGCCACCAGCCAAACTAGCCTCTCTCTAGCAGACTTTTACAGAGGTATTGATAGAAAATGTATACTGATGGAATATAATTGTGTTAAGAAATCATAATATTATAGTAAAACAAATGAGTATGTAAAATATCCCCACTGAATTAGTGTAACTGTGAATTATTCCCATTTGGTAAACCAGAAAAGGAGCAGCAAGGTGGTTGCACCATGCTTTGCTGCAGCCATAGCTGAGGCTCCAGTACAGGATCTTGTCTTCTGAAGCCTCAGCTCTACAAATCAGTCAGTATTTCTGCATTGCCGGTGTTGCTTTTGGATCAGGAGCAGCCTTGATAAGCACAGACGTGTCAGATGTTACCAATAAAGACCTTCTAGAGAAGAGTAAACTGGTATGAAAGCTATCTGTATAGTTATATCAGATCTTAGGAAGAAATGTTTTTCTGTGAGGGTGGGGAGGTGCTGGCACAGGTTGGCCAGGGAAGCTGTGGCTGCCCAGTCATAGAATCATAGAATCACCAGGTTGGAAGAGACCCATCGGATCATCAAGTCCCTGGAGGTTATTCAAGGTCAGGTTGGATGGGGCTTGGAGCATCCTGATCCAGTGGGAGATGTCCCTGCCCATGGCAGGGGGTGGAACTGAATGGACTTTAAGGTCCCTTCAAACCCAAACCATTCTATGATTCTGTAAACAAAGTAATTTTTTTTTTCTCTGGTATATATCAATTCAGTGTTGTATTTATTGCTGATTGCAGCACCTTCAGGACAGGGCATGCTGTAGCCCCCACCATGCTCCTTTGCTGTGCTGTATCTCAGTTTTTATACCACCACCGTTAGTCCTGAAATTATCTTCCATATTTTAAAGCTGACAACCAGCCAATGAATAGGCATCACTTTACACACCTTGGCAGTACAGTCCTCACTGGAAGAAACAGCGTAACCTGTAGAGGAAAGCAAATAAGTGCTTTCTGTTTAGGAGAGCAGGTAAAGCTTCATGCTGTAAATGAAAGCGTGAAGGGAATTCAGGCAGTAAGTGACTGTATAAAAGACAGAATACGAAAAGTGTTATTTTCACTTTGATTGGCAGTGTTTGAGTGCCACTGTGTTCAGGATGTTGATTTGTTATTCTGGGGGCATTCTGTGAGTGTTTGTGTCTCAAAATCTGACGTCAATAGGAGGAGCATAGAAGGGTCTTGCTGTCAGAAAGCTTTTGCAATCCTAAAGCAAATCATGCTCTCAGACCTTATAAAAAAACCCCATCCCATCCCAGCATGAGAACAGCAGCAGTGGTGCCAGTGTCCCAGTATCCACGGGCAACACCACTGACATGCTCCCCTGGCGATGGGCTGAAATTGTTTTAAAGCATCTCAGTCCTGCATCCCAGGCATCACAAGCAACTGAATGTTTAGCCCAGTTGTTTCTCTTTATGTACCTGTAGCACAAGAAAACAACTTGAAAGACTCAGTGCTGGAAACCCAATACTATCCTGTTCTTTAGGTAGGAAAGCAAAATGACAACTTTCTAGTTAAAGTTGATAGGAGTGAGGTTTCCCTTGTGTGGAACCTGAGCAGATGCTTGGTGCTGGAGGGGTGAGTGCTGGGTGGCAGTGGGGCTGAGCTATGTGGCAGTAGAGAGCTTTTTGGGAAGGATGAAGCCTGTGGAGGACTTATTAGTGCTGAGGGAGCTGGAGTATCCCAGCAGGGAAATGGAAGGCTTTAAGTTTTGCTGGTAGTGCTGTACCTTAAGCAAAATTTGTGTTTACCCTCATTTAAAAATTCCTTTATAACTGTGGATTTGGTGGGAACCTAATCTGTTTACACAGGCAGCTGGCAAGAATGTGCTTCCTGGGAGTGCTAACAGGAGCTCCACCACTAGGAAAGGCTAAGGTCCCTTTCCTGGGTGCACAGCAGGGAGAGTCCAGAGAAGCAGTTTTTCTCACAGAAATCAGAGCCTTTTCCTTAATTTAACAGATGAGAGGGGAAAAACAATAATCCTGCAATGCTTAATGTCTTTGTAAATTTTTGGTCTTGAACTTACCTTCTCTGGGAATTCATAAAATCAAATGTCTGCCTGTGAGTACCAGAACGAAAAAGACTACTGATGGCTGTAAGATTATTCGAGGGCTGGAGCACCTCCTGTATGAGGACAGGCTGAGAGTGTTGGGATTGTTCAGCCTGGAGAACAGGAGGCTCTGGAGAGACTTTGCCATGACCCTCCAGTACTGAAAGGGGGGAGATTTTTATAAACTATTGGGAAGAAATACTTTCCTGTAAGGGCAGTGAGACACTGACAAAGTTTGCCCTGAGAAGTCATCAATGTCCCTTCCCTGGAGGTGTTCAAGGCCAGGTTGGTTGGGGTTTTGAGCAGCCTGATCCAGGGGGAGGTGTCCCTGCCCATGATAGGGGGATTGAATGTAGATGACCTTTAAGGTCCCTTCAACCCAGACCATTCCATAACTCTATGATTCCATGAAATGTATATTTACTTATGAATTGTACACATTTACTACTGTACTGTAATGTACATTATAAAACATACCCACATATAAATTAAAAAGGGATAGGGATTAAATAAGTGCTATTTAAAAAAAAAATTGGTTTACTTGTTACTGGTGCAAAAAGTATTTTCTTCCCATAGGCTGACTGGCTGTCTTGCACACCCACTACGGAGAACACCAATATAAGTCAGGAGTAGAACTAGTTATGAGTCCTGCTTGAAAACTACACAAGACGTGTTACTGTACTGGGGCTGAAGCAGAGTTTAATAAAATCATAGAGTCATAGAAGTTGGAAAAGACCTCTAAGGTCATCCAGTCCAACCCTCAGCCCAACAACACTGTGCCTGCTAACCCTTGTCCTGAAGTGCCGTGTCTACATGTTTTTTGAACACCTTCAGGAATGGAGGATCTATCACTCCCCTGGCAGCCTCCTCCAGTGCTTCTCCACTCTCAGGAAAGATTTTTTTTTCCTAACATCCAGTCTAAACTTTCCTTAGCACAACTTGAGGCCATTTCCTCTTGTTCTATTGCTTGTTACCTGGCAGTAGAGACCAACACCTGCCTCACTACAACCTCCTTTCAGGGAGTTGTAGAGAGCAATGATGTCTCCCTTCAGCCTCCTCTTCTTCAGACAGACTACCCCAGTACCCTCAGCCATTTCTCACAAGATTTGTTCTCCAGCCCCTTCACCAGATTCATTGCTCTCCCCTGGACACGCTCCAACCCCTCAATGTTGCTCTTGTAGTGAACGACCGAAAACTGAACCCAGGATTCAAGATTTGACCTCATCTCAAACCAGAAAACTTTAATGAGGTCTGTAAACAGGGCTGGGAACTGCTGGGTGAAATGGAGCAAAGCCTTTGTTAGGAAAATGTTGATGTTTGGTTAAATACCTTTAATGATAATAGAAAAGCACATGGAAAGCTTTTGAGTTTCACTCATTGATCACATGTGAAGGGGGTATTGAAATGTCAGGATGTCTTCTAATATGAGGTGGACAAACAGTGGAGTGGGAAATGGAGGTACACAGTGGTGATGGGATTCTGAGCAACCCCCTTGCTCTGTTGTTTTAATACAGTTACTCAGTGTTGGGTTCAAACTTACCCTTGTGAGTAAAGTTATCATCAAAAAATTGGTGTAAGAAGATGGATTATTGTGAAATTTTTGACACTTAATTGTATTTTATGTATAAGACATCTGTAAACAACTTTGTGTATTTCCATGGCTATCCTCATGTTACAGATGAGGGAATAAATGTAAGTGGAAATTTGTATTAGGAATATACAAAATGGTTCTGGGAGTTGCTTAAAACCAAATGTGCTGTGAATCCAATGCCTGGAAGTTGTAAACAGCTGTAGTTCAGCCATAGTGGAGTAATTTATCAGGAAGCCATTAAATATTTCTGTTGTGACAGAGTCCCCTTGTTCCTGCCTAACTGTAAGTGAAATTCTCATAAATAATTCATATTAGACTATGACCAAGCATGGTAACTGTAAACTGTCATAAATCAGTGAAAAAGATACAATCTTGAGAAGAGGACACAAATGTCAGAGATTAACTTATCTTTTGCAGTGGATTTCTTGAGCAATGTTGTGACAGCAGCACCGGGAACATTGTTATATTGCTTTTTATCTGTCTACTCTCATACAGACAGCTTTTGTTAGAGGTTACTTTGTCTGCTTTCCTGGTCTTGCGATTGACAGCAATCAAGTTATTTGCCTCTGTTAATAAATGAGGTTTTAACTATGGGCTTGCCTTGGGTGCTCTACTGCAAGCCGGATTTCAGCAGCTTGGGCAACAAATTTCTTCTTGCTATTTTCCTGCCCGGAGGTGCCTACCTTTCACTGTGGTTGGTAGAAACCATGGCACATGTACCACATCCCACAGCTCTGCAGTTTTCTCCCCCAGAGCCTGTGTTCCTGGGCTGGGTGCTTAGCTCTGACAAAAGAAAACCATCTTCCTATTTACTCAAATCAAGTAAGCAATAATCCTACAGATATGATGAAATTTCTTGGAGGATTATGGAAGGGGAAGGCTGTGTATGAAGGCAGCTTACTGTGGCATCATCCCTGAGAGGAATTGTGTGTGTGCCTAGTCCATTGAGATTGTGGGTAGAGAGCACCCTTAAAATATGAGAACAGGTGAGGGAAAGAATCTCACTTGTTCAGGGGGAAAATATGGACTGATAGAATAGTCACACGGACAAGGCTAAGTCTGGGTTTGCGGGTTGTCATGTTTTATTTAGTGCAGGCTTTGGACCGTCACTGTGTGTGGGCGATGCCATCACAATGTCGATGCAGGGCATTCTGCTGCTGCTGTATCCAGAAATGCAGGTACTGGTCTTTCATCATCACCCAAGAATACCTGTTTCACCTTCCATGTCTCACAGAGCTTTTAAATGTGGTCTCTTTGCAGGATGTGATCGGCGGAGCGCTAATTTCAGCTGTGCTGCTTGTGCTCTTGTATCCTGCGTGGGACGTGATAGATCACTTGCTGTTAACTAGTCCCTTCTGTCCACTGCTTTCCATAGTTGTGCCTCTTGTCTTATGTTACAACTACCCCAAACTAGATAATTATAGCCCAACCAGGGGAGACACCACGACTATCTTAGGAGCAGGTGCTGGAGCAACTGTGGGATTTTGGTTAAACAACCAGCTTGCTGCACCAGCCTACACCAGCAAAATCTTTCAATTTGGATTTCACCTGATTACCGCTAAAATAGCAGTGATCATGCTAGCCAGGTTCTTCATAGGAATAGTTGTTATTCTACTGACACGACAGCTCATGAAAAATGTGGCCCTTGGCATGCTGGGTTACCGGTACAAATTTCCCATGGGTGACCTGGAAGCCCAGAGACGACTGGAAGTTGAAGTGCCATGTAAATTTATAACGTATTCCTCAGTTGGCTTCAGTGCTACTGTGATTGTGCCGCTGCTGCACGAGCTGTTAGGATTGATGTGAACGCAGCACCTTCCTTACAAAGTAATGTGACACACCACCATTTCAGAGATGCAATGAGGCAATCAAGGCTTGACCAAAAAGTGTTTTGTGCCTTTCTGCACTTACCTAAAACACCCAATTTGGAAGACTCATGGGAATCGCTGTACACAAATAACTTTGGATTAGAAATCTTTGACCCCTCTGTGTCCCATAATTAGGGACCCATGGTCTAGATGACTAAAGCTGACAAGCTCAGAGTACAAAGCTAAAATCTCTGCTGGAGTGGCAGCAGCGGCTGGTTTGCAGTGGGGTCAGGAGTGCCAGGAAGCACGGCTGCACCTTGGGATGCTCGCCCAGTGACTCCGTGGACTCCAAAACAGTCTGCCAGGCAGCGAGTTTGCTCCTGCTGAAACAAGGGAGCAAAACAAGGAGGGGCTTATGTTTGGGGCACAGGGGAAGCAAAGCAAGCACCTGGTGGTGTTGGGGAAGAGGTAACCAGTCAAGATCAAAGTGCTGTCCCTGGGGCATACAGGGCTCACTCTGCACCTGGCTATCCCCTGTGGATTTGGGGCAAAGAAAGAGTGGCTGAAGATGGGAAGGTGATGTAGAGGTGGAGGCTCTTCAACTGCTGGCACCTTCCCACTGCCAGACTTTGGGAGGAGCATCCTGCTGGCTGAGACTGCAGCATCAGCAGAGATCAGAGACATCCACACTTGGATACATCTGAGCACCTCCCTAAAGAAATCTGCTGATTATCGTACCTGTTGCTTGTCATAGTCTCTCTTAACAGCACTGCCAGACCTGGCTGGTTCTGTGGGTGTGGTTTTAACCACTGCAATCCCTCAAAAAAAACCCAAAAACCAAAAGCAAAAAAAAACCCAAACCAAAAAAACCCCAAACCCAAACAAACAAAAAAGTAAAGAGAAGAAAGGAAAGCCCAACAAAAAATATTTTAAGTGATTTGTAACTAGTTTATCTTGGATATTAATAAGAAAGCCTCCAGTAAAAGACCTTTCACCTATATGTAAGCAAGCAGAATTGCTACTACAACGTTGAGATTTGTGTTCAAACTGTTGAACACCAATTTATCTTCCCTGCCTAGGGGAAGGGACAAAGTCCTTCCTATTGTGTTGGGGTGATAAGCAGTGTCCTTAAACTGCATTGTGGAAGAGACTGAGTGGTGACTCCAGTGACTACAACATGGGGTGATGATACGATGCCATCATTTTCTAGTGCTGCACCACAGTATGGCTGGTCTTCAATGCATCTTGCAATACCATGTATACACTCGTAGAATAGCAGTTGAGGAGTATTCATAGGAGGGTGATCACTATAACTCAGGCTGCTTATTGTAAAAAAAATATATCTATGTGTTGGACCAATGAGCTGTTGAGCAGGACAGTGGTGAATGAGGTCCACTTGGCTGGAAAAACGCTGTGACCACAGAGCCTCAAGTGTGGCCCCTGTGCCTTTACTGTGGAATGTACATACAAGCCAGCTTTTTAACTGCGTGCACTTGTCTCCCTGGCTGCAACACAAATTAACCTGAGAAATGCAGTGGAGATGCCTCGCCATCAGTTTACTGCTTAGATAAATATGTGAGCTCCAAAAACATAGCTGGAGTTTTTGTTGAAGGGCAGGAGGAGTGCATGTGGAAGAGCCATGGGGGTTTAGAACCAAGTCACCAGTCTCTAGAAAAATGAAAGCAGAAATTGTCATGTGGGTTAACTCTTAAATCAGGCTGCGTGGACCCATGTCTCTTTACATGTGCACACAAGCAGCTTTACCAAATTTCTCAGCAGGACATGCCCTTTGGTAAACCCAGGACTCATCAAACCCAAGGGGTCCATCC
Organism: Piaya cayana; assembly: GCA_013389865.1. Classification (NCBI taxonomy): domain Eukaryota; kingdom Metazoa; phylum Chordata; class Aves; order Cuculiformes; family Coccyzidae; genus Piaya; species Piaya cayana. The sequence goes on from WAAB01019808.1 coordinate 41,651, forward strand.
TCAGCCTCCTTTGCCCCCACACACCACAGCAGCACTGTTGTTAGGCCTTAAACCACCTTATTTTAAGGGTGCTTTGTGATGTACAACTGCCTGACAGAACTGCAACCCTGTGGAGGTGCCACATCACAGTGGAAGGGACCAGAGCTGCAAAAATCCCAAACTTGACAGCAAGCTGAGTTTAATCTATGAGGTGAAATCAGTTGGTCCCAAAAAAGGAGTGATTTGACAGTGACATTCATGCAGTTTTATGTGTAGAATTTCTGTTCTGAATCACAGCTATTTCATGCTATGAAAATTTTATATATTATATATAAATGCTTGAATTTTAAAAGTACACGCACAAGTATTTTTATCTTTTATAGTATTCACCTGCATGTGATTCATGCAATACATGCAAACTGTACTTGGTTCGAATTTTAAAATATACATATTTTGCAAAATTTGGTGTTTCTCTGTTCTTTTTGCATCCATTGTTGCTATTTGCCAGTGACTGATGTAAGGGGAAAGAATCGCAGTTTACAAAAGCTTTCCAAATGCAGCCACCTGCCTCTCTTCCTAAGCTGGTCCCTCCTCTTCTGCCTGGTCAAGCTGTGAGGCTTTGGCTTCTTCAGGCTCAGAAGCAGCATCCTGCTGCTTACAAAACCTAAAAAGAAAATCTATCCACTCACAGCAGTTTGTTACCTCCTTTGCTAATGGAAATATGCTACTAGTGATGGAGGATACATGAGCACCTGGAATCATCTTCACCTGCAAGATCTATTTCTAATAGAATAAACAGTTAATTGGAAGCCAAATTCAATTTAAAATTAATATATGCAATTATAGCACCTCAGTCCATGAATTGCAGAATTTTTTGTGTTCATTGAAGAGACTAACAAGTTTTTGTTGTCAAAGATATATATCTGAAGCTGGGTAGGGCTATGTCCTCCTCTCAGCACCACGTCCTGCCTGGAAGTCCTGCCTGTGGACCCCCAATTGTCCACAGCTGATTGGGGTGAGACGCAATTACTGCAGCACCTCTGGGCTGCTGGGAGAAGGTGAGGTTTTCAGCTGGGCTCTGTCATGAGGTTGTGCTCATGGGGCACTCAGGGTACCACGGCAGTTTCCATGGAGACAGGGTTGAAGAGGCAAATCTTCCTGCAAGGTAAGATGTGCCATCTGTCCTGTATATCACTAACATAACTTATCAGTTCCTTGCTGCAGTTCAGCATGTGTCTTTCCTTCTTTGGGTGTGCTTCCCACCTTCATGCCTGAAGTTCAGGTGCCTCTGCATCTCCATAGCAGAAAATGAGGTTTTGCAGCTGGCTTGCTGGTCATGTTCTGTACTCAGAAACACAAAAGCATCATCTGAATCCTCTTGAGTAGATGTGCTTGGGTTTTAGAGTGAAACACCGCTGTTAATGTGAATGGGGTAGGAGAGATCTTCCAGATACAGAGCATTAGCATGGGATCCTGGGCTGTTGCCTTCTCTTCAGTGACATCCTTACATCCTGGTCCAGCCCTGCCACTCTCCATCCCATAGCCTTCTTCAGCTGGAGGGTGTCACCAAGACAAATCTTCTAAATTCCATTATCCTATCAAGAGGGATGTATCAGACATCTCACCCTTAGCTTAGTCCTCTCTGTTCTTCATTGAAGCTGCCTCCTGCTGACATGCTCACTCTGCAAAACACTTTCTGGGGGCGTAGTGCTGGCACAGGCTTCCTCCTGCCATTGGGCATCTCTGTGTGTTGGTTCCCCCAGCACAGAACCAGGTACTCCAGCAGCAGCCAAATGTAATCCCTTGGCAGAGATTAAAAACCAAACCAGTCTGGCTTGTCACAACCCCAGTCTCCCAGTCCACCCAAGTTGCTTCATAAAACTGTGAGTGAGCTGGCACCTTGCTTTTCTGGATGTAGGTGGGGGTTTTTTTAGAGGACAGAAGAAAAGAAAATGGTCTCAGTTTCAGTTTAAGCTCTCTAATGCCTATTGCAAGTGTAAGTTAGGACTGTGGGTTCTTCTCTGAAGAAGTTGAAAGTGTGGTTCAGCAGCAAGTGGGATCGCACACTTCCTAGACCGTGTAAAGACAGGTTGGATGGGGACTTTGGACAGCCTGATCCAGCAGTAGGTGTCCCTGCTCATGGCAGGGGGGTTGGAACTGGATGGGCTTTAAGATCCCTTTCAACCCTAGCCATTCTATGATCCTTGTTTGCTGCTACCCAGCTCCTGCTCCCACCAGAGCATGTTGCTTCCCTTGCTGCCTGCATTCAGCCACCCTCCCTGCTCCACCGACAGCAGCAGCCTGTCTGGCATCTGCACTCCCACTCCGCTTGCCCTCCCCTGCACTGGGCTCGGTGTCAAAGGCACTGGGCAGTCAAAGGTGTCACATGTGCTTTTGCTCAGCCTATTCCATATGCACCTGCCAACTCAAGAATTATTCAAATTGCAAGCAAGCATGCTGCCAGCCCAGAGATGGAAACAGTCCCAAGCATTACCTTTACATAAATATTCTCGCCCAACAGACCAGGCAGCACAGAGCCCTGTGCCTGGGAGTGGGAGCCAGGCTGTCTCGGCAGTTCTGTTGCTTGGAACAGCACCTTTGCAGGATCAGAGCACAACGAGGGAAAACCCTGAAGTCAGTATTTGTGTCCAGCTGAAATGAACACAGCAGTCACCCAGACAGCGCATTAAAACAGGCTTTGACCTGTGATGTCACCAGTTCTCCTGCCTTTTGTGCTTGTGTTCTAATCCTGAGCGATGGCTCACTACCTGCAGCCAGCAGGAGCAAGCCACAAGGAGTTCATAATTGGAGGCTGTTAGCAAAAATTCCAACTTCCAAGTGGTCCTTAAAGAACTACTCAAAGTTCAAAAGTTGTTAAAAACAAATCATTCAAAAGCCACCACCATCATCAGATGTTTCCTTTCCAAAGACACCAAAGGCTAAAAGCAGAAGTTTTGTGCTGCTCATAGCTCTCCAGCACAAAGCTGTGTTGGATCCTTGATTCCTGAATACAGCTATAAGCGAGCTGGAAATATCAGATAATTGGTTTGGGACACATTGTGATAAATATGCTAGACTTGTATGGTGTTTCTCTCATCAGGACACAGAGCTAATCCTGAGCACAGCACTCCAGTGGACTTCAGAGCTGCAGGAGCCTCTGCCACTAGACCAGGCTGCTCAAGGTTCCATCCAACCTGCCCTTGAACACCTCAAAGGAGAGGGCATCCATAGCTTCCCTGGGTAACCTGTGCCAGTGCCTCACTTTCCCCTTCTAATTTAAAGCCATTCCCTCTTGTCCTGTGATTGCATGGCCTTGTAAAAAGTCCCTTCCCAGCTTTCCTGTAGCTTCCTTCATGCACTGGAAGCTGCTCTGAGGTCTCCTTGGAGCCTTCTCCAGGCTGAACAATCCCAACTCTCAGCCTGTCATCGTAGCAGAGATGCTCCAGCCCTTGGATCACCTTTGTGGCCTCCTCTGAACCTGTTCCAACAGTTCCATCTCCTTACGGTGGGGTCTGATGAGAGTGGAGTAGAGGGGCAGAATCTGACAGTGCCCTGCTGACAGTGCTTCTCTTAATATAGCCACACCACTGCAGTGCAAGCCCCTAGTCCCTGTCTAAGCTAGTCTTCACACTCAAAGGACAATAAATTCACAGGAGAATTGGGACACCCAAAGAGTCAGAAAGTCTTGCATAGACAAATATCTTTGGTGCACACAAATTTGCCTGTACTCTGATGAAATGCAAATCTGTCTCATTGTTGCCCTAATCCCCGTGCCTGACACACTAATAAACAGGGGGGGTTAATACCATCTGCGCTACAGATTGCTTCCCACACTTTGAGCTTGCTTGGTTACAGTGGTGTAAGCATCATGGAGAGATTCTGCAAATGACAAGCTGGCTAATCCCTCAGGAGGCTTTAAAATGTGAGTTGCGATTTTCTCACTCTGTGGGCACTGGAGTCAGTCGTGCCACTTATGGCAATAGCTATATTCTCATTTCACGTCTGTCATGCAGAGGTAATTAAAATCTACACTTCCATCTAAGGGAAACTGTAGGGTTCCCAGATGGGTAACTGCGGTGCATGTTTCATACTGGATTAACACATGCACCAAAAAGCCTTGCCTGTTGCCCTCCCACCTGTTAGAGTTACTGACAGGGTTGAAAGCCATTGTAGGTCCAGCAATGAGTCTCTGCAGACACACAGCTCGCGAGACTCAGCTTACCTCATCCTTTTCATTGCACATCTCTCTTCTCAATGAGCTGGTCATTGTAATGACCTACTCCAGCATCACCCAGATGTCTACCCTTGCACGGCCTCCTCCTGGGATCAGAGCCAGTCTGGCTCTCACAATGGAAACAAGCCACAAAGTACTTACTCTTAGCCAACCAGTGGTTGTAATACTGCAGAGGACTAGACAGCTTCATTAGCAAGCCAGTAAAGGGCCTGCTTAAGACCACTGAGCTGGCCACCCACTCAGTGACGAAGAATGTTGTATTGGGGATCACCATACTGGATGGAGCTTCCATTTCCCAGATAGCAGCAGCACAATGCACTAGGCTGTAACGTAACTGCGATCAGAAAGGCACCTAGAGGAAAAGCCTGACCCGTGAGAGGTATTGTCAGGGGCAAGACTGGAAGAAAAATAAGAGCTGTGTGGGCCCTGTTGTGTAGCTGGAGCTCAGAAAGCCACTGGTGGGGCTATGTGACTGCAAGGACAACACTAACTTCTGCAGACAAATATGCCACGCTCAGCTGGACAAAGGCTTTGATATTTTTCATCTCCTCATGCAAAAGACCACTGGCATATGCTCTTAAATGCATTTCGCCAATTTGGTTTGGAGCTTCAAAAACCACTTGGTTTACATCAACCATGAAAAAATGTAATTCCACCCCCTCCCCTTTCTGAATTTAGAATGATAAAGGATCAACAGTTATGTCTGGAGTCAGGAAGCAGATATTACACACATCTTGCTTACAAAATAGCTCTGGTTTTCATGAGACAAGTTTATTTTCCTCCTCTTGCCGCTGATGAGCACATGACAACCGTACAGAAAAAAAAGCTCAGCTCCTTAGTTCTGCTCACATTCACTCAACATTTGCTCTAATCAATTATTTTATTTCATGCAATAAGGAAAGAATGAGATTCCTGTTATGCAGCTATAATCAGTTACAGTATGAAGCTGTGTCTGTGGAACATTTCTGATTTTGAAAACCACTTACGTGCTCTGCCATTACATTTCTCTTGTAAAACACTGGGCTTTGACCCAACTTGTTTCTTTCCCCCACTTTAAAAACATTGAGGGCACGGTATAGTCTGAGATGCCACATTCTTACCCTGCAGAAGTTTAGCCAAATCACACTGTAAATAACATATTTACTCAGGGAGCCAGGCTGTTTTTCTAGTTTATTGAGAAATAAAAGCATAAGCAGATGTCTCCCGCAGAGAGACAAGAGCAGAGGGTGTTGCACGTGACACTGGACGGCTGGAGGAGGACAGAAGTCCCGTCTTCACACAAAGGGTTCAATATTGATCTCCAGTGCAGAGCATGGCATGGTGAGCTCAAACTTGGTGATAACATCGGGATGTAGAATGCCAAGTTTCCCAACAATTTGACCTTTGGCAAAGATCTCAGCACAGCGACCAGGAAAGAAAGCAGAGCCTGTAAAGAAAGTGAGAGAAAAATCAATATTTCTCTAGGCCAGAGGAGTCAATAAGCACTTAACATGGAGAACAATGCTCTCAGTATTAAAACCTCTGTGCTGAGATGCTAAGAAGGGGCTCGCACTTTCTTGCATTAACAGTTGTCATGATTGATAGGGAACAAGGATACACTCTGAGTTAAAAATAAAACGTGAAGCCTAAAGTGTGGGTGTTTTTCACACTCCAGTTGTTTTGACCCAGTTACTCCTGTAACAGAAATTAGCACAGATAGTCAAGTTCGAGAGATACTAAAATGAAGGACTTGTGCAGGCTTTAGGCTATTTAACACCTGAGTGTTTCTTACCTTTCTCTGTTTAAGGAAATAAAAGCATCTAAGGGCTAAGTAGGCATGTCACATTTGATTACATGTCATATAATCAGAAACAACCTACATTTCTCACCTGCAGAAGAGCTTTTAAGCAGTTTCATATACACTGTAAAACTGTGGAACAAGGAGCAACGCAAAGGAAGTTACCTGTGCCTGATAGCTACACCAGTAATGTGTTCAAGCTTGTCTACAGCAGCTCTAATTGTATTCTTTTTGGTCTCTGTCTCTGAGTGGCGTTTTGACCTGATCACCCTTTAAAAGACAAACCCACACCAAACTAGCAAGTTTCTCTTCCTGAATCCACCTATTTCATAACAAGTATATGGAAGCAGGGCAGTGCATGCAGGACCTCCAGCAAGTACAGCTGCAGATGATGCTGTGAACTCACAGGAGGAACAGGGAGAGGATGAAACAAGGCCACTGAATTCTACACACTCTCCTGTAGAAAGCTGTCTCTGTCATGTTTTTAGTGCTGCCGCTGCAGAGAAGAAAAGGCTCTTTATAGGATTTCCACTCAGAAGTTAAACAAGGACAGCACCAGAGACCAGTCAGCTCCCCTGTTCTTACCCCTTGCTGTGCACCTTTTTCTCAATAAGCTAAAATCCAATGAATTATCTTCTACAAGGAGAGCTGGTTATTGGGGTATGCAAGAGGTTGCACCAGTGAGGATGAGAAACAGCCTCGCTCTACTTGCTTCTGAACTGGCACAAAGACAACTGAGGAGCTGCTTGTGCTCCTGTACTTGGCATTGGTGAGGCTGAACTTTGAATACTATCTTCAGTTTTGAGCCCTTCACTCCTAGAAGGACACTGAGGGGCTGGAGCACATCCAGAGAAGAGCAATGAGGCTGGTGAAGGGTCTGACGCACAAGTCTTATGAGGGGAGGCTGAGGGAGTTGGCGTTGTTCAATACGGAGAAGGCTGAAGGGAGACCTTATTGCTGCCTACAACTGGCTGAAAGGAGGTTGTGGTGAGGTGGGTGTTGGTCTCTTCTCCCAAGTGACAGGTGATAGGATGAGAGGAAATGGCCTCAAGTTGTGCCAGGGCAGGTTCAGACTGGATATCAGGAACGATTTCTTCACCGAAAACACTGTCAGGCATGGATGCCCAGGGACGTGTTTGAGTCCCCATCCCTGGAAGGATTTAAAAGATGGGTACATGAGGCACTCAGTGATCTGGTTTGGTAGTGGACAGGCACAGTTGGACTTCCTGATCTCAGAGGTCTTTTCCAACCAAGCGATTCTACGATTCCAGTCCTGCTCCCTGCCTGCTACCATGTGACACTCAGCCCTTCAACATCCTCTGCATCCCGCAAAAGAACTGCAAGAATTGCCTTACAGCAACCTGGTTGCTCCAAATACTATTTAAGGTTCTGGAAACAGAGATATATTCTCCATTAGCTCCCCAATAGAAATAGTTCATTTAAGAAATGTCTCCTGTGAGGCTTATCGTCATGACTCACAGCTACAAGAATAAGCACAGCAACTATGTGTCTTTGTTGTCCAATGTGCTGCAAGTGCAAATTAACTTAAATGCATACTTCAAGCTTAGCTGCCTTATGAAATCTGATGGCTGTAGTAAATGAACACAGTAACATTACCTAAAGGCTGTTTTCAAAAATATTCTGAACCAATATCTTTCAGATCATCCATTTCCTGGCTTACCTATGAGCCCAAACCAGCTACTTCCCCTGGCCGTCCCCAAGTGGAATCACCCAGCCCTGGCTGTTAGCTGCCCCTGAATCCAGCTACACAAATACTTGCCACTGCCAAGCTGCACTGTGCAGAACAAATGTTAAAATAAAACTTGACGAAACACATTTAGAAAAGAAACAAATGCTACTTCAGTGCATGGGAAGTTGGCAAAAAATGCATGCATTATTATCTCATTTGAATAATTAACTTCATCAGCAGAAGCCTTGTGCCTTTAAGCTTTAATAAAGTTTTCATGCCAAACGGAGCTCAGAGGGCACTTTCCCCATCAAAGCTGGCAGCTGCAACCTGCAGCTTTTGAGCAGGAGTTCAGTGTTGGCAGCAGAGTTTGTGGTCTCTGTGTATGGAATGCTGTCAGGAATGGTATGGTCATTAACAGCACGGTCTACTGAAGAAAGCTTTCCCAGGCCAGTTGGGTACCAATGCACACCTGGAGGCACTGTTACCAGCAGGGGTGCTGGGAAGGGACTGCACTTGCTCCTGGTGCATTTACATTGAAAGGCTACTCTTGTAGGTTTGGTTGGTTGAATGCTGAGGGCCAAAATTAGTTTAAAAATTGTAGTTTACTATACTGTCCCTTTTCAGGACAACAAATTTATCACTCTTTATATAGTTAATCCTTTCTGTTCTGCACACAAATAGTACTTCATACACCTCACTTTCAAATCTAGTCAGAGATTGTGCTGCCCCTGCTAATAGAGACCAATGCCAGAGGAAGACCTAAGGTCTAGCAATAGCAATCCACTTCTTAATATGTCAACATTGTAACTAGTAGTTAGGAGAATGGGTGGGGTGAAATGCAATACGCCTTCCTAAAGAAGACATACCAAAGCCAACAATGTCTTGGCCTGACATACTATATGCAAGTGAAAGACAAAAGCCACAAGCCACTTCTTGTGGCTGCAAGTAAGAATTTAATTTCCAGTGTTCAGTGATGTAGAAATAATATCTTTAATTAAAGCTTCTGTAGCATGTCCTGAAAATCTGTAATTGCTTCTCTGTATTCAGGCAACAGGGCCACTTGGATTGCTTTGGGCTAATTCTTTGGCCAATAATCCAATAGAGCATGTAGTCTTTAGCACATTTTCTGGCTAATTGACCCTCAAATAGCTCGGAGTTCCCGGCACTCTTTGTTGTCAAACACCTTGCACAGTTTCTCTTCTCTCGCTTACTCTCCCTCCTTTTCAAAAAGAAATAGATTAAAGCAGTATTATAGGCCTCGAGTTGCACTAAGCCTTCAAACCCACTCATTCGTTCCTATAATTTGAAGGAACATCGGAAGCTGAAGCCTAAGGAGGTAACAGAGCACAGCCCATCTGGCCTCTTAAGTCTTTCATTTTAATTCTCCATCCCCTTAGTCACTGCAGCTGCCCTTTCACCGACTTGGTGAAGTAGTTTACTTGTGCTATAGTGGATGGAATTCTGTTTTTTGAGGGTGGATGTTTTTGTCTTCAGGATCAGGTTCTTCACATTTTTGGCTAATGTCGTCTTTTGGTTGTCTCCAATGCAAAGTCACAGGACACTGTCTGATTAGTAAGTGTTTTAAAAAGCAACAACCTTTTCTTTCCCATGTACACAGTGCAGTCCTGTTTTCGGAAGTAAAGCAACAGCAACCTCAAAATCATATCTTGTCATGGGATGATTTACCTTCAGCTAATTTTTACAATCATAGACATCTCAAAGCTTGCATGAGTTCTGGAACAATACTAAGAGAACAACTGCTCTTGCATGTTGACAGCAGCTCTTCCCCCATATAATCCCATGCCTAGGAAAAAACATACTTCAGGATCAGTGGGATATTTATTAACTGCAGTTTCCAGGTTTGTAACTCCTGGCTAAAGCCATGCCAGAACAACCTCCACTCCCCAGGTGACACTGAGCTGTAATGACACATCAGGACATTGAAGTCAAATTTAAGATAAGTGCTTTAGATTGATTCCCTGCCCCCACTCAAGAAAATAATTTACACTTGAAAAGATGGCAGAAGTATCTGTATGATAGGCAGGAATATGTCCTCTGCTTAAAGGACGTACTTCATTCTGATTTCTTCCTATGTTTTTCCACAAGTCTCCTTAGACAGGGCATGGCAGAAGAGGGTAAAGGCATCATGAATTATTTACCTGGACTGGTACACTGGATATCCAAAAATAGAGCTGAATATTAGAGTCCTTGTGCAGACAGTGAGGCTAGGGAATATGGAGAAGCATCCACAAATTTGGAGCAGACAGCCAGTGAATCATCTTCTCATGTTACAGCTAAGTCAATGGCTGCATTTTCATAAACTTGCATCTGAGGGAGGGTGCAAGTAAAACTAATTATTCTATCTCATAAGAACTCCCATATACAACTCTCAGACTGAATATATTCTATTCTATTCTGTATTTAAGACTATTTGAGGATCAATGTTGTTGTTTTACAAATACAAACTTACAATACACTGTAAGCAGAAATAACCACAATGCTCTCTGGGTGCAGAGACAACTGCTGTTCACCCTCTTACAGTGTATAACAGCAATAAACTGGGGCTGGAGTAGCTAGCAATCTCCTTCCCTTCATTAGCATTGAGAGCAGGGACTAACACAGACTTTTAGGCTAGATTATTTTTTCATTCTTGCTGTAGAGCACCTCAGGAGCTTTAACAGAGCATGTCTGGTGTTGCCGGGTGTTGTGAAGTGGTTGAAAAATGTAACAGGTTTAGAGCTCCTCTTTATTCACTCCGTTATTCTCAAGATTACAGCAGTGTCAGGCACTTCAGATTATTTGGGTAAAATCACTGTGTTCCTGCCATTCTTAATGAAAGGTAATATTTGGGTGGACACTGAGGCTAAGGAAAGCAGGCACTTGGGTCATAGATGAGGGTTACAGGATTTCATGTATCCACTGCCAGGTACCAGAGTAGTCACTTAAATAAATGCATAGAGTAAAAATCATCTGGAGTACAAAACCTAGAAAGAAATATATCAAACTAGGTGTATATTTCTAGAAATCACTGTTTGTGTACAAAGCACAATAAATTTGTAATTGTGTGGCAACTGTGAGAAACAGCAATTCTACACTGGAGTTGTTCAGCTGCCCTGTAGGGTCACCATTACAGAACTAATCTTTGCTTTTAGGCCAGTTTTATCTGATTTATCTGAAATGTTATACTTTGTCCAGTTTAAAAGTCACAAGTTGATATCATATCACAGCTGTTTATAAAGCTAGAGAATTCCTGATTCAAAATAAAGCTCTATTTTTTTCAAGATGTCTTGCTATTTCACTGGAGTTAGAGAACACAAAGCTTTGAATATGAAAAAACTAATTTTATTTCTGTTCCACAACTGGTTTATCCCTCTAAATACCTAAAGGAATAGTTTAACCTTGCAAACATTGAAATCTGTCAGAAATTAGGAAAGAATAAACCCTGTTCTTTATGGCAGGGGGTATAAGGCATTCTATGTCTGCACAGTAAGGCAGCAGATTTTAGCTTTTAGGCTCTGCTTTCAAACCAGCATTTAAGAATAACAAGAACCAGCACTAAGTCAGTTTGCAAGCCTACTTTAGCATGTTATACTTGGTTTGCATGTTGTTTATTCCGTTCCTGTCCTAGACAAAGCCGTTCTTCCCTCTCAAATAACTTGATATTACTTGCTGAGATAAATAACAGCCACTTGACATGATGCTTTCATTGCCACCATGTTTCATGCCTTTCAGAAAACAACCTGACAAACTAGGGTAGAATAATTTGTAATTAAATGATGAATTTCAGGAGTCACTGGACCTATTAATCACTTAGTTTTAGCAACTAAGATTTCCATTGCAAACCATAGCCTGTAGCTGAAGTGTGTTGCTGCACTGCTAGGGCAGAAATGCCTGAGCAGGCTGAGTGAGAGCCAGCCCAGGGCCAGAAGTAATACTGGGTCTGGCACAAGTTTCTAGAACAACTCATGGAAGCCCCATCCCTGGAGGTGTCCAGGGCCAGGTTGGATGGGGCCTTGAGCAACCTGTTCCACTGGGAGGGGCTCCTGCTCATGGCAGTGTGGTTGGAACTGCACAATCTTTAAGGTCCCTTCCAGCCCAAACCCCTCCATGATTCTATGGAATTTGGCTGTTCTGCTTCTGGACCCAAGTAAGAAGGGGCTGTGCCCAGCACGTGTACTGAGTTAAGACCACACTAGCTCAGCATCTCTTTGCTTATCTACTGTTTTCTGATGCAGACACCATAAGCAAAGGCAACATCCATTCCTCCACCACAGGCAAAAGAAATACTCATTTAGGATCACACATTCACTTTGCTCTAAAAGTTTGAGCAAAAAATCCTGCAAATCCATGTTAAAAATTAAATTGCCTGCAAATGTTAGAAAATGTATGCAAGATTAAATCTGAAGCAGTACCTCCATATCACAGTTCAAAAACGCAAGCAGATCACAGAACTGCTTAACTGTGCGCTATAAATACATCAAGATAACAATTGCTAGCATTGATATTAATACTGTAGTGGAAATAAAAGCATATAGAGGCTTAGTTGGCCTCTAGCCATAGAAGACTGTGCAAAGAGAATGCAAGAATGAAGTTGGCATTCTCCAGAGAAGCCAGTGCAACCAGGCCTGCATTCTGACCCTCACTGCTTAATCACAGAGAAGGAGATGTGCAACTTGCTGCTATTTCTGCTGCTGGCTCAGATGAATAATTTCTTTCCTAGAGAAGGCTTCACAACATTGAAGATCTAGTTTATGATTAAGAAATAATTTTATATTTCAAAATGTAAGGAGATAGGAAGAAAAAAAAGGAAATTGCCTAATTCTGTGTTATATAATGTACACTCTGTCGGACATTTCAACTCTTGATGCAAAGCAAGATTTTTATCTGTTAGCCTTGTTATGATGTAGGATTAAAAAAGTGTTGCTTTTGGGAGGAAAAAGGAATTAAACTCTGAAGAGGCCTCCCCAGTAAAGGAACAGCAGAAGAGCAGAGACTTAATGTCAGGGAGAAGAAATGAGCTCAGGAATAGAAGTGCCAGTGATTTAGATGGGTCTGGGAGCTGACAGAAATGGTAGGAAATGAGAAATCTGTCACGAGGAATGCATCTGAAGTAAATTAGGAAAGATCAACTACTGGCAGCAATAAAGACAGCACTATAATGATTTTTAAGGATATTGGAAACAAATTGTAGGTAGAGTACTTCCATCTACTAACAAGACTGGTTGAAATTTTTGTGAGACATAAATGTGTAAGTATTTAACAAGTATTTCTCTTCATCTGGAGAAAAAGGAATTTTTGAATACAACAAGGTGTCTTCCAGCCCACTAAAAAAAAATGAAGAATACTTCATCCAAGACTAGGATGTTTCTGAGATGCTGGGAGTCTTAGGCATCATAGTTACGGTGCAATTCTCAAAGCAGATCTCCTGCTGCTGTTGCTTTACAGTGGCAATACCGGGAAATTGGTACTACTAGAGAAAAGTTAATGTTGTGCCATTGCTCCAGGTGGATGATCCTGGAGAGAGGAAAAAAACCCAACAACTTGAGAATTGGCAAATGTGCAATTTGGAGGACTTTCTATACAGTCAGCTACTAGCTGACAGGTTTTTATTGTCAAACAAATCCAACTACCTACCAAACTTGTAATTTGAAATGCTATAAATGTAACTACAAGGATGCAGTAGCACCTATAAAGTTATATATTTTTGAATGCAAATTAATGGATTAAGAATTGACTGATGTCTTCCAGGATGTCACAAATTATATTTGGAGGCTTCATAGTAAAGTTGACACATCTCCTTTTGCTATCAATGACTAAAAGGACAATTATTGACATTAATGTACAATGCAATGGCTGCCAAGACAGGCAACTGTAAGGCCAGGATTGCCATTAAGAGCTACAATTCCTTACAATAAAGTAGGTATTAATAATGCCAAGTTCAACATGGGTACCTTCCACCTGTGTATACTGTGGTCTCCCACTTTAAACTGATTCCCAGAGACAGATGCCAGGCTTCAATTCTATACATGGAAATCAGAATTAGTCCCAGACTTCCCTCCTCTTACTGCTGAATCAAGGTTCACAGTCTAAACCTTCTTTTATAGATTTTTTTGTTATTATAATTATGTATTATTATCATTATTATGTATTATTATTAAGGCAAATGTTTAATAATAATAATTATTATTATTATTATTATAAAGGCAAATGTTTATTGATGTTCTTAGCTATGGCAGTAACTATTAACACCTGTAATTTCACAGCTAAACCTTACTAAATGAGAAGCTATTGCTACAATTTGCTGTGGAATTAAAATTTTCAAGACTTTACCACACCTTTCATTTAATTAACTAAGGGCAGTAAAAGAAGAGAGTGGAATTTCTCTTTTTTTTTTTTATTGACAGACAAGTGTCAGTTACTGAAGGAAGCTAGGCTTAGGATGCATTTATATAGCACATGTGTATATTGAACACCAATGGGCTGATATCCCAGCTTTACCAAGCAGCTGACTACCCTGAGAGTGAATGGCATAAACATTTACTTAAAAATAAAATGAAAACAAGCCCAAGAGTTTGCTGAGATTCATAAGAATCAATAATATACAAAAAAGCAGCTGACATTCCAAGATCCCACTGTACAGGGATTGTTTTTACAGGAAGAAATGAGATTTCATCAGATATCAGATTTGCTGTGGGGCAGACAGTCAAGCACTATCGATCTACCATCAAACCTGTCAATTGCTTAATTTCATAAAATATGGTTATTATTTCCTCTTTTCTAACAGTTTGTACCCAATTACCTCCCATTTGCAAAGCATAGAGACTCTCAAAAGTATTGTAGATCTGGGGTTTCCCCCCTTACGTAAGGGACAGGCATTCTAAATCTTATAACACGAGCAAGGATAATTACACCTTACATTTCACACCACTCCTTTGAAGACTGCAATGAGGAATTCACTGTCAGTATTTACCAAGCCCTTGTTATTCTCTTCAGGCTAGGCAAGACTTTACTATCGACCCAAATCCCCTGACTAACATCACCTCCTGTGACTGTGGTGCTGATCTCTGGATGAAAATCATCATCTCAGATGGACATCCAGAAGCACAAGATGATCAAAACGTTGCAGAAAACATACCCATTCTTGCACAGATTAAAACTGGTGATTAAGAATACCTTCCAACATAATTATCAAAATGCCTCTAGTTCTCAATTCAAGGGAAATGGAACAAACAAAAATGCAATAAAAAAATAAATTATTTCATTAAATTACCTAACAGCATATGGCCAAATTTATTGTATCTTTCTACCCATATTTTTATTAAGATGTTTGGTTTTATTTTGTTTATCTCCTTATCATACACATCTCTACTGATTTTTAAATTTTATTAATGCGATGGAACTGGCTAAAATTTCAAGAGCTTTATGCCAAAATTTGTATTATGCAGCACATACAAATTTGAGGGTTAGTACAAAAATTGTACTCTTTTCAATCTGTTTGATAAGGGATGCCCCAGCTACTAAACAAGCAAAGGAAAAACAAAAATGCTTTTCTAGACCAGTAATTGTAGCATTCATTACGGTATCAAAAAGTCCATTCTATGCATTTTAAAACAATGGGTAGCATTTCTGGGTTCTGTCTTTCAAATTTTAATTTTGTATATTTAGTGGTAATAAGGAAAAAAATGGTTCCATCAATAACTTTAAGGAGCTGAAAAGCATTTAGTGACAAATGTGTGCTGAAATCCTTCAGTCAGTCACTCAAACCCCTCTCTTCCTTAAGGCTGCTCTAAACAGCTCTTCTTCATTTATTACCTAGCTCAGATTACAACAAAGCATAGTGCAAAGGCCAGGGGAACATCAGAATTTCACCCATATTTTCTAGCATCTGTACTTTTTTTCACAGGTGTTGCTATAAAGGCAAAAAGACTATGACCTTAAGGTCAAACCACAGGGCACTTAGGTGTTGGTAGAACAGAAGGCACTTAAATAACCATGATTTGCACATATGGACCAAACAGGACTGGAGTACAGGCATTTCATTTTCCAAAGTGAATTTGGAAGAGAGGTAAATGTGCCCAATGCATCTCTATCTAATCTTTCTTGCATAATTAAAACATATCCCCCCTGTATTGTTTCCAATAATTACTAGACCTATTTTAATCAGTTGTAGAAGCAATGAAAACAACTGGACTAAATCCCCACCTTTACATTGTGTGGCTTACTAGTCTCACATTTTGTTTAAGATCACGTACAGGAAAATTATCTCTAGGATCTTTCCACACAGAAGTCCTAGGAGAAACATATTTCTCACTGTACAAATTTTAATTTGGCACAGGCAATAAGAAATGATGCCCCATAAAGAGAAATCTAAAAATCCATGCCATGTTTAATGTCCTGACTTAAAATCACTGAAGTAACTTGCATATTTTTCTGAGTTATTTCAGTATCCTGCAGTCCCTTCAGACGTTACAGGAGATCTCTTTTTCCACTCAGCAACTGATCTTACTCCATCGATTGACATTTTCTCTCTCGCACAGCTTAACTGACAGATTGTGAAGCAGGTTAAAAAACACCCAAAACAATAAAAAAAACCCCACCCAAAATAGAAACATGAAACTACTTTGACTTCCAACCACCTCTGGAGTGAAGGTTTTTCAAGTAAGTTGGTACAGTGACGCTGCATTCACTGTTGCACTGGAGTATCAGCCATCTGCATTGTTACCAAGGTCCAATTCCAGTGTCAGCACTGCAAGGAATCTACACGCCAGCCCAGGAGTTTCTGAATCACTGATGAAACAGAATTAGTAGGCACTTTTTGTCTACAACCAAAAGGCACAAACTGCTTGTAATATATTGCATATGACAAGGCATAACCCATTTTTTACACTAAATGCATTGAGGAGTGATGTCATGGGAATGCAGGGATTCTGAATGGCTATCAGGAATCTTAAAGCATTGCGAATGTTGAACAGCACTAGTACCTAGAAATAACTTTTCCACTGTTAGAATTATTTTTTGAGTTCATTTCTTCCAGCTTCTGTGCTATCATTGAAATCCTACAGTACAGAATACAAGTCACTTGCAAATATTTCCAGTACTAAAGCAAACTCTTTGTCTATTAAAAGAAATGAGCTACAGAAGAGTTTTGAAAAGGACTCCCAACAGTTCAGTTTGACTTTGATACCCAAGTACCCAGCTTCCAGAAGCTCTCCCACCCCTTCTCTCCCCCTCCTTCCAAATATTACTTATTGCTTACATTGTTGCTTACTTTTTCTCTGTTTGGTAGAATTTGAACAAGTACATTTGTTTAAGCGTTCTTCTGGGTAACCTGGGGAATCCTATTAACAATATTCTAATAAACCCTTTGAAAGTCTGCCTCAACAATACTGAGCAAAAGAGTATTTTGTCCAAGAGCAGGACGACAAAAATAAAAGGTCAATATATGTGACACAAACATGCATTAAAATGCTAGGAGACCACTTAGCTTAAGCATTACGTTTGGCATCTTGGCAGTGCACTGCAGATCGCGAAGGCATCTAACAGTTTTTCATTAAAATTCTATGAATAGGTGAGCTTGGTCAGGCTGTCAGGGACTTTGCCAGGGCCACGTGTTCCAGTAAGTGCAGAATGGAGGCACACCTTCAAGCTGGGTCAATTTGATTCAGTGTCTTATAGCTCTGAAGACCAGCATGTGACATTTAAGTAGAATCATAGCTGCTCTCCTTGTCATCTTGCTTTTCTATACTGTATTTACTACACCGTTGTTCTGGGTAGTAGAATAGAGTGGTTATTTATGCTTGCTCTCTTGCATCAAACTATGTTCTTGCAATGAAGTAACGGGGTCAGTCTGCCTGCTTTCTCTTACATGCACATACACAGAGATTTTTGCACTTAAGGATGTTATTTTTAATTCATGTGCAGCTTGCTCAGTAAGGAGAAGGAAAGGAGCTGTTACACAAGTACCTGTCTAAGCAGCAGGTCTCCGAATAAAGACATAAGGCATCTATCTTCATATGAATATATAAATAAAAGGTACATAAGAATAAAAGCTATAGATACAGCTATATACTAAAAGATAAGGTTTAAGAGATTGTCTTCCCCAAGCCAAGGTGAATACAGTGGGTATTTGGCATATTAATCTGCTCAGTGAATTGCTACTTACCCTTGTACTGAGCAGAGTAATCTTTACAGTCCATGAAACTCATAGCATACACTCATTACTATAAGTCTCCCAAAATCCCTGTCAACTCACAATTTATATAAAACTACTCAGAACAGCTTACAGGGAGATGGCAATCCCATTTTACAACCAGTGAATGCAGTTAACACCTTCTCATTATTGCTTCCTCATACTGCAGCATGATACCACATATAACATTAATCCTTAGTGCTTACTGCTCACAGCAACTGAAAATTCACCCTTAGATTGTAGGGGAACATTGAGCTCCAGAACAACCTCTGCTGTATGCTGCAGCTCTGTCTTCCTTACCTTCAGCTGCCTTGATCATGTAGCCATCATCTTCATCTGGTGGTACTTCAAGAAGCTGCATGACTCTGTCCAGCAAACCATGGATAATCTCAAACCCTGGGGTCTTGTTGTAATAAACTGCACACAAATGTCTGCAGTTTCTTGCACCTACATCTGAAGAAGAAGAAAACAATTACGTTATCTGGGAAACTTTGTCATACTTTCAGCCTTACCTTTTGCATCAGGTTTATTCTGCTGTACTGAGGCACTTGTGGCCAAAATGAGAGACGTGTATGTAAAATGGCTTCTCTGACACACCTGCTGTAATATAAACTGAGGGAAGAATGGGATTTCTTTAACCCACGGGATTTTCAGTCAGAAGTGTAAAGAAAGATTTAAAGTACCCTATGCCTTGGGCAGGAGACAGTGACAGGTACCAAGCAGACAGCTCAGTGTTAAAGAAGTCTAAAACAGACCAGCAAAAATGGAAATACTCAGTATGCATCAAGAAACTTGTGATGGTGGTAGGAAAGCTAAATATTTATAGAACTCAGCTACAGAGTAACTACCAGAACATAACAATTAGCCCACAATTTAAAATGAGTAATAATGCTAGCATGGTGGTATATGAAAAGATCTAAATTCACACAGGTCTCGAAATCACAAATGACGACTTTCATGATCATCTTCAACACCCTGGCAACCAAGTGACTATGAAAAACCTGCTGCACTGCACAAATTCAAATGTGATACAAGTGTCTCCCACTTTTGGACAGTTCCTCAAGTCAACCCCTTGCCTTTTAAGTCTTCTTTCACTATCAATTTCATAAAAATTCATTGATCTTTTTTAAGCTTTCAAAATAAGAATGTAGCAACCCATTGTTAAAGTTGCACCTTTAGGCCACACCACTGCAATATCCACTCTCTAGGCCTGCTATGGCCTACTTCACTCATTGTGGGCTGCAACATTCTGTGTTTTGGACAGGAACAACCTAGGAACAAAGTAACAAGTCTATCAAAACAGCTGCAATTAGTAACAGTGAAATGAAAAACACTGATTAATATAGTGAACTTGTTATTGGCTTCAGGTCTTTACTTTCTCAAAGTTAAAGCCCAAGCATGTGTAAAGCAAGGTTTGGAGTGAACAAGAGCAAAGTTTGCCAAAACCAGGGAAAGGCTCTTAATGTAACTGTCATCTTCCAGGCAGACACTTTGAAAGCAACTTAGGTATACACATTGCATTTCAGGTTAGATCAGACTTGTACTTCTTGAAGGAAATCTCCTGATCATCTTCACTTACTGTGCTTCTGTTCACATTGTAAAGCAACCCTGTGGCATATAAAGCCAGCTCCTTCCAGCTGGAATTGAGTCAGGACGGGTGTTCCAGAAGGGCAATTGAGTAGATTCAGCCACTCGAGGGCACTGACGCACACAATCAGATTAGAGCTAGTCAGAAGTACAGTTTACACACACACAGCATGGACCATGAGCCATCAGCTGGTCTCCTGTACTGTGCTGGTTTGTAACACTGGCATACAGGGCAACAAGTCACAGACAGATTTTCATGCACAGTCCTTTCTAGGCAGTCCTCTGGCTTTTGTAGTCTCCTGGTTGCTTATGTCTAGATGGACATTCCACCTTTCTCTTCCACTGCATGGTGGTTAGATACAGGGAATAAATGAGTATGCTGATGGTAAATGCATTCCCATTAAAAACACCACACAAATATCCATCTGATCTATAAATATTTTTAATGTTTGGGGGGAAAAGGGGAATAAGAACTTCTTCAGTAGTGAAGGAGCAGAGAATGAGTGAGTAAAAAAACCAAGTTTGTCTGGTCTGCAAGTTAAAGTAGGGCAGCACCATGTCACCTAGTTACCAGTGTAGGGCTTTCATATTTCTTTTCAGAAGTTACCCAAAAGACAGACACATCAAATCTGGTGTATGCAAAGGTGAATTATGCTCCTTGTGCAGTCAATTTGTGTTCACACTGAGTATGCTGCAACTCTGGTCATGAAACATCTCAGCTGGACTTAGTGTTCTCAGGAAAAAAGGCACTGCACTGCATCCTGCTCACAAAAGAAGCATGGTAAAAGATCCCTCTTCTGTTAGCAATTTCATGGGAGTTACAGCTGCACCTATCAACTGAGCTGTAGTTCCACATAGTGTTGGATGTAAGTATCAGAACTCAGCACCTCAAACCTCAAGAGAGGGTTTTTTTCTACAGGTATCGATTTTTTCTGCCATATTCAACATAAGAAATAAGGGATATCAAAATCAACAGGAGCAAAGCTCAAAACAATTAAAGGAGTTGGGGTCTTCAAGCAATACAGAATTAAGAAGTGAAACTCCTTACCCACATGATTTTGTGGATGCTCGAAGTTCATACAGAACAGGAGGAGAGAGAGGAAGTTCACAGGAGATAAATCTGTTCCTTCTTACAAAAGACAAAGATCTGTGTTTGAGCTGGGGAACTCCCGGAGCTACTTGTGGCCAGAGAACAAGGGAGTGCTCTGGAAGCACTGGTATTTGTGCGTGTGCTCTTGTGTTTTCCCCTAGTCAACCACTTTTAGCTGGTATTACAGACAGGTTCTTGGGCTAAACAAGAACCCACCACAACTGATCTTCGTGTTTTGTGTAGATTGAATTTAAATACAACCAGAAACTTCAGCACTCACTGAGTGTTCCCTGAACCATTAATATCTTCCACATAAGAAAGCAGAGATTACTTTAAAATTAAATTTACATCTTGTTTATTTTCTCCAACTACCTGTTTAGTAACAAAAACCTAAACAGGAAAACGTTTACCAATTGACTGGAAATATACAGATTTAAAAGGGTTGCAAGATACAGGAGCAAGAGCCCAAGCAAAAGAGGAAAGCACAGCCTTTTTAAGCCAAAAGTAATTAAAAATTTGTAGGGCAGCAACTTGGCAATATAGCTGCAAGTTCTCTCATCAGTCTCTGAACGCTGAACTTACTGCAGCAGTAAATCTGCCTTTTGTTGCTCAGGATCTTTTTCCTGTCATTATTATGACCTGCAGTGTTAAATAATGCTGTAGAAACCAATCCTGAAGTTAAAATGGCAACAAAGAAAAGTAAAGGCTACAGAGAAAATATCAATAAATATACCGTCTGATTTCCGGTGTGAGCATGCTGGCTGTTTAGTCTCACCATATGTATCTGTTTCCCAGGTCTACTAAGATATCCATCAGTAAGTCATGAATGGTAGACAATTTATTTTCATATCGTATTGAGCAACAGAGAAAAAAGGTTTTTCTTTCCCCAAGACAGCACGTTGTTTGGGCTAGACATTCAGAATTATTTTCTTCTGAGTCATTATGCAAGCAGAATTTGTGACAACTATTGGAATTTTAATTCCATTATTATTCACACAGCCAGTGGTGTCTGATTGCCAGTCCTAACTAAAGCATCAGAAAGAAACATACACAACCACTTTTATACCTTCTATTTTTGACTGTAGAAATCCTTGGCAAACAAAAGGATGTGTTTTCAAGCATTTAAGAAAGCAGTTATAAAACTCTTTTACAGAGTTATGTTACAACATAAGAGGTTTGCACACTACAGGCAGTATGAAGAAACAAAAGAAAGCATTGGGAACTGTGGGCAAAAGCTGGCGGATGTTAGAAATGCTTCAGTTCTTTATAACTTACTTAAGAGATCTCTTGTGTCATGCCATGAAACATTTCTATTTTTCAAATGAGCCTGCCAAGTATGTCAACCTAAATTATACATATATATATTTCTGAGACTTCAAAGCACTTCCTGGGGATGCTGCTGAAAAACAATCCAAAGGATGGGCAGCTGGTGAGGAATATGTGAACCAAAAGAGCACAAAGGAAGATAAAGCAGTGTTGTACACTGCCCTTTCCAAATTAGAGATCCTTCTGAAAAATGCCTTGGTGATCTGAAAGGGGGCACCTGCTCATTTAAACTCGTCTCTTAGCCTCACAAAAATGCCCAACTATTTTCTGTGGGTAACTAACACTTCCAGACAGTTTGGAGAAATGCTTCAAACTGTGGCAGCAGCTGTATTCGCAAATGATGTAAAAGGTGCTAAATGTGCCATAAGGTGCCAGATTCTCCCAGATCCCTGGTCAGAGGTGATTTTCTAATAGATTAACTTATTTTGCTATGGTAAGGGAGAACAGGGGTATTCTCTGCTAAGTCTGGTGGTGTAAAGTGACTATATATTTCTGTCCTGCCAGGAGTGACTTTCCAGTGTTACAAGTGAACCACACAAATGCTGTGTAATATTCAAAATCAGCACATTTCTTCCTGACTTGGGAAGGAATATTTCTGCTCAGATTTGGTTCCATTTAGTTATATTAAATCTGGCACACATTTTGCTAATTTAGTATGTCAAACCTTTCTGCCAGATATGTCTGAAGAGAAATATGTTCAGTTCACCTTGGGAAGCAAGAGTTCTGTGCAAGAAGGCATTTTATTAAAAACCAGTGTTCAAAAGAGCTAGGTTCATTCACACATGAATGACTACAAGATGCCATTTCAAATACAGTTAATGTCAGTACTCTTTTGACCCATACTTTTTAAATTATTAATTGGAAATTCTGCATGCCAACATCATGAAATAATAAAATTAAATTAGCCAGTCTGATGACATAAGCCTTCTGCAGGAAAACTCGTTCCACATTCGAGAGGATAACTCCACATTTTTCAGTGTTTGCAGAGTTGCCAGTTATTTTTTCCTCCCCTTTTAAACTGTATTTTTAGGCAAGTTTAATTATTTGGGAAAGGCAGTAGTTACTCTAAACATGTAATTAAAAACCAGTTCAGCTACTGTTCACAGTTTGCAAGTGCTCAACCCATGAGGAGGCTGCTCAAGAGCATAGGTTACGAAGCTGCTACCTCAGAAGTCTTTAACTTCCATCTGCTGCAATGATTCCCATCAAAATGAAGTACATGACAAAATTGGTCTTGATAGAGAGCTGCAATTAACACACACAGAATAAAAGTAACAATTTAACTTGCAAATGTTATAAAGCCAGAATAATTGTAGTCCTTAGTCCAAACTAAATAACCCCAGTTTTGGTTCTCAAGAATGCTGATGCTCTTCTGCCATCTGTACCATGTTTTTGTGTTCTAGTTAACTGCATGCTCCACAAAGAATGAGTTGAACCCCCAAAATGTGTATTTAATAAAAAAAGTCTATGTGTTTAGCTAAAACTGACTGTTTTGCTTGGCAGAGCTTTTTTTTTCTTTTAAAAAAAATAGTAATCTACAAATTAAATTCATCACCAAAGCAATTTACTTGCCATTTTGTTTATACCTTACATAAAGCTTTGTTTTGCAGATCCCAGACACCTTAAACACTGCCACTAAAATCTGAAACCAGATAATGAAATGGCAGAACCATTCCTTCTGTTGAATTTCAAGTAATGTCAGCTTTTTTCACTGAGAGACAAAACTTTCAAGCTGTATTTCAGTGTACATGTGCTCCCTCCCTTAAGCTGTAGCTTGTGCCCCCTTTTCCTCTAACACACCCTATGGAAAGAATAAATCAGTAAATTTTAGACACATTTTTAACATTTAAAAACTCATTCTGCATTTCATTTCATTTTGATAAGTTTTTCCAGCTAAAAAGAGATAATTTGAAATATTGATGCTGTATCGTGAAACTGGTGCAAAGAAGCCCCAAAACTCAGCAAAGATTTCACTGAAACTTTTGAAAAGTGAACTGGCTGCTGTTTCATGTAAAACAATTAAGGTTACAGAACAACTGAAAGGCAGCCATGCTTAGCACAGCTGGATGAAGTAGAAAGATAAGGAAAATCTTTTTATAGATGAGAGGGGAAATTTTATACTGTTGAAACTTTTTTTATGTATAAATTTTTATACACAGACTTGCTCCATTCTTTAGCCAGCATGTGTGCTACCAATCTAATTCTTCATATTGGTTGTCAGTTTTCCAGAAGATAATTTTGGACAACAAATACAAGCAATCCTGTTTAAAGATAATGGGAGGATGGAAGAGAGATTCCTACTTAGACACAGTGACTCCAAAATCTTCCTCTGAATTACAGCTCTCCAGAATACAATCTGCCTGCAAATGCAACCTGCTACTCCCAGGCTCAAGACACGCAGCTTTTCAGCTGGCATAGCACTGCACATCTTTAAGACTATAGCAGTTTAAGCAGGCTCTAATGCTCTAATAGCAACATGCCTTCAATATTTATTGCTTTCCAAGGTCTGTGCCACTTGAAAACATTACCAGCAGGTAGTTTCTCTCATGAGTTACACCCCTGATAAAGGAGCCCTAGATTAAGAGCAAGTAAAAATCTATGCATCACCATATGAAATTTAGAGCAGGTTCTTTTTGACACTAAATCAACTTGCATTTATCCTTGCACTATTCTTGACAGATTTTAAGGAATATTTAGATGCCTCAAAATATTTGCGACATATCTACTTACGCTTTTGAGAAAGCATTTTAAAAGGAACCAAATCTCTATCCATTCTAAAATTTAGCCTGTTACACCAATCTCTTGACTATTGTGACATGCACAGAAATAAAAACTCCAACGTAGTTCCCAACAACTGTTATATTTTTAAAAGAAATGTACTTACTATTGCTCTTTTGTATTTCCCTTATCAAACATTTTGAGGAACCTTCTCTTACCTGTACTAGGATCTTTTACTACAATGTCAGAAATCTCAAAGAGTTTGAGAGGCAAGGGCATCTTTCGGTTAGCAGCAATAGTTTTCAGTAGCCCAGGAAGGAGAGTTGTACGTGCCACCTGCAGGAGAAACATGGATACTGCAAGTGAAATACCTTGTAAAATGTTAATAGCGAATGCTAGTTTTCTTAATTATTTGGTTTGCTTGCTTGTAAGACGAGTCTAAAAGTATTCAGGTGCAAAAACTGAACTTATCTGTAATGTTTAAGCACCTCTACTTTAGAATTATTCAAATTGAAAATGTATGTTCTCTTCACGCTATTTATACGGCATTTTCTGAAAGAGAATGTGTGTGAGCTTAAGAATAGGTAATACCTCAGATATTGGAGCTGCAGTACAGAGTAGAAAAAAAAATAAAGAAGTGAAAAAGAATCCCATAAATTTAATGTCACTTACGCAAAAGGTAAATACTAAGTGTTGTTTATGAAATATTAAGTGCTATCTGAAGTATTATCTTGATACCTCCTGATATCAATGATACAGGCAGAATCCAAGTAACAGAAAAAGGTGTATTCAGATTGTAGTTGTAGGCAACCTGAAATACATAGAAAATCTATGCAAAGAACCAAGACAAGAGGTAATCATGTTACTATTCTCAGATACATTCACTGATATCTCCTGTGTTTTCCATTAAAATAATTCCTTAGAACTGGGTTTTCCTCCCCCCCCCCCCAATTCTAGTTTGGTAAATCTAATGGAAAGGGCATGGGAGTGACTGCAGGTAAAAAGCTACCATGTGCTGAGCCACAGTTACTTCTTATTACTGGTCATGCAGCACTTCTGTTTGTTTATCCTACTTTTCCTAAACAATGAAGAGTTCCAGCTGCACACTTGGGTCGAGGAGGGTCCTGCCCTTGTCCTGCTGGCAGAGGGTAGGAAATGAGGGAAAAGCCATCCTGAGAATCCCGTCACAGCTGAATGTTAGATTCAGACAGATTAGGATTGTTCAGCCTGGAGAAGACTCCAGGGAGACCTTATAGCAACTTCCAGTACCTGAAGGGGACTACAGGAAAGCTGGGGAGGGACTTTTTACAAGGGCATGGAGTGATAGGACAAGCAGGAATGGTCTTAAGTTGGAAAGGGGAAGATTTAGATTAGATATTAGGACCACCCATGAGGGTGGTGAGGCACTGGCACAGGTTGCCCAGGGAAGTCATGGCTGCCCCATCCCTGGAGGTGTTCAAGGCCAGGTTGGATGGGACTTGAGCAGCCTGATCCAGTGGGAGGTGTCCCTGGCCCATGACAGGGGGGTTGGAACTGGATGGGCTTTAAGGTCCCTTCCAACTCAAAACATTCTATGATTCTATGAATTCCTCCCAGTTTCCAAAGAGGCCTGGGGATTTACAGAAACTGAGGCTGTATTTGCCACAAAGAATACTCAGCCAATAATGTAACTGCTTAGCAACATTGCTGCTGCAAAGGCCAGCAGGCTTTGGAGAACAGGCATCTGAAATCACAGCTAGTGAGATGGGCTGTCGCTTTTTGTTTTTGTGTTTGCACTCAGTACCATTTGTCTGAGGTATGTTCTACACTGCTAAGCTGTAATCACTATGCCAAACGATGTAAAGGAACAGGTTACAACAGTGTCCTGCATGTCTGCTTCCCTGTGGTACCAAACAGAACAGATAAAGATGAAGATAGACAAAAATTCAGTTCCTGAATCTCAGAGCAGCAGAGGACTAGTTTTAGTATTAAAGACAAGATATAGAAAGTTATTTTAGACACTTGGAGAATTCAGGCTTACTGAAGAAGCCAGTATACCTTTGCATTTCTCTATAGTTAGAAATTTGATTTCCTGCTGGCTCCTGTCTTTTGATTTGAAGTGCAGAATATGTGGCAATGTTGTTTTCAAAATCTGAATAAACTCACCTGAAATTCTGCAGTTTTGGGGTTTCCTATGCGCACTGCTTTTGTTGCAGAGATATCCATGCCAAGTTTATCTGCAATGTCTTCCTGAGAACACTGACAGGAAGAGACAAAAACCCACCAAGCTCAAGTAGTTAAAACAGACATGTGATGAAATTCACTATTAACGAACAATATGACAGTAGTATTTGCTATAAGGCCCTATAATATATGCTTTCACCCACTCATAATAAAAATCAAGCCCCAGTCTTAGGACCAAATATGCAAACTGGTTTATCTACAGATAAACCAAAATAAAACTAGATTTAAAAATAAACAGGCAAGTTTTTATTTAGGCTTTTGTCATGGATTGCTGTCACCTGTTTTGAAAACAGAGGCTCAGATTATGCTCCCCGACTTGCAGTATGTAAGTGTTTTATTCTGAAAACAGCACTTGTAGAGGGCCTCGTACCTGAGCTTGCTCACAAAGAGAACAGCCCCTTGAGGGCTGCTTACAGAAAGTAAAGGGCTGCTATAGATAGGTCATAGGGCCAAGTCTCCAGTTGTCATAGCTGCATAGGATTATTCTAGTTCTTGTTGCTTTCTTATGTTTTCAGTTGGGAATATTTTTAAAGCTCTCATTCTCAAGTTTTTTTAAGCTGGTCAGTAAAGCAACAGGCATACGCTTTATAGAGCTCAGATGATGCCCATGCACGTACAGCAACAGATGCTACTGACAAGATCCACACTGTAGACTTCCATAATTTATAGCTCTCCTAGAGAAACGAATAGCAGACCAGACGTGTAATTGAGGATTTGCTAGTGTGCTGCAGTCTCCCAGAAGCGTTCCCTTTGCACTGACAGTGCTCCGAAAAGCGTGTTGATAGACCAAACTTGAGGAAAATGAGCAGATGATACCATCTGAAAAAAGGGATCACTGAACTTAAAAAAAAAAAAAATTAAATGAATGTTGACCTTAGGAGGAGAAAATCATGTTAAACAGTTTTCAGATGTGTGTCTGAACTACAGTCTGTTACTGTGATTTCACAAAATGCATTTTGGCTAAATTGGAGCTCCTCAGAGACAATGCTGTTATTGTGTACCAGAATAATTTGAGGCTCAAACTAAGAAGTGGATTGTACGCAAATACATAAGCAGTGTTTGTCATGCAACACTGGGCTACAGAGTGCTGCAGCAGAAATTATATTTGTCATAGTCAGAGGGCTCACACTGGTGGTGTAATAATACTTTGGTGACACAGTTTATCATGCCACAGCAGAAATATAAATGTGTCATATGATACCATGATGTACTGCGTGATCTCAAAAAATGCTGCTGTTGCAGTTCGTAAGTGTCTTCAGTTGCAGGGATGTGACACATTAAATGTTTTTAAGCATATTGCCTAGTCAGTACTAAAAAATAGATTTATATTTATTAATTAATAAGATCATAGAATCATAGTATCATAGAATCACCAGGTTGGAAGAGACCCATGGATCATTGAGTCCAACTATTCCTATCAAACACTAAACCATGCCCTCAGGACCCCGTCCACCCGTGCCTTAAACACCTCCAGGGAGGGTAAATCAACCCCCTTCCTGGGCAGCCTGTTCCCATGCCCAATGACCCTTTCTGTGAAAAAATTTTTCCTAATGTCTAGCCTAAATCTCCCCTGGCAGAGCTTGAGGCCATTCCCTCTTGTCCTGTCCCCTGTCACTTGGGAGAAGAGGCTAGCTCCCTTCTCTCTACAAACTTCTTTCAGGTAGTTGTAGAAATCAATGAGGTCTCCTCTCAGCCTCCTCCAGGCTAAACAACCCCAGCTCTCTCAGCTGTTCCTTATAAACCTATAAAAGTTTGACCATGTTATAGGTATTATTTCCTCAACATGGTACTACCACAGACAGTCTCAATACCTTTGACAAATACTATCACTGCAGGAAGTAATACTGGTTATTATCCTGCTTACTTAAATAAGTCAATAACAAAATATTAAAACTGGAATATATTTTTCAGACTTAAGAATTTTGCTTTTGATTCTCCATGAATTCTGAAGTTGTTAACATTTTATTCAATCCATTTGGATTACCAGCTTTGGTTGCAATACCTGGACATTTCAATTAAGTGTTAGTGTCTGAGGAGCCTGCATCACTGTGTCTTAAAAACTTTGAGTCAGTTACCAAAAAACAATCTGTGATCTGATAATTCTCAGCCTTTTGGCTGTGTACTTGCAGGGATGTATGCTTCTGGTCATCTAGTAAGTCTTCAGTTCAGAAAAAGGTTATGAAATCCCACAGAGTTTTTAACAGAATATGTGACAGCAGCTCCCCCTACACTGTAATGTCCACAAACTGGACTTTAAGGCAAAGGCTTTGAGCAGATAGAATAACAGAATCACTAGGTTGGAAAGGACCCACTGGATCATCTTGCAATAGAAGAAATTTTCTAAAACATGGAGTGCATTTTCAATAGCTGACTATGCCAATCTCTGTGTATGGACAGTTACTGTATACATGTGGAGGGCATGGGGCATACTTCATGTATTTTTAATGGTAGATCAGGTACTCTAATCCAGTTCACAACTCTGGCAAAGTGGTACAAACAATTGGCTGTGACAAAGGTGGTGTTTTCTACCGAACATTTTATTTTAATAAACTAAAAAAAACTTTTAATAAAGTTTTTAATAAACTTAAAAAACTTTTAAATCCTCCCACAGAATTTCAGTATTAAAAATTATGCCAGCTGTTAGTATTAGAGTGGCACATGCTGCTGCAGAATACTCATTCTTGGCAGGAAACTATTGGCATGGCTGTAACAAATGACATGACTGATACTTGCAACCAGTGGTAACAATTACTGTGTTTTCATTTGTTCTTCCACACAAAAAAACCCAAACCCCCCTTGTGGCGAAACTGAGGGATTTGTCCCTAGTGTCCACTATAACTTTTTTTACAGATATTCTTAAATCAAACTCTTTGACTGAATAACTACAATCAGCTTGGTAT
This sequence comes from Piaya cayana, assembly GCA_013389865.1. Classification (NCBI taxonomy): domain Eukaryota; kingdom Metazoa; phylum Chordata; class Aves; order Cuculiformes; family Coccyzidae; genus Piaya; species Piaya cayana. The sequence continues at coordinate 71,364 of WAAB01019808.1, forward strand.
TTAATGCAAGGAATCACGGGCAATACTAAAAAGACATTACAATACTAAAAAAAGACAAACAGAAACAGGGTAATCTCTAAACTGTAGTAATATCCACCAGAAAGTACCAGGTTTTGGGTTGTTTTCCAGATTATCAAACGTCCAATAATCAACACCTCGAGAGACTTGCTGCCCTACAATTTCATCCTAACAAGTTAAACAAAAAGCAGTACTTCACCAGCTATTTTTGCCTCTATACTTAGAACTACACGTGACATTTGCAGTAACTCATCCAATTTCTCTGACCTACAAACTCATGGAATATTATACTATAATTCCAAAGCACGAGCAAACAATAGCCTGCCAAAACCGTAACAGATAATACTAGTAAATTCATACAACATATCCTCAGACCATCCTCTGCAGTGTAGGCTGCATCACTGTTGTAACACACAACTAAGAAAAATACGAAATTAATATAATGTACCAGGGCAAAAGTGAGTGCTTCAGTGAATCCAGCAGCTGCCAATTCATGTCTCAGAAGTTCTGTGAGCTTATTGAGGGGTAGCTACAAGAAAACAAAAAGAAGTTTTCATCTTCCATCTAAAAACATCTTTCTATTCCTTCCCGAGGTCATTCTACCTGTTACGTTACAGGGAATTCACGAGGGAAGTACTATGCTTGTGTGCTTAAAATTTCTGAGAGCGTCAGCCAGCTGCCTTTAGGCTTACCCGAGAAAATGAATCTCCCAATTAGAGATTTAATATGTGCTCCCTCCTTAAATCCTGTCTTTTCTCAAGTACCAGCAACCACTGGTCTTGGACTTAGTCAAATCAGTGGGGCATCTGTTTTGTATCCTATCCATGGTAAATATTTTTCAATGCAAAGCATGTCAAAATATTTAATTCCTAAGTTCTGTTTTCCCCAAAGCCCTTCTGGCATGCACTAGTCATTTACTGACAACAGAGCACTTATTTGAAGGGGCAATCTTACTTGATTAGCTATGGTGTACGTTTTCGGAATAGTCATCTGAATGTTGTTATAACCATAAGCTATTGCTGCATCTTCTATGATATCACATGCATGGATAATGTCCGCTCTGGTAGGAGGGATTTCAACCTCGATGTGGTTTCCATTCCCTATGACGTGTGAGTTCAAACACATCCTAGTCAGCAGCTTTGCAAGGCTTGATGAAGTTTCACTGCAACAAAACAAGAAAGTAGTAACTTATGTATCTTGCAGTAGGTGGATTGGTTTTTAAAAGTAATCAATGTTTCTGCTGCACTGCTTTATATCCTGAAAAAACCTCCAGGTGCTTTATGGACTGTACATAGACTTAGCATTCCATTAGAACCAACTCAGATCCTGACTTTAGAGACGGTAATTTTTCTTTACTTCATTACAGTTGTGTGAGGCCATAAAGAATCTTTCACTTCTCTTGAAAACAGGGGAAGAAGTCTAACAGAGTTGATGTAATTATCCAAGATAACCCCTGGTTTGCTGATAAATTTAAAAGGAAATAAAATTACACAGTGTAAACATTTATAAAACTATGCAATAATCAATGTTTTCCAGTACCTTCTACATGATCGATGTTTATGAGTAAAAACTATGTTTTCACTTGCAATAACATACCTGATCCCTATTTTCTTGTTAATGAGCTCAGCTTTCACCTTCTCTTTTCGGTAAGCCAGTTCCTAAAAAGAACGACAAAGCTTTTCAGCATATACAATGCCTGCCATTTCTACAGAAGATTCAATTTTGGCATCTTTGTTTCTCTAATTATGGTAGTAAAATTATATCCACAGAAGATCAAGAGTAGAATACTGGGCTAAACTTAACATTCTAAGATAAGAGAATTCAGGAAAACACACTACATGCTGCAAAAGCTGATCTCCTTTAAGTCAGAAGGTTGAATGCAGCGTGAAGTCCCTGTTATTAAAATTTCTAATAATTTCTGATACATACAAGTAACAGAGCTTCTGAAAAATTCTAGTAACCAGTTCATCGTAAGTTAAGGTCCTAGAGCAGTGAACTGTCATGCATGAGATCTCATGGTCTAGCACAGACCAAATTTCTTCTAGGAGGAAAAGGAAAGAAAACTTTCTGTTTCCATATTGGCCCAGAAGTATCTACTGGTATTTTCCTTACAAAGTTATTTTGTATACATCTACTTATGTGTTTCTAAACTTCTAGATATACAAAATCCTTAAAAACCTAAAAAACCTTAAAAACTTCTCAGGATTTTTTTCTCCATTTTATCAAGAGAAGCTACTTTGGTTGAGCTCTCAGTAAAGATAATTTTCTCTCCCTCTAAACAGTTTGTACTTGCATATGAATTTATGAATTCAATCAGACCTTTGTACATCTTCAGTTACTTTAGGAAACAGGAGGAATTGCTTTCTTTGTACTTATTAAGAGAACAAAAAGTAAGACTTCATTATTGCCAAGAGGTCTTCCTGGGACTCCGAATGCAGGCAAACCTGCACTTGGAGTCAACATCCTGCCCTATGGATCTTTTTTACAGTCAGAGCCTTTTAAGTGGGAGACTAAAAATCCAGTGTTATGAGGCTATTTTAACTGAAGGGCATTAAGGCTTCCACATCTGATAAGTAAGTTATGCTGAGGCTAATCTCCGTTGTCTACTGGCTTAGGTCTGACGGATCTCTTCCTGCATTCATTTTTCCAGATTTGGAGCACAAAGGTTTTAAAGGTTTTAGACACAGATTTATGACCTGTGAGTGCAATCTTTACTTGTTGCTGAAGAAGTTGGCATCACATGAACTCTAAACCACAATGGTGGTCACTGTTCATAACTTTCAACACTATCCTGCGTTTTAGAGTATCAGTCTGTCAGCATGACTGTATTTTCGGCCTTATTGTAAACCTAGAGCTTCAGAATAACTTTTCTAGATAAGGGGAGGCTGGATCTGGGGGTTAATTTTTTGTGGAGCTAGAGAAGGCCCTAATTCACAAATATATAGACAGTGCCAAGCTGAGCTTTTACACTGTACCTCAGAACCAACACACAATACCTCTGCAGAAAAAGAAGGCACTGCCAGTCTTATCAGACTTTGCATCAATGAAATCTTCTCCCCAAGGGCACCGAGATATCACATCACTATGCTTACCGGATAGATGTGGGTCTTCCCGTTAGGATAAACTACTTCTACCGCTTCAGCACTGAGAGAGACAAAGAAACAGAAGTAAAAGTGTTTTTAACTCATGGTCCAAATGTAGTCTCTCTCTGTCTGGAGATTTATACTCACCTAAATGGCTTCTCACAATATTCACTAAACATCGTGACTATAATATCAAGAACAATTTTTGCCTACAAAATAAAAAAAAATCATATTGAAATCTATCATGTGCTTGTGCTGAAGGAGACAAAACTATATTAACAAAAAATGGGGGAAAATATCTTGTCTTACACTCTCTCCATTATATTCTATATTTAATAACTTAGCAACCAAAACCCTAGCAGTCTAAAATAGCAGACTGGATTTTAACAGGTATTTTTCTCCTGCAAATAGATTTACACACACAAAAAAGGGAAATCTCTGGTTTTCGAGGTACTGGAGCATTTGTATATCTTTGCTAAAGTCTGTTCTGAAGATACACAGGGTCTTTATTACCAGCTGGAACTCGATCTTGCCAGCCTTTAGTCTACTTAGTCATTTCACTGAAATTCCAAGTGAGAACGTAGGGACTGAAGGACAACGTGTTGTTTAGAAATATATTAGCAAACAACCTCAGCTGCAGAATATTTTAGTTTACAGTTAATATTTTAAGAGATTTGTCTTACAGAATCTAATCATGAGGTTTAGATTGACTTCTCAATCTAGAAGAGTTTTCTTTTGACGCTTGACAGTATAGTTTCCTTTATGTAAACATAACAGAACTATTTTTATTTTTACTATAAAGGCAAGCAGTAGCAAGCAGCAGTTATTTGTTAGTTTGTTTAGAAGCCACTCCTCCATTTACAGATGTATTTGTTGCTAACATATGTTTAGTAGGGTAAGTTAAAGGTGTTTTGCTCTTAAGTGTCAAACTAGGGAAATTACCAAAGAATGCACAACCTATATTCAAGAACATGCAATTATAACTGCTAAGTTTTCATGCTTCAGCTTTGAGTTAAGAGAATTTGCACAAGGAAAGACTTCAATTTGACAGTTATGTGCAGAGCATCTCTGCTTGAAAGAGATAACTAAGAAGAAAATGTCATCTTCCTTCCCTCAGCCCAAATTTTGAGTAGCAGTCAAAATGATTCTTTACAAAAAGTATTCCAATAAGACAGGTGATCTTAGCAATTTTACTCTTTTGAAGCCCTTCTGATTTAGAAAAAAAACCAATGTACTCCTAACTACTTTCTTAAATTACTAAGCTGAATACTTAGTGTCAACATAAAGTCGCAGTAAAACCAAAGTCCAATGAAAACACAACACTATCTACAGAGTGAGCCTAAAATCGCATTGAAGGAATTCCACATAGTCCCATGAGCTACCCTACCCTTTTGAAATGGGAGGTCTGTTCCATAATGTAAATGCCTAGCTTTTGTAGGTCTTTATATTGAAGCCTTATCACCCAAGGGAAAATAATGATGTTATAGCATATCAAAAGTAGGAGAGATTAATTTACCTTTGTAAGATCTGTGCCAGTGCATTCAATAAACACATTTCTGGTGTTTACATTTATTTTTGTATGATCTCCTAAAACATGTAAAGACAAAAGAATGTTAAGAAATGTTATTTCTTTTCTGGTGATGACACTGATCTGGACTCCTTTTGTGATTCATAAAGATCACTATTAAAAGCCACTATGTCTACTGCACCAATATTCCCAATCCTTACCAAAAAAAGCAACTCTTTTCTTAAATTTATAATCAAAAAAGAGGAAAAAGACAGACCAGATTTACTGCTCAGGTTATGCTTTCAATTGGAAGACACACAGATCTACAGGTATCTCAGTATCTACTGAAGACACAAACTAATAAAACAGCAGCCATCTGCTGGTTGCCAAATGTTTCTGCACCTGCAGAGCACCTCTTCCTTCCTGGCTTTGGTATCATACCTGCATTTGATGTGACACATGTAACAAAGCAGCCTTGGACAGAAAGGTATGAAATAGCTTTTAATAAGTGAATTAGATGGATGAATACCCATAGCTCCTTCTGTGAATAACCTGGATCTCCTGAAACTTCCTGCTTATACACTACAGGTTTGTCTACATAACTGATTCAAGTTCTCGTACATGTTCCTTTTAGGCAGGAATTTGCATTGTCTCTGTACTTGAAGTCATAAGGTATGCACTGAGGCACTCAAAATTGTTTCTCGTGTGGAAGAAGCAAGGTAAGAAGCACACTTGGGGACATCATCTGAAGTGTGTCTCTTGCAAATTGGCTGTGAAGTCCCCCAGTAGTTGATTCTCTAAAAAGTGGGGTTCTGTTAGTAATCTGCAAGCAATTTAGAGCAGCTATAATCTGCCTTGTGTTACCTGTTAGGAACAGATTGCAGTGCATACCTTGAATGAATTTCTTTGCTGGGAACCATGCAGGATGGACATGCACAGTCTTAAAATTGTATGGCATCATGACGAATACAACCTCTGTCCTTGCCTTTCCTTGAACCATTCACTAATGGAGATGTAACCCACAGGTGACAATGGGAAGCAAACACATAAGCATTCTTATTTCCTTTGTTTCACTCTGAGAAAGTCATTCGCATTCCGTGGTTTAGTTTCCCACCTGAGAAAGTAGGTCACAGCTAGACTGGAAAGGTTGGTGCACCAAAGACTGAGAGATTTTATGTTCCCTTCCCTAACGTGTTGTGCTGTACCTCTTACCAGATGGAAAGTATTGAGCTTTTCTGTACTCACTTCAAAGCAAATATAACCTTTAATTTTGATACTTGTACATAACCAAACAAAAACAATACAGAATTTTACATTTCATTATCCGTTTTGTAAGTACTTTTAACATGGAAGCTTCTCTTAACACAGAGATCTGTTAAATTTAGCTCAACCTTATTTACATTTTATCTATTAAAAATACACAATGCTTATAGGTGGAACACTCCAAAGTTGGAATAAGCCTTAAAAAGAAAGATCAGTGGTTGACAGCATGTTCAATTCAGAACAGTTGTTCTTGCCAACCCCTGTCACAGATTTTGAGCTGCCTTTTAAGAAAATTTGGATAGCTGTTAAGGATAAGGTTAATTAGGAAAAATACATCCAAAGAGTTTATTGCTGCATATTTTATTGGTCACTGTAGTGAAACAGTTATAGATTCTTGACCTAAGTATATAGGTACACTGAAATAGGCAGCAGGACGGTGAGTTCTGTGGTGGGGGCGGACAGTTTGAGGCGCTGGGAACTTCCCCTGAGCCGGGAAATCCCTGAAAATCCAAGGCGGGGGAGGGGCTCCCGGCAGTCAGCACGGACACCCGATCCTGCACG
>WAAB01019809.1:4510-60064 GCA_013389865.1 Piaya cayana
CCCCCCCCCCCCCCCAACCACCACACATCCTCTTCCAAAATACTACATAATGTCAGACTAAATCCTTATCAGGAATTTTAATGAGCAAAATAAGACCTGAAATCTGTGTGATTAAAATCAAATCTTCCTCCTTCTGCTCTGCTGGAGTTGGCTGCCAAACAGAGTCGCAACGCTGACAGTGGGAGACCCCTTGTATTTAATTACCGCTGGATTCAGTTGGTGCTTTAGGTAGGTGTTTTCTGTGGTCCCTGCTGGGGCGGTGGATAACCTGGAAGAACAAACAAAAGGCAAGAAGTGGTTAAAGTTGTCTCCACTAAAACATACGGCAAGGACTGCTCCTCTGTACTGGTGGACATGGCTCACAGCAGGTGCCCTAAGGATATTCTACCTGTCCTCCCACCTCTCTGCCATATTCAGGTCCTGCAGGTCCAAGGAGGTGGTTCTCCCTCTGTACTCAGCACTGGTGAGACCACTTCTTGAATCCTGTGTTCAGTTGTGGGCCCCTCAGCGCAAGAAGGATGTTGAGGCTCTGGAGTGAGTCCAGAGAAGAGCAACGAAGCTGGGGAAGGGGCTGGAGAACAAGAGGAGTGGCTGAGAGAGCTGAGGGTGTTTATCCTGGAGAAGAGGAGGCTGAGGGGAGACCTCATTGCTCTCTGCAACTNGTATTTCTTTTGTCTTCTTCTATGAGCCTTACTATGCCCATGCTTGCTTAATGCCCAGCTGTCTTTTCCTACCCCATGGAGATCCCCCTTTTTTTATGCTGTTTGTAGGTCTTCGAAGATGTGCCATGGGGCTTTGCAGTTACCTTTAAGCAAATAGATATGGTGCCAGCAGCTGCCATTATGCAAGGCATTTCCCTCCAAACCCAAGATAGAGGCTCCCCAAAATGAGAAGAAGGGGTGCACCTCAGTGGCTTGTGCCCATCACCCCAGTTCCACATCCCTGCTGTGGATGTGATAAACCTACTTTTCAGCCCTTTCCTGCAACTGTGGTGTCCCTCTTCTCCATAGTGCATCTCGGCCTCCTCTGGGCACTGCTCCAGTCACAGGTCCACAGAATGCTTCTGTGAATTAATTGACTTTTCCCCTGTTACTTCCATTCCTGGATTAATCATAGAATCCTAGAGAGGTTCGGGTTGGAAAAGACCTTAAACCTGTCCAGCTCCATCCCCCCTGGCATGGGAAGGGACCCCTCCCACTGGATCATGTTGCTCAAAGCCTCATCCAACTCGGTGCCTTGAGTACCTTTGAAAATCACCATCTGACTTTCCCAGAGTCTGTTGAATTATGTCTTCACCCATATGCTCTGTCTCCTTCCAAGAGGCTGTTTCATTTCATCTGTCCTTTGAAGGAAGTGGGAGCGTATTTCACGGGCCATAGAATTGAATCAAAGAGAAGAGAGCAGGGAGCGCTCACCTGAGCCCAGACCTTTCCCCATCAGAAAGAGGAGGAGGCAATTAAGAGATACTCAGAGGGTGCAGCCAGCCTGTATTTCTGACAGACATCCTGACTGGGTATCTGTCTGCTTTGCCTAGAGTGCAGGATGCTTAAATTATCATAATGTAACGGCAGTCGTGAGAATCTAGATAGGAATAAGCTAGAACAAATGCTAGGACATGAATAGGAGAACTTTGGTAGCAGTGACCTTGCCGTGTCTTAAAACCTGATAAGCCACGGTGAGTTGAGCTGGTGAGACAGTAATGAGGTGAATATATGCAGATGGCATTGTCCTCTTTAGTTCCTCGTGACATTGTTCACGAGCGGTTGGACAGGACTGCTGTTGTGACTTGTCTCGCAGGCAGCTGGCTCTGAAATGGTGGCGTGACAGTGGGATATCGACTTCTTACTGCTCTTCCTCTTTCTCTTCCTTTCTTTTGCATGAATTGAGAGGCAGGAGTAATTATGCCAAGATTAGAGTGCTAATCATCACTTGCAAATGGGGCAGTCGCTTCGGAAGAAGCAATAATATATTGAGGGAAAAGTATGGATTGACTGACAGTGCAAGTCTGAGAGGAGCCATACAACTGTCATCCTTCAAGCATACGTCTCCTTGACCTCGTGAAGCTAATGTTGCTGGCGTGTGGGCTTCGTCGGGTCAGAAATCTGTAAGAATCAGAAATGCCAGCATGGTCGGATACGCTCTCCTTCTCCATAACGAACCCTTGGGCTTGCTGAATGCGCCTGGAGATCAAATACTTGGCAGCTGGCTTGCGAGACAGCTTTGTGTGCGCCTCACTTTGTGTTCTTCAAGCCGTGTCCTAGGGAGGCTGGGCTGGAATAAAGAATCTCCTCTTAGAAAAGAGGAGTGAAGCTGAGTAGGAGAGCAAAACCTGGTGTAGTACAATGCAATTCCTGCAGTCTCCTCAGCTTTGTGGTCTTTTCTATCATACCATTATATCAAAAAGGAGCAGAGAGATGTCATCTTGAAATTCTTGTTGCCTATGTGCCCTCTTCCAGAAGTAAAAGCCCTTTGGGGCTGGGAACGTGGTTGCTTCCTAGAGGGCCAGCAACTCCTTCCTTCTAATTTCATTTCAGTTGACAATAATAAAATATAAACCTGCAATTAAATTGACATTAATAGATGCAGTTACACACAGTCACGGGGGCTGTTGAATTAAGGTCCAATCCTGCTCGGTGCAGAGTGCCTTTCCTTTCTGCTTCACTGCAGTCCTTGAGAGCTTGCTGGCTGTCATGTGGGGTGCTCAGGACCTTGCAGGGTTGGGGCTTTTAATTTTGCAGATCATCAAAGGCAAACCAATCCATCAATTATCAACGCTTCAGCTTGCTGCTGAGTAAATGAGGGTATTACCGTGTATCAATTAGTAGCATCGGATGCCCAGAAATGATAACAGAAGAGCGTGTTTTTGAGACGTGCCTGGCATCTGCACTTTCTGTCTGCAAACTGTAGACTTGGGGGGCTGATTGATGAGGAGCTTGACGTGAGCTGGCACTGTGTGTGCTTGAAGCTCAAAAGAGACAAATGTGTCCTGGGCCGCATCAAAAGCCGTGTGGCCAGCAGGGTGAGGAAGGGGATTCTAACCTTCTGTTCATCTTTTTTGAGACCCCACTCAGATTCCTGTGTCCAGTTCTGGAATTCCCAACATAATAAGAATATGGAACTGCTGGAATGGGACCAGAGGAGGCCATGAAGATGGCTTGAGGGCTGGAGCACCTCCCATATGAGGATAAGCTGAGAAAGTTGGGGTTGTTCATTCTGGAAAAGAGGAGAGAAGGTTCTGGGGAGATCTTAGAGCAGCTTCCAGTGCTGAAAGGGGCTCTGGGAAAGCTGAGGAGAGACTTCTTTCAAGGCCATGGAGTGGACAGGATGAGGAGGAATCGCTTTAAATTGGAAGAGGGGAGGTTTAGGCTAGATATTAGGAAGAAATTCTTCACGATGAGGGTGGGGAGGCCCTGGCCCAGGTTGCCCAGGGCAGTGGTGGCTGCCCCATCCCTGGAGGGGTTCAAGGCCAGGTTGGATGGGGCTTGGAGCCCCTGATCCAGTGGGATCCAACACCCCATGATTGGGGGGTTGGAATTGGATGTTCTTTAAGGTCCCTTCCAACCCCGACTATTCTATGATTTGAAAAGTGATTGTGGGATTTGGGGAAGAGAAGATGCTTCAGAGTTTGACTTTGCGGGAAGAAGAAAATGTAGATGCTCTTAGGCTGGTCCAAATTCTGTCTTCTGTTCAAGTGTTGTAGCTCTTGTGCAACATTGCTAGTTATGGTAGTTGGCTGTTGAGAATCTAATTATACTTGGGGTGTGGAGAGATTTGAGATGCTTCTCATTAAAGTACCTACTTCTGTAATATTGGATCAGTATGAAATTCAGCTGTAGCAGCAGCATTCCTGACCTCAAGCTCTGCAGTCTGTGCCCTTTTCCCCCCATCTTTTCGAGCTTCCGTGTTTGGGGTGTGACATGAATAGGTTCATTGGAAATGCTAATCTGGATTCCCTGCTGCTGTGGGAGCCGTTCCCAATTCCTCGGCACCCGTCGGGACACGCGTGAGCTGGCACAGCGCCGTGTCCTGTTCTTTACACCAGTTCTCAGTGGTGGCTTGTACTGTATCTCCCTTAGTTCATCACCACCAGGCTCTTATTATGTGTTCAGATTCATACTCTCTTTCTCCTTTTATTAATTATCGTTATTCTGCACATTGAATGGAGTCTGGTGAATGGTGCATTTTTCTACCCATTTGCTGGGTGGAAAAATTCCTTTAGAAGAAAAAAAAAAAGAGGGGGTTGGAAATTCAGCCCTTCTCCCTGCAAACCCCACTGCCTTGTTTTGATTTCATCTATTTAAATATATTCCCAAAAGGTTTAAATAAAGCAGAAGGAAACTCTGTGACGGGTCTTTGAACCGAATGCTCTGCGTGTTTTCGTGCTTCAGCATCTTTTGAAGTTCTTCATTTCTCCCCCTTACTTGAAACAATCCAGTGGGTTCAATGCAGGGATTATTTTGGGGTCACGAAACCTTTGTTTTGTGTTTTTTTTTTTTTTTTTTTAGAGGAAGAAGTCTGATAGTTTGTAAACTCGGTAAAAAAATGGGTGTTGCAGCCTTTGATGATAGAGGGATGCTGCCTTATCAAGTTTACATCGCTGCTGCAAGGAAATGTGCAGTGTACCCAGAGTTAATGGGGTTATAAGTGATGATGCAGATGTTAATTTAGTAACTGGTACTCTCTAACTTCAGATGTGTTTTTGCAAACGATTCCCCCTTGAATTCCCCTCACTGGGGCCTTTTAGCATCCCTGTTTTCTTGGTGGGAAAGGGAGTCATGGCAGTTGGGCTGCCCAGCCTCACACCACAGTTTGGTTGGGGTAAGGGCTTGTGTTTATTTTTTTTCTGTTTGTATCCAGCTGTTTGTAGCTGACCAGCTGTGGAGGTGGAGGGGATTGCTGGAGCACCTCCCTTATGAGAGCAGGCTGGGAGAGAGGTGGTTCAGCCTGGAGAAGAGAAGGCTCCAAGGAGGCATCATAGTGACCTTCCAGTACTGAAAAGGACTCCAGAAAAGCTGGGGAGGGGCTGTTACAAAGTCCTGGAGTGATAGAATGAAGCGGGGTGGCTTTAAATTGGAAGGAGGAAGATTTAGAGCAGACATTAGGAAGAAATTCTTCATGATGAGGGTGAGGAGGCCCTGGAACAGGTTACCCAGAGCAGTGGTGGCTGCCCTATCCCTGGAGGGGTTCAAGGTCAGGTTGGATGGGGCTTGGAGCAGCCTGAATCCAGTGGGAGGTGTCCCTGCCCATAGCTGGCGTTGGAACTGGATGAACTTTCAGCTCCCTTCCAATTCAAACCTTTATCATTCCATGCTAAGGTCAGCCTGGGAGTACGTTTTGGGACATTTACGGTGACCTGTCCTCAAGTGGCAGAAATTGATCCTCTCTCCTTTGTGTCCAAAGGCACCTGGCAGCATCGCTGACTCTCCTGAGCTTTGCTGCCTTGAGCCAAATGTCCAGCAACCATCAATAGTCCCGGCGCGTTGGATATTTAAAGAGCATTTGTATAGCACTTCTCTTAACAGCTACAGCAGTGCACCTGAGGGATTAGAGCTGATCTTTGTCGCAAGTGTTTAGTGCTTGATACACATGTTTATTATACATTTCAACTAAATTGGAGTCAATAAACTATCTGCATAAATATAATGTGTGTGAACAAAACACACATTCCCTCCCCAGATAGGCGATTTCCTCTGCAGAGTCTCTAAAGAGGTGCAGGGATGTCTGATTCTTACTTCTGCTGTAATTGGCATTAAAATATAATGCTCTCCCTTCAAAGTGAGGCTCCCATACTGTGAAAATGCCTTTTCTGTCCAGGCAGGGGCCAAATAATAGCAACTTATAAGCATGGAAAATATTTAGAACATTAAAAAAAAAGAAGAGAGGAAGGAGGACTCTGAATTATCAGAGCTGATCCATAGCTTGCAGTCTCGTACAATTTGTCTTTTGAATACACCATATGAACCAGCTATGAATAAAATCAGTCAATTTAACCCAAAATCAATGCTCTTTTGTAGAAGCGCTTAAAATCTAAGTGGAAGGGAAAGCTTTGAAGCTGGCTGTCCCTTGGTAAGCGTAGCACTTACTCAGTGTTTGATTTTAGCAGAAACTACCTTGGTCTTCCCATGCCCAAGCACACCACCTTCATTAGGAAAGATGATGAGTAATTAGCAAATGTGCAGAAAATGATTAAATTATTTTTTTAAAGGAAACCCATTTTTTTTTTCTTTCCGTGTTTAGCGCACATGGCTTCCACGAGCCCTGCTGCAAGGGGGGTGGCGTACCGATCCCCTTGGAGTTGTGAGCTGAGATGGGGAACTACTGGAGACACGTGTCCCCTGGCAAGGGCCACGCGTGTCTTGTAGGAAGTGTGGTGCTTCCTTTGTCTGCCTGGTGCCTCCAGGGAAAGCCCATTGCTTCTCCACCTTGGGAGAGCTGCCAAGGCGGGGAGTGCTGGCAGCCGCTCGCTCCTCAGCAGGTTGGCAGGCTTGCATCTTCATGAGGGATCCAGGCAAGCCAGGTTGGCGCTCGCTGCGCGATAAAGATGTGCAAAGTGGTTCCCCCCATCTCCCTTCGGAAGGGAAGCTTACGGGCGCTGGGATAACCACACCGGTGTTTGAGCTGGTGTAGCTCTCCTGGCTTCAAGCTGTGCCCTTTTGGCTTCCACTTGTTGGCTACTGCCGGTTTTATCCAAGCCAAATTTGCAGCCTGGGCAAGATACTGGTCCCTGTGCAGCGCAGATGGTTGAAACCCCGTTGAATGAGATGTTTAGGAATGGATGGGATGTTACTGCCAAGGCAATGAGCCTGACAGGTTGCTGCAGAGGGGCCCAGCGACCCCAAACTCTCTCTTTTGAGTCCAAGTCGAGAGTGCTGTGATTCAGCAGCTGTGATCTGGCCGAATTGGGAAGATTAGAAAGCTGCTTGGGTCTCACTGAAAGGATTTTACCCCTTTTGTTGTCAAATCTTGGCACCCCAAACTTGGAAATGTCTTTTCTCTGAAGCACTGATGAAGAAGTTCATAATCCTGCTGGGGGATGTGCTCAAGGAGACTGTGATGTGGTTGGGGTCTTGCTGGGAGGCTGTGGCAGAGCAAGAGGTGCTGAGGGACATGGCTTAGTGTTTGATTGGAATGTTTGGACTCAGTGATCCAGTGGGTCTCTTCCAGCCTGGTTATTCTATAATTCTAAGAGAGTTGACCCCTCCTGTTCAGAGTCCCAGACACCACTTCCATCAGTAACATCTCCAATTGTAGAACAACAGAATGGTTTGGACTGGAAGGCACCTTAAAGTCCATCCAATTGTACCACCCACTAGATCAGGTTGTTCAAAGCTCCATCTAACCTGGCCTTGAACCCCTCCAGGGATGGGGCAGCCACCACTGCTCTGGGCAACCTGGGCCAGGGCCTCCCCACCCTCACAGCAAAACATTTCTTCCTAAGATCTCATCTAATTCTTCTCTCCAACTTTATCTGTTACCTGTTACACTGAGATGATTGAGGATTTCACATGTGAGCATTGAAGGGTTATGACTGGGCTCAGAGTGAAAGGGTCATTACTTGAGCAGGTCCATAATATGATTTTACTCCTTCTTTGCCGTCAGTTCTCTTGAAGATTCGTATTTTGCCAAGTGCTTTAACAGGGTAAAGCCTTCAGGTTCAACCAAGCAACCTGCAGTCTTTAGGAGATGGTCCTAGGTCTGATCTTGTAAGTCCTCAGGTATCAATTACTGAAGTGAAAGGTTTTGTTCTCCCTCTTTGTTTTGATCAATTGTTGATAAATAGCTCAGTGCTGTGATGGATGTGGTGATCAGAGCTTTGAACTTACCCTGGGCCTGTCAAATTTGATGTATGTCAGACGTCTGCGCTAATTTATACAAATGCTTCAGAGTGCTCCAAGAAATCAAAGTCTTGGAAGCAAGAGAGTTTTACCAGGTAGAACTAACTTTTCTCTCTCATCGCCAAAGACCTTGTAATATTTCTCTTGGACAAGGTGATGATCGTGGCGTTGATCGGTTGTGAAACGCAACATGGCTTTGAACTAGTGTGAAGAAACCTCAGAAGCTGGTGGATGTTATGTTAATGACTGGAGACCCAGCCAAAGTTGAGGTCCTGCAGTTTAGCTGTTGTACGTACACATAGGGAGACACAATCTTTCTTTCAGAAAGCTTAGTTCAAATAAACACAAATAGGGCAAGAAGGGAAACACTAGCACGTTGGCTCGGAGAAAGGTGTGCAGCTGGTTGCTAGCATGGCCATCAGTCTAGCCCTGTCTCCTGTGGCTTTGTCTTAGCTAGGTGTGTGCTTTCATTTCCCGAACTGGCATTTCAAACAGAAATCACAAAGCAACTCTCACTAAATTCCCCAAATAAAAGCATTTCGTGCCTTGGCCTATTTATAGCCAGATGAGTGAAGGCAGCTCTCAGTCAGAGGGACATCAGGAGGTTAATATGCGTACAGCTGGTTTGCCCAATTGATTTCCGTGACCATTAAATTCCACTTCTGAAAGCCTTGCACACACATTTCAGTTGATACATCTTGGATTGCGTTGTGCTTGAAATGGTGCTGGAAGCTTTGTTTTTTCTGTTTTAGAGGCAATAAGATGTTGCTGGTGAAAGGTGCTGGAGATAAACACGGCAGGGTTTGTTGGTTTTTTTCTTTCCTCCTTGTTGTTTTTGCATTTTAATTGGCTGGCAACTCTCACCGTTTCTCCCCCCCATCCAGTCCTTATTTAGTTCAGTATGTAATTCCATACACAATACGCACACGCTGAGGTGTGGTTTCAAGGTCTTAGTGTGTTTAGCAAATATTTCAGCTGAAACGATCTGTTCAGCTGTTACATTGATTGCCAAGATTACAGCACGACAACAAACATTATTTGGGGGATCGGAGACGAAATTACAGCCCACTCTCTCCGGCGTCTGCAGCGAGGAGCAGATGCACCGTTAATTTTGTGCTGCAATGTCCATTACTCCGCGCGGCGCTATGGCAATGCATTAGCATCGCAGCCAGCCGTGCCTGATGGTGCCGCGGCGGAGGCTGTAAACTCGCTGGAAGGATCCGTGCGATGCCAGGGTGTGTTTTGACTGCTGGGGACCGCAGTGATGGGGGCCAAAGCAGAACAGGCGGTGGTGGTTGGCAGAGTCATGCTGGATGGCTGGGATGCAAAAAGTGGCTCTTGAAGCAGTGATAGACCCACAGCCTTTCTGGGGAGTGTGGGGTGGTTGTACAGGCTGTGGTGGGTTTTTTGATATGAGGGTAGCTTGTCTTGGACTGATTCAACAACTGCATGCTGATAAACCTATTTATTTTGGAAGGAGTAGAGATGGGCAAATGGGATGTCATAGAATCACCAGGTTGGAAGAGACCCACTGGATCATCGAGTCCAACCATTCCCANAGCTGGCATAGGGTGTTTTCTGGATGTAACAACAGTGCACAGTTGCATTAGTTTGGAAGTCAAACTTCTGCTTCAGCCCAAATTTATTGGCTTGCAGATTGTGTGTGACTCTGAAGTTAGTGGAGCTGCAGAGGGTGGAGGAGATGGGCTTTGGCTTGCATTTTGGCTCCATCCCTGTAGGATGTGTGAATGCGGCTGACACACATAGTCTGACCTTGACAACTGAGCTGGGAATGGAACACAGTTACCAAAGGCAATGGAAACGTGGCCACTGAGACCTGGCTAGCCTCTGTTTTCCCATATATACAGTGGGAAGCATCCTTCTGCAAGGGGAGCTGGGTGTGATGCTAGCGTGTTGTGATGTGCAGTGCTCGGGTGTTGTGACACACAAACATCCCCAAGGCTGGGGAGGAACCATCTACAAGGTCGAGGAGAAGGTAGCCCCGTTTCCTCCTCCCTGGCAGCAGAATATACAGGTGAGCAGGCTGTGGAGGAGGAGGATGACTTCCTTCAGGGAAGAGAAATGACTCCTGTGTCGTCCTTCCCAACGGCTCTCGCTGTGGTTTCTTCCCTAAAATATACGCTTTTCACCTCTCATATCGAAAGAGTAAAATATCTGCTCTAACACATGAAGCTGCCGCATGCAAAATGAGGTCACTGCACTTGATCTCATTATGAACTCTTTTCTTTTTATTACGGTTGGAAGTGGAATACGAACTGCGTTGTGGCCACGGAGGAGATAAGAGGAGTATGCAGCCTGATGCAAGCTACTGCTTTGAAGTTTGGGGTGAGGGCTGTGCAGTCCCAAGGACGAGGCTGGTTAAAGACTGTCTGACCTTGAACGCGCTGCTCCAGTCCTGCTTGATGCTCTTTTGAGATTTCTGCCAGAGCAAAGAAACCCGGCTAGAAAATTTGATGGACTGAGATTTCTTTGGCTGTTTTGATGCTAGCGATGGGGTTGCCCTTCTTATTGAAGCTGAATTAATCAATAGCTCTTTAGGAGTCGGTATAGAGTTAATAAGTGGTTAGCAGATGTTAGAAACATATTGCAGGTATTAATAGTGGATTGGTATAAATCCATCAGTAGATGATGCTGCTGGTGGCTACATGCCACGGTTATAAGCTGAGCACTGACTCATTGGCCTGACTATTAGGCAATCCTTTAACTGTTAACTTTTTGCATCTATTATGCCTTGTTTAACTCCCTGATAACCAGCCGAGAGTCCCTCTCTGGGAAATTTGGCCCGAAATAACACAAAGTACTCGAATCTCTCACCATCTCTGCCAAAATCTTGGGTAGCAAGTAATTTGTAAATCTGATTCATGCCTTTGCCTTGGATCCCGCTCGCAGCTCCCTTCTCAGCCCAGCTCTCCCGTTTAATAAGTGTTTTTTGTCTTAAAAGTGAGAGAGGTGCGAGGAGGAGGTGATCAAAGGGATAGAGGAGGATGGAGCGAGATCAAATATTACATTTCTGAATGTTTTCTGCTAAGTGACAGTGAGGGAGCTGGGATGAATCGTGTGTCCAATATTGCTGCTTTCAACGGCTTTCTCTTCCAAATGTCACCACAGCAAAATAAAACTAAAGGGAAAGGGAAAGGCAAACACTGGGAGGGACCTATCATAGCTCTATGTCTTGCTAAATGACGCACACCGAATATTAGAATGGCTTCGGTACCTTTGATAGGAGCTGCTCCCATCTCA
Source organism: Piaya cayana (assembly GCA_013389865.1). NCBI lineage: Eukaryota > Metazoa > Chordata > Aves > Cuculiformes > Coccyzidae > Piaya > Piaya cayana. Next base: position 15,607 of record WAAB01019809.1, read on the forward strand.
GTGAAGTTAATGAGTATCCAGTTTTCACTGCCTGCTGGGTAATGTCAGGTCTAAAATACCTGCAGACGGCAAAGCCTGAAGGAGCCACTCAAGGGAGCAACAAATACGGATTGCTGGCTGAGGCGGCTCAGAATTTCTCTCTGCGGCCCTGGTCTTCTGCTGTGACCAAGGAGTTTGTCTGCTGGTGCCAAATGGAGAAAGATGATAGAAGTGATATGGAGCCAACTCCTGGCTTATTGAGTGGGTGGGGACCACGTCATTGGCTCAGCTGGGAAGGTATTTTTGCCTTTTTATGGTTGACTTTGGATCTTTGGTGGCCCTCTTCCTCCACCCTAGCTGGAAGTCAACACAGGGATCACAGGACCATAGAACGCTTCAGATGGGAAGGGACCTTTATAGATCATCCAGTCCAACCCTTCTGCAGGAACAGGGACATCTTGAACCAGATCAGGTTGCTCAGAGCCCTGTCCAACCAGCCTTGGATGTTTCTAGGGATGGGCCTCAACTACCTACCCAGGTAAGCTGTCCCTGTGTTTCACTGCCCTCATTGTAAAAATTTTTGCTTATCCAGTCTAAATCTCCCCTCCATTAGTCTAAAACCATTTCTCCTTGTCCCATCAGAGTGGGGCTTGCTCCAGCTTTCCTGGAGTCCCTTTCAGTACTGGAAGCTGCTCTAAGGATTTGCTGCCTGGCACATTGCACCTGCATGCAGGACTTCTGGGTCCTAGCAGAGGAGAAGATCTGGAGGAGAGACCACAGTTGATGTCCAGTGATGTGTCCTGGTGGGCCGGGATGGGCCGGGGAGTCTTGCCAGGAGAGAAAAGCCAGAGCAGCGGCTGCTGATACCCCAGCACTCGTAAACTGGAGGTGGGAGAAGAGCTGAGGTTTGCTGTTGCCCGTCCTTCATCCAGCACAAGAGGAGCTTTGCTCTGGACCGGCTGCTGGTCTGTCTGCATTTCTGCTGAATAATGGAGCCAGCATGGGGAAGCGTGGGTGGTGTAATGTTGCCTGTTACCATAGCATCTAAGTGCTTCTGCAACGCTAATGTCTCAAAGAAATGGGTTGGTGTGATTATTCCCATTAGACAGATGGGAAACTGAGGTGCGGACAACTCGGGCGCTGACTTGGTCTTAGCGATGCTGTCGCTATTTTGGGAACACGGACCCCAAATGGAAACCACAGCTCTGAACAAGGAGCCTGGGAGAGCTGGGTTCTTAGCAGATGGGTGTTATCAGGAGCCTTAACATCCAGGGACATCTTTTTCCCATCTGAAATGGAATGTCTGTGTCCTCAGCAGATGAGGGACATGGGACTGTTGAAGCAAGTCCAGAGGAGACCACAAAGATGATCTGTGGGCTGGAGCACCTCCAGCATGAGGACAGGCTGAGAGAGTTGGAGTTCTTCAGCCTGGAGAACAGAAGGCTATCGGGAGACCTTAGAATAGCTTCCAGCACTAAAAAAGGACGCCCTGGCCCAGGTTGCCCAGAGCAGGGGTGGCTGCCCCATCCCTGGAGGGGTTCAAGGCCAGGTTGGATGGAACTTGGAGCCCCTGATCCAGTGGGAGACGTCCCTGCCTATGCCAGGGGGTGGAACTGGATGGGCTTTGTGGTCCTTTCCAACCCAAACCATTCTATGAAATACGGACTGTTGGTCAAATAGGAACTATTTCAGAAATATTTTCATGATTGCACTTACTCGTAATAATCACAATGGACTTCTCTGGCGTTTGGAGTCATGTTGTGCCTCTTGCCTTTACTTTTATTTATTTATTTATTTTGATAATCCCCACTTCACAGAAGGGATCTGTAGCAAGGGAATCAGTAGCGTGTCAAGGCAATTTCTCACCCTCTTCACCCAGGGCAGTTTACACTAGGGATGCTTTAAAAATTAATTGTTTGGAGGCCACAATTCGTTTATTGTTCACTTCAAAACGTTCATGTACGATTTTGCCTCTTTTGAGTTTTCCCGAGTCTTAGGCAGTTGACATTTACTGGAATTATTTTGTCCCTAATTACCTCTCTTTCTGATGAAAGAGAATTAAGGCGTAATCAACATCCTCAGAGTATCTGAAGTCAGAGAATTGCAGAATGGGTTCGTTCCCAGCGATGCCATACATCATAAAGACAGCTTTTTTTTTGTTTTTTAATCTTTTTGTTTCTTTGTTGTTTATTTATCCAAAGCTCATTGTGGATTTTACTTTAGATTTTTGTATATGTTTCATCTCTTTATCTACCGTGTCTGGAAAGAGCGGGGATGTTTATATTGAATTTCATGCTCACTTATGCCCAGGCATAGTTTTTGCTTAACTGACTGACATAGCTTTAAGAACCGTGGATGTTTACATATTGCGTTTCCCATTTCATTTGGTTTTCTACTGATTTTGAGCCGTCTCCAGTCACTGTAACTTTGCTGCCACTTTATTGCACAGGCACTGTTTAAAATACCCACGTCTTGTTAAAAATAATAAAGGTTTAAAGCGTTATTCTTGGAGTATCTTGAGCTGGTAATGACCTTTCTGCTTCTACTGAGCGCTTGGGTGAAGGAAAGACGTGGTTGTTCTTTATTACTGGAGAAGCCACACTTGCCGATGTCAAATTGCTCACGAGCTGTTTGACCTCCTATTTACTTCTAATTCCTGCAAACCGTTAGCCAGAGCTGCAGTAAATCAACTCGTCATTTGATCTTGCCTTTCGCGACCGTCACCGAAAGATTTTGTACTTATGAGCATCAGAGAGGAACTGCGTAAAACTCCTTAAGAGCATATTAGAGTTTACAAAGTGTGTAGGAAGTTGTTCATGGATATAAATGGTACAAATTATAGAGTAAGAGCTGTGGGAGAGGAGAGGAGGCAAGCTGGTGTCTAGCCTGGAGAAGTAGAGGGACCAGCAATGGAAAACACGGGCTCTAAAGCAAGATTTCACCTGGTGGGATTCTGCATTTATTCTTACTCCGTGGCTTCAACGCCGATTACAAGTTTAAAAGATTTATTCTTTCCCCCTAACTGCTGGGGCTGCAAAATCAAGCTGCATTCACCCTGCTTCTTGGCTCATCACTAATAATAAAGATCCTTCAATGGGAGTCGAGTTGACAGTTGTGCTGAGGACAGTCATCACGGGCGCCAGCACCAAGAGTGAGGACGTGTTATTGTTCGGCGTAAACCATTGTAGCAGCATAACACCGCTTCTCCAAAGGCTCTTAAAAGGCTGCTCAGTTGTTAAGCTTCTCAATAACTCTGTTAGTGAACTGGAGTTCAAGATTTCTTGCAGCGGGGAAAACAGAGGGAATGGGAGATACAAAACAAAGCAGTGAACCTCTGATTTTGCATCTGAGTGAAATGTGGAGAGTTGGTCCATAGGAGACTTATTCCATAGCTCTGGCATGGGAAGTGTCTCAATTCCTGTCTTCTGGAGAAATTTGGCAGAAATCTTTGATAAGTGCTTGTTTTTCATAGTTGATGGGAGCTGGGTGCATGTGGCTTTTTTCATGGTTCTGAAATGATGTGCATAACTTACTTTGGTCTCCAACGCAGAAAACAAAGCAAAGCCTTCCACTACCGAAAGGGGCTCCAGGAAAGCTGGGGAGGGGCTCTTCATCAGGGAGCGCAGGGGTAGAATGAAGGGGATGGGTTTTAATCTGAAAGAGGGGAGATTGAGGCGAGGTCTTGGGAACAAATATTTTGCTGTGAGGGTGGGGAGGCCCTGGCCCAGGTTGCCCAGAGCAGTGGTGGCTGCCCCATCCCTGGAGGGGTTCAAGGCCAGGTTGGCTGGGGCTTGGAGCAACCTGATGCTGTGGAAGGTGTTGGAACTGGCTGGGCTTTGAGGTCTTTTCCAACCCATTCATTCTTTGATTAAAAGCCTGCGATAACACTGAAGTATCTGTGCTTGCAAAATAGCAGGTAAAAGGCATTTTACAGAAAACTCACTCTATTAAACTCTCTCTATTTACTGATATATGTATATATAAAATCACTGCAGAAGGCAAAGCCATAACTGGTCCCTTTAGTAGGGATTTATGGTCAGGTTCTGCTCTATCGTTGTTCCCATTTCTCTTTCTGCAGACTTAGTTCTCCATGCATCTTGTCCTTGCAAAAACAACCCAGGGAGCAGGCACAGTTCAGCATGGCATGATCACTTGGGGTCGCTTGCTATGGGCTCGCCTGCTTACCTAGGGCAAAAAGAATTACTTTCGGAGCCCTGTCGACCTCTATGTGCAAGGTCTGCTTGTTTTGCAGCCTGAAGAGAAGGGGACCGACAAAAGACAGAGTCACAATATGAGAAGGCTTGGAAGAAAAAATACCTGACCTGTTCCATTGTGGAGATAAGCGAGGTTTAAAATTGGGTCCCTGTTTAAGTGTGAAGAGAATTGCTTTCCAGGGATAAGGGTGTGCTCTGGCCAGCACCTACTGAAGTGCCACTGTGGCTCCTAATTGGGCTGTTAGGGAGTAAAACCGCGGTAATGACCTTCCTTGAAACAAAACTTGAGAGAAGAGGAAAGATGTGGAAGTGTGTTGGCAATCTGTGACCGAGTGCTTAGCACCAGCCGCTTGGATATGGGGGAAGATGAGGGCGATATCTGTCTCCGAAGAGATAGTAGCGCTGTGAAAACACAGCAAAGTAAATCACCGCTCCCCAAGCAGAGCCAGCTCGTATAAATCAACAATAATATCTCGGCCCTCGCTGAGCGCACGTCTGAGACACTGTACACGGCTCCAGTCACCGTGTTACAAAGAAGGAAATTACAGCATAAGAGAAGGTGAGAATTGGGGCAACAGGACCAGAGCTCTGTGAATATCAATTTTTTTTTTTTTTGGTAGCACTTCTGAACAATTGGGGTCAGATTGTTTTTGATTTTTTTTCTATAAAAAATCAAAGTAACACACAAAATGTAATATCAGATGGTGGGGGCGGGGGAAAAGAACCAAAATGCTTTGAAAAAAAATAATCATGCCCTTCTCTAGACATCGTTTTTATTTTTACTGGAAGACAAAAATCATGGGATGGGCATAAATTCATTCAGCAGACCCAGGTGTGAATTTCTGGTGGAACCAGTTCTCCCAGGCTCAGACTCTAGACTGTGTTGGAAAAAGGGCAAGGGATGGAGGATGAAATTTAACTGAACCTTCTCCTGCATCTAAGATGAAAAGAGAGAGCAGATTTAATGTGTGAGTAGAGCTGGAGCAGTTTGGGCTGTCGGGGTCAGACAGGGCAAGGGGAAGGAGAATCATAAAATGGTTTGGGTTGGAAAGAACTATGGATGTTTTCCAGTCCAACTCCCCTGCAGGGACACCTTCAATCAGATCAGGTTGCTCAGAGCCCTGTCCAACCTGATTTGAATGCTTCCAGGGATGGGGCTTCCGCTACCTCCCTGGACAACCTAGGCCAGTGCCTTACCACCCTCAGTGTGAAAAATCTCTTCCTAACATCTAGTCTGAAATTTCTCCTCTTTTAATTTAAAACCATCACCTTTTGTCCCATTGCTAAAAAGTTTTTCTCCATCTTTCTTATCAGTATTAAGTATTGAGTGGCTCCTTGGAATCTTCTCTCCTCCAAGCTTAACAACCCCAACTCTCAGCTGCTTTTTGTAGGAGAGATATTCCAGGCCTTTGATCATTTTTTGTGGCCTCCTCTGGACCTGCTCCAACAGATCCACGTCCTTTCTGGGCTGAGGACTCCAGGGCTGGACACAGTAGTTCAGGTGTGGCCTCACCAGAGCAAAGTAGAGGGGAAGAATCTCCTCCATCAATCTTCTCACCATGGCTGGTCATGAAGGCATGGGTGGACGAGGTGCTGAGGGACATGGTTTAGTGTTTGATAGGAATGGTTGGACTTGATGATCTGGTGAGTCTCTTCCAACCTGGTTATTCTATGATTCTATGATTAGCATTTCTGTAGGAAAATTGGTTGCCTCTGGAATCTTGTGTGGAGCAGCACGATTCCCTTGGCCATGTTTAACCTGGCTGGATACGACAGCAAAACTCAAACCCCTCTAGTCTGAGATGTAAGGTACTGCTGCTTTGGTCGTCTCTTAGCAGCAAAGGTGGGAAGTGCAATATTGCTGAGTGATATGTTCATAATAAGGCTCCTTTATTAATGCACTGTGATGACCTTGCTGGGGCACAGCTGAGTGCCTTGTCATCTGTCCTGATCTTATTAGAGGCATCGGCAGGATTCGGTGTGCTGGGTTGCGAGTTACTCTTTATCTCGGTTGCCGTCAATACCGTGCGCTGCAATCGTGTAGTCATGATGGGCTCGTTCCCAAGAGCCTTGAAGCCGTCTAAAACCCTCTTCGTGACTTGCTATTTTAAGAGCACATTCATAAGAAGAAAAATAGACAGTTGCAGTAGACCAACAATGTCTTTCCTATCAAGAGGAGATATATCAGAGATGAAATACCCTTTCTTCTTCTTTTTTGCTGGTGCCACACGAGGGAAGAAATCCTGTTGATTCATGGACTGGGGGTGGCTGTTGTCTCCAAAACCTACTAATCACGGGTGTTAAGGGAGCCGACTGGAGAAGTGGGTCAGTGCTTTGGCCTGAGTTAGAAGGAGTGGGTGCCACCGGAAAGAAAAACGAGTGGAGGGCTCAGAGATGATGTTGGCAGGGGGGGAATTTCTCAGGCTGGGAGAGAACTGAGAGGAGAAAGGCGCCAGTATCTCCAGGACAGATATGAGCAAACATCTTGTGCTGTTGTAAATGGATGAAATTGAATTGCTTGCTTGCTTGTAAATTTAAAAAGATAGTGTGTTTCTATCAATAACTGGAGGCTTAAATAATAGACTTTGGTCTGACTACCAATCTTTTCCCTATTTAGGAAGAAAGTCTCCTAAAGCAGTGGGGGAAGCCTCTACAGCTTGTGCCTCTATCTATCACGCACCTTATCAGTGGGTGTACTACAAGTTCTTGTACCAAGTTGTCATCTTTTTCTTTGTCTCTTCATCCTCTTCTGCACTTTAATTTGTGGTTTCTATAATGCTGCTTACAGGCAGGCAACATGATGGCTCTACCCCAATCATTGTTCAGATTCAAGCGCTGCAAAACAGCTGGAAGCAAAGCATGAGTGTTGGTGTATGTGGAGAATGAACAGGATCCATAGTTATTTAGATTCATAGAATCACCAGGTTGGAAGAGACCCACCGGATCATCAAGTCCAACCGTTCCTATCAAACACTAAACCATGTCCCTCAGCACCTCGTCCACCCATCCCTTAAACCCCTCCAGGGAAGGTGACTAAACCCCCTCCCTGGGCAGCCTCTGACAGTGCCCAATGACCCTTTCTGTGAATTTTTTTTTCCTAATGTTGAGCCTGAACCTCCCCTGGTGGAGCTTGAGGCCATTCCCTCTCATCCTGTCCCCTGTCACTTGGGAGTGATTTAAATCCCAGGTGGCTGCTGGAGTTTCCGGGGTCAGAAGAGCCAAGTTCTTCTCTTTTTAGACACTCCTCTGTCTACAAGTGCTCAGAAGCATCCCCAGTCTGAGCGTTGATCCCCATCTCAATGGTTGGATGCTCGAGTTGAGTGTTGTATGTCCCATTGTTGTCTTTCTCCTGCTCTTCTAGGGAAGGCAGGTTGAACTTGGGGACCATTGTGGTAGAAGAACACCACGTGGTGGGACCTTGCTTGCAAAACAGGATCCCAGCCAGGAGCTGTCGTGTTGCCTCCTCAGCTGAGCCGCTTTGTGCCCCACTGCCGCGCCATTAAAAGAAGCGCGAATTGAGAATTAGTGCGGCACAGTGGAAGGGACAGGCAAAACAAGTCCGAGGCTCCAAACAACAAATTATTCTTGAATCAAACATCTCATTAATGGCTGCAGTGTCGCCGCTCTGCTTTGCATAATTAAGTTTCATGGGGCGTTACAATTAACAGTTGTTCCGCAACGTAGGTAGGAACAATCTCCCGTTTATTTACCCTGGCTGTATCTGAAAGTGCTGTGTGGTGAATAAGACGCATTTACAAGTAGATTAGGGTGCATTCTGGGTCATAAATTGAGTAAGGCTGTAATTGCTTTCCAACAAAGGAGAGCTGCAAATAAGACAGGCTGCCTCTCTTTTTTTTTATTTTTTTTTCCCCTCCCGAAACCCCTTTTTTCCTGTTGATATGTGTCTGAAAATTCTCATCCCCAGCTAAATAACACAGTTATGGCATTGAAAACCTTGTAGAAGCTTTTTCAACTTGACAGCTCCTACTCTGTAATATTTCAAGGCGTATTTTTTTCCCCCCTTCTTCTTCCTTCTTGAGACTCCGCTGCAGAGACTTGTTTTAAAACCGCGTATTATGGCTTTGTGTATTATCAGTCACACATCCGCATGTGCATCCATGGTGGGGAGGAGGGAGAGAGGAGATGCTTGGGTTTCAGGCACTTGGAATTAACTGGGAAAGAAGCCAAAATGTCATTAGAAGCACTCGGATACGGCAGAATGCAAACCACCTCCAGTCTATATTCGCCTAGGAAGGCAGGCCCAGGAATTAAACATTTATCAAGGCAGGGGGATTAAAGCCTGACCACAAATACTCTTCTTGGTGAAGGGCTTTCCCTGCGAGGAAGGAAGGATCCGGAGAGTTAGCAATACCACTTGCATGCTGTTGAGGAGCAAGAGAAGCTCTCGCTGCCTGGAAACTCTCTAGGCCAAATGAGCTTTTCTTGCTTCAAATATTTCTTAATCGTAGTTTCTTATAGGATTATGAAGAAGCTGGTGGAGAATGTTAAAAAAAAAAAAAAAGGGTTTTTTTTTTTCAGCCTGAAGAGTAGTTCTTGGGTAGTTGGTAAGACTTGGAGCTGGAGTAGCTGAAAAAGGAGAGAAAGATTCAACTCCGTACCGATTCTGCTCCTTGTTATGCACTTAAGGAAAAGCTGCCATTTCCTGCTAAAAACCCATTTGTCTTGCAAATTTCTGTAATGAGCAGATTTTGGAATAAATACCATGTAATCTGCAGTGACAGTTCTCTCATTTCTTTTTTATTAGTTCAATCTTCTCAGCATCTGAAACACGTAGCGGTGGAGTCTCAGAAGAGGTTTCAGCAGCTCGGCGGGAGCTTTTTTAACACCTTGGCACACAACTCCGCCAATCGCTCTCCCGTTGCATCCCTCCCCTCTCTGTTACCTTCCATTTATTTATTCAATTGTGTGTTTTAGCAGCATCTGGCCGTAGCCCCAGGCACCCTTTAAGTAATTTAGAGTACACGCAGCCGTGCATTAGCGAGACGTGCCCCATCACGTCATCCTCAATTCCTACCACAACCTACAGAGCAGCAGCTGTGTGGCAACCATAGAGTGATTTGGGTTGGGAGGGACCTTAAAGTCCATCCGTTTCCAACTCCCGTGCCACAGGCAGGGGCATCTTCAAGTTGCTAAAGGATCGATACAGCTGCTATCTTGCTTAGTATTCCATGTTCCCAGATACCAAGGGGATAATGGAAGAACTTCGTATGCATCTTGAAGGGATGTTTTAATATTTCATACCTATCATGCAGATTTGTTTGATGGATATTGTTAAGGGTGGAATTTCTTTGTCCTAGAGAAGGTTAAATGAGCCTTCTTGAAAGCAAAGGGTAAATAATAGTGTGTTGTGTTTGTCCTGCGGCTGTAGCAGGTTTGAGCTCAGGTAGGACTTGTCCTTTTCTGGAATCCTCAGTGTAAGAAGGATATGGAGATGTTGGAACGGGTCCAGCGGAGGCTACAAGGATGATCTGAGGGCTGGAGCACCTCCTGTATGAGGACAGGCTGAGAGAGTCAGGCTTGTTCAGCCTGGAGAAGGGAAGGCTCCAGGGAGACGTTATAGTGACCTTCCAGTACCTGAAGGGGCTACAAGAAAGCTGCAGAGAGACTTTTTACGAAGGCTTGTGGTGATAGGACGAGGGGCTATGGGGATAAACTGGAGAGGGGCAGATTTAGACTAGGCATAAGGAGGAATTTCTTCACAATGAGTGCAGTGAGTCCCTGGAACAGGTTGCCCAGGGAAACTGTGGCTGCTTCATCCTTGGAGGGGTTCAAGGACAGATTGGATGGGGCTTGGAACTCCTGATCCAGTGGGAGGTGTCCCTGCCCATGGCAGGAGGATTGGAAATGGTTGGGCTTTAAGGTCCCTTCCATCCCAAATTAATCTATGATTCTATGTCCTTCTGGAGGGCTGAATTGCTACAACCAGAGCTTGGAAAGACTCTTACGGCTGTGGGTGCAGGAGTTTCTCCACAGACATTGCAGTGGGGCTGAGTTGTTTCTTCCCCGGGACCATGGCACCCAGGTTGGTGTTGGAATTAATTGATGGTGCTGACTCTTTGGGCCTGCAGAGATGGCGAGGATGACATTAGACCTTGGCTTAGGATATACAATATTGCTGGTGGGGAAAAAAACTATATAAGAAAAAGCAGAAGGCAACTGTCTAATTTAAATCTTGGGATAGGAAGAGGCAGCTCATGCTTCTCAAGCTGCATTCTCCTTTTTGGTGGGTCTGAATAGGGAAGGTGGTAGAAAGAGCTAAATGAGACTGAGAAATAAATAAGAAAACGAGCAGCCTGCAGGATGGCCTCTGTAACCATGTGCCATTCAAGCTGACCTTTACCAAAGTGTGTTTAAAACTTGAGCGTTTCCCTTTGCGTTTCCTCCAGCCTACGAGTAAATTACAAATTCCATCACTTTTAAAAGAGTAATGTTATAGTACTTGGTGAACTTTAACTTCTATTGTTATTTCTTTGTTTTCCTCCTAGGTAAGTGGCATTTGCTTAATGTTGAAGTACTTGAAGGTCCAGAGTGGGGGATGTAAAACATCCTTGGTTGGCTGGAAGTTCCCTGGCAGGTAAACTCAAATCTTTCTATTGCCTTTTTTCTCCCAATTTGAGCTGTCTTCTCTCTCTTCTGATGCTATGAAAGTGAAGTGATACCACAGGCGAAGGGTGTCAAGGCATGTGAGCTTCATCTACCATTCACTGCTTTGTTGACTTGAGTTGCAATTTAGATTGGCAACACTGTCTGTCTTCTGCACAGGGTTGAGCATTGCGATAAGGGAAGGTGAAGGTTCAGAATCCCGAGAAATGTGATGCTGAGATGCTCTGGGCTCGATCCGGCCAAGGTTTTCGGCAATAAACTTCCATGGAGCCCGTGGCCTTCATGTAAGACCAGAAGGGTTTGTCCACACTGAAGCAGGAGTGGGTGCGATCGCGCTGGGTTGGGCTGGTCCCCCAGGAGGGAGGCGATGAGTGCAGTTTTGTGCTGCTTCAGAGCTGTGTTTTCAGGTAAACGATGCTTAAATTCACTCTCACAATTCTCTGACTTCTTATAGCGTGATAACATAAACAAAAATCTTGGTGTGGATTTCGACTATTTCCACTGTACAGTGATTTTCAGTCTCTATACGTTCAGAGCAGTTTTTTCCCCTCAAGCCCCTTTAACCCCAAACCTGATGCAAGATGATACTTTCAAGTGAAACTCTCCTTCCATACGAAGCCCCAAGCAAGCTGGGTGAGCTGCTTGCATCCTGACCGCCACGGGCTCCTGGTCTGGGGTGCCGAGGGCCAGGAGTGCCGTGCTGAGCAAGGTCTCACCGTGTCGTCTAACTCGCAGCAGCTCATTCCCAGCGTGTCACTTTTTCTCAGGTCAGTGTATTATCTCGCCCTGGCAGATGCAGGGAGGTAGAAATACAAGGCTATTTGCAATGCAGTTTATTAAGACGTGGTTTAGAGGTGGTTTGAGGGAGCACTGGCTGGAAATGTTAATCATCAGCTCCAACAATGTATTGACCTGCCTTCTGCCTTACCCCGCTGCCTCGGGGAAGCGGAGGGGAGCACCAGCCGGGATATCACTGGGCTTCAGCCGTGCTTTTCCCCTCATTTCACCCCCCCCTGCGCTGCCTCTCCCGTGCCGAGCAGGATACATCCCCGCTGGCAGAGGGAGGAGAACCTTTTTGCCTGTGGAAAAGCATCTTGTGGGTGGGGAAGGCAGAGGAAAAGAAGCTTTTGGTTTTTTATTAGTTTTATTTTTATGTGGACCTGGTAATTGTCTTGCTGGGAGAAGGGAGTAATCCAACTTCTGTCGAGACAAATGATGCTGCATGAGTACCGTGCTGCCTTCTCCTGCTCCACCAGAAAAGGTGTCGTTATTTTCCCCCTTTTGTTTTAGTCTCCTGTGAACCAAAAGGGCTTGAGGATTTTAATGGCCTATCTCAAAGATTGAGAGGCCCTTTATATGTCAAGCCGCAATCCCATCCTAGGCTGTACTGGCCCCTGTTTGATTTTATGAAGCTTATTTTGGATAGATGGTATTTTTATAGCTCCTGCTTTGCTTCACCGATGGCCATATTGATGTAGCGCTACAGGACAGGGCTAATAAATAGTTTATAAAACTGTAGGTTCATTCTCCCAAGTGATCTACCTCTGCATCTGAGCAGACTGCAAATCACTGCCCCGGTGATGCCGAGCGCCTGTACCACCACAGCCCTGGGCAGAGCCGTGGCACGCCATGGAGGGGGTGGAATTAAAGAAAAGCAGAGCTTTCTCTTGCTGAAACTTGCACCAAACTTTTCCCTTACAGTGAGGTTTTGCCCCAGCAGTGGATCATGCAGCAGTCGGCTTGGTGTATTGGGTTAGAGCAGGCTGTCCCGGTCACTTCGGGGAGCACGTCTGTTGAGCCCTGCCTGTAGGTTCTTGTGGGGTAGGGAGGTGTCTAAGACAATTCTCCATGGCCAAGTCTCTGTGAGACACTTCTACACCTCCAGTTCTTCATGGGGACGACTCTATGCAGCGGCAGGGTGGTTTCCTGTGTTGCTGGGTTACCTGGGCCTGAGGAGGTTGCTGGGGTGGTGGGATGCCACGCATGTACCTCTCTCAGTTTTTAAAAACACAGCACAACCCCCTCAGAAAAAGAAAATGGAATTAAAAAAAAATAGTGCTCAGGATTCCTTGTGTAGAGTTGTCCCCACAGAGTGTTGGCCGTGTAGACTTGTCCTGCAGAGATCTGGCCATCAAGAGAAAGTCTGAATATTGTTAATTTGCAGAATAATTAAGAGCCTTCCTGATCCTTTGGTTTCTTATATTAAACCAGTCCAACAGGGAGCCACGAACTGAACATGCACAGAGAGGTTTAAGGGATGAGTGGATGAGGTGCTGAGGGACATGGGTTAGTGACTGATGGGAATGGTTGGACCTGATGATCTGGTGGGTCTCTTCCAACCTGGTGATTCTATGATTCTAAGAGTTGTCCCTTTGCCTCTGTGGAGGCATCATTGCTTTTCAAAGCTTATTTAGTCTACCTAGCGCCTACCGCATCTGCATCATGATATTAACTAAACCAAGTTTTGTTGACAGCACCTTCTGTCTTGTATGGACCGTCCTAACCTTTGGCTTGAAATTACATTGAGTGATGGGTATCTGAAGTGTGNCGTGCTGAGCAAGGTCTCACCGTGTCGTCTAACTCGCAGCAGCTCATTCCCAGCGTGTCACTTTTTCTCAGGTCAGTGTATTATCTCGCCCTGGCAGATGCAGGGAGGTAGAAATACAAGGCTATTTGCAATGCAGTTTATTAAGACGTGGTTTAGAGGTGGTTTGAGGGAGCACTGGCTGGAAATGTTAATCATCAGCTCCAACAATGTATTGACCTGCCTTCTGCCTTACCCCGCTGCCTCGGGGAAGCGGAGGGGAGCACCAGCCGGGATATCACTGGGCTTCAGCCGTGCTTTTCCCCTCATTTCACCCCCCCCTGCGCTGCCTCTCCCGTGCCGAGCAGGATACATCCCCGCTGGCAGAGGGAGGAGAACCTTTTTGCCTGTGGAAAAGCATCTTGTGGGTGGGGAAGGCAGAGGAAAAGAAGCTTTTGGTTTTTTATTAGTTTTATTTTTATGTGGACCTGGTAATTGTCTTGCTGGGAGAAGGGAGTAATCCAACTTCTGTCGAGACAAATGATGCTGCATGAGTACCGTGCTGCCTTCTCCTGCTCCACCAGAAAAGGTGTCGTTATTTTCCCCCTTTTGTTTTAGTCTCCTGTGAACCAAAAGGGCTTGAGGATTTTAATGGCCTATCTCAAAGATTGAGAGGCCCTTTATATGTCAAGCCGCAATCCCATCCTAGGCTGTACTGGCCCCTGTTTGATTTTATGAAGCTTATTTTGGATAGATGGTATTTTTATAGCTCCTGCTTTGCTTCACCGATGGCCATATTGATGTAGCGCTACAGGACAGGGCTAATAAATAGTTTATAAAACTGTAGGTTCATTCTCCCAAGTGATCTACCTCTGCATCTGAGCAGACTGCAAATCACTGCCCCGGTGATGCCGAGCGCCTGTACCACCACAGCCCTGGGCAGAGCCGTGGCACGCCATGGAGGGGGTGGAATTAAAGAAAAGCAGAGCTTTCTCTTGCTGAAACTTGCACCAAACTTTTCCCTTACAGTGAGGTTTTGCCCCAGCAGTGGATCATGCAGCAGTCGGCTTGGTGTATTGGGTTAGAGCAGGCTGTCCCGGTCACTTCGGGGAGCACGTCTGTTGAGCCCTGCCTGTAGGTTCTTGTGGGGTAGGGAGGTGTCTAAGACAATTCTCCATGGCCAAGTCTCTGTGAGACACTTCTACACCTCCAGTTCTTCATGGGGACGACTCTATGCAGCGGCAGGGTGGTTTCCTGTGTTGCTGGGTTACCTGGGCCTGAGGAGGTTGCTGGGGTGGTGGGATGCCACGCATGTACCTCTCTCAGTTTTTAAAAACACAGCACAACCCCCTCAGAAAAAGAAAATGGAATTAAAAAAAAATAGTGCTCAGGATTCCTTGTGTAGAGTTGTCCCCACAGAGTGTTGGCCGTGTAGACTTGTCCTGCAGAGATCTGGCCATCAAGAGAAAGTCTGAATATTGTTAATTTGCAGAATAATTAAGAGCCTTCCTGATCCTTTGGTTTCTTATATTAAACCAGTCCAACAGGGAGCCACGAACTGAACATGCACAGAGAGGTTTAAGGGATGAGTGGATGAGGTGCTGAGGGACATGGGTTAGTGACTGATGGGAATGGTTGGACCTGATGATCTGGTGGGTCTCTTCCAACCTGGTGATTCTATGATTCTAAGAGTTGTCCCTTTGCCTCTGTGGAGGCATCATTGCTTTTCAAAGCTTATTTAGTCTACCTAGCGCCTACCGCATCTGCATCATGATATTAACTAAACCAAGTTTTGTTGACAGCACCTTCTGTCTTGTATGGACCGTCCTAACCTTTGGCTTGAAATTACATTGAGTGATGGGTATCTGAAGTGTGGTGCTAAGGGCTAGATGTCCCTTGAGCTGTGCTTCGAAGTCTTCATACTTCATTTTTGGTTGGATGAAATGCTGCAAGGAGTTTCTTGTAGCTACAGATGTGGGGCTGCTGGGAATGGGCTGAGGGGCTCCAGCCTAGAGGGGATTGGGCTCTTCCTCAGCATGGGGCCTTCATTAAAATGCTGCCAGCACTGATGAGCTGCATCTCTCCCTGTCACTGTGCCATCCCACTGTGCTGCTGATGGCATGTCAGCTCCTGAGAGGGGATGCTGAAATGCTCCTACCAGTAAGCGCCTCAACACTGATGCAGAAGCTGTCAAGACGGGGGCTGTAACGAGCTCGCTGTTCAAGGAGTCAAGACACCCCTTCCCCTGTGACGTGCCAGCCGTGATCACCAAGGTTTGTGGTATAAGAACGAAAAGTGAAGCATGGGTGACAGCTTGGCTGTCGTGAACGCTGGTGCAGGAGTTAATGGGCACCCATCCCATTGCTCCTGCATTTCCTGAGCTGTGCTAGGTACTGGGCTACCCACCTGGCACTTGAGTGTGCAGTTATAACTGAAATGATTAGTTTTATTGCCTTTATTTTATACTATGGAATCTTAAGCGTGGCTGCCTAACTTTGTGCATGGCTGGAAAGAGGTCAGTAAGCTGGAAGGAGGTCAGTAGAATAAGGATAAGTTTGGTTTTCTGGCAGGTTAGTAGGGAATAAGCACGTCCTTTTATTTAACCATCCATTTCTTTTAGCCTTTGGATGGCTCACGTCCAAGGAGATGTTCTCCACCTTTCAGACATGAGCATTCTATGCTTCTATGATTTCTTCCATAATTTGCATAGAAAGTTGTTGCCAGATAGATTTTTCTCCATCATCTTTGAGGGATGTGACCACTTCTTGACAATGTCTGAGAAGGCTTAGTCCAGCCTGACGAGATGGATGTGATTCCCAGCCTTTTCCAGAGTCCGTCTCTGGATAAATCCTCTCTCTGGCCCGCAGATGTGCCTGTTATCCAGCCTTGAAAGCGTCTTAGCTGCTTGTGTTTTGTGCAGGGTGGTGTTTGTGTGCAGATTTGGGTTTATGGGCTGTGGGATCTGCAGAAAGGCTTCTTGATGACCTATCTCTGACTGTGCTGTCAAGTGAGATTGTACCTGTGGGGTTGAATGGTCGGACTCGATGATCCAGTGGGTCTTTTCCAACCTGGTTATTCTATGATTCTGTGATGCGAGCCAGCTCAGATCCACTTGGAGTGCTTTTAGAGATCCCACTCTGTTGTTTGTCTCTTAAATGCTTATTTAGAGGGTTGTCTTTTAAGTGCTGAGTTCTGGTATCTGCTTGGCGCCTTCTCCATTCTCTGTAGCTGTCTTTTTACTCCTTTCCGTGAGCTGCGTGTGTGTGAAAACCCACAGCTGCCTGCTTGGATCAAAGGCTGTATCGCGTTGCTTCCTTTCGGGTATTAGGAAAACGAGCCTCCCTCATTTCTCCCTCTTTTCAATCTTATCACACTCGGAATTGGAGAGTCAATGAGGCTTTCTCTCCGTGCATGGCGACATAGTCTGTAATGTGATCCTAAAAGGGACATGAGGCATCTTTATTAGCCTGTGGGTGTTGCAGCTGGGTTGGGTTTCTAGAACACAGGGGCTGATTAAAGTGCGTGTGCGAAGAGGCAAGGGCAGTGATGTGGATGTGCGATGTACCCAGACACGTGTATATATTGATTAATGCCATGCATCCCCTTCATGGTCTTGAGCTTGCTTTGGAGGCATGTCCAGGCGTTAACGAGCAAAAAGGCTCGTCCTGTCATCACTACAGACTTTATTCCTTGGCAGATAGCTCAGAACAAGGGAAAAAAAAACAAAAAAGCAAACCCAACCCACAGTTTCCCTGCACCCACTGTCCGCACCCTGCTGGCGCTTGGCAAATGCTAAAACATTCAACCCATATTTTTATTAATGCTGTGCTCATCCACCACGTTGTCCTTTTTCTTTAGGAAGGAAATGCAGTCGGGGAGACGTATGGAGGTGCTTGTTCTTCTTGTTGCCGTAGGTTTGTCTGCGGTGGCCTCCAAACGTGTGGCTCCGAGTGCCCAGTTCTGACTTGTTCTCCTCAGCTCCACCACTGCTGTGTGTTAGGTCCATATTGTAGGTGTTTTCCTTCTCTAAGAGGCCTCTTACAAGGTTTTAGGATATTTTTTGAAGATTATTTTGGCTATTACTATTGCTATGATGCTATAGGAGAAGAGGGTACTGGGCTCTTCTTCCAAAGGAGAGGGGACAGGATGAGAGGGAATGGCCTCAAGCTCCACCAGGGGAGGGTCAGGCTCAACATTAGGAAAAAACTTTTCATAGAAAGGGTCATTGGGCACTGGCAGAGGCTGCCCAGGGAGGGGGTTGAGTCACCTTCCCTGGAGGGGTTTAAGGGACGGGTGGACGAGGTGCTGAGGGACATGGTTTAGTGATTGATGGGAATGGTTGGACTCGATGATCCGATGGGTCTCTTCCAACCTGGTGATTTTATGATTCTATATTACGAGGGCTTATTGCAATTATTGCAGTGATTGATACTGGTACATTTTTGCCCCAAAGCAGAGGTTTCAGCCTGGCTTAGGGACACTCAAGCTCTATTTTATCCAGGATGAGCTTAAAGCACCCACAGCACCCAAAAAAGGATTTGGGATGTGCAGGAATGGTTAACCAAGGACCAGAGCAACTCTGCGGGGGTGAGATATCCAAAACTAGGACCCCTCGATGGATCTTTTAAAGCAGATTTTGGGCTCTTGAGGAATAACTGGCTGGAAGGGATGAGTAAGTGCTAGAAATACATTTCTATTGCAAACATACACCGGTTTTGCAAGCATACGTGATGCCAGCTTGTGTAAGGAAAGGTGGGAAATGACCCAGGGGGGATGCTGTGTCTTTTAACTTGTTCCCTAAACCGGTCTAGGACAAATTGGTGTGTTGGCATAGGAAACCTTAGGCTGTCCCTGCTTGTTTTGTTCCTTGTTATAACTGCCTTACCGTTAAATTTAAAAGACTTCAGTCTCCAGAAGCTCAGCTCAATGCTTTTTTTTTTTTTCCCCTTCAGTACTGTGCATGAAAGAGAAGTGCAGCTCTTCTTCCAGCTCCGCAGTAGAGTTCAACGAGAGAGATTTGAAGTCGATGCATTTATTAGTAACACGAGGGCAGAGGAATGTGCACAGATACATTGCCAGCTCCACGCTTTCAACTGCCTTTTTTTTTTTTTTTTTTTTTTTAGCCCCTTGATTTAGATTGCTCTCGCGCTTTCCGTGCTGGTACAGGAAGGTCCCAGCATGGGATGATGAGATCAAGTGCACGTTGGTAACAAACGCAATTTGTAAAGGGTTCGTTGTGTAAATGACACTGTAGAAAAGAAATGTTGCAACACAACCGTACTAATGCAGGCATGTGACACCAATTTAATGCATTTTCCCCATTAAGCTGCTTGTTCGAGGCATCTTTCGACCGCTTTGAGTACAGCAGTGGTGTCTAAGGCTTCTGTTTTCTGAGAATTACTCGTTTTTGCAGCTAACAGATGTCGGGGTCTATTTGTCCCTCATGGAAAAGTCCCTGCAAAGTTCAATAGGGATTAAATTTGTCAGGCTCTATAGAAACATAACAGGATTCTATGGAAATTACTTTGCAATCCTATAGAATGTAATAGATAATCTCCTCGTCTCGGGAGGTGTTTTAACTCTTGCATAATTGTGGACCAGAATAGAAAATCTCCATTAAATTCAATGAGATGGTTCAAAAAAAAAAAAACCCTATAGGAAAATGATCATTTTCTATTAAAATCAGTAGGACTTTTTCATCAGCCCGTTGGTATTCATCGGGAGGTTTTATTCGTTTGCCAATGCTGCTAAAAAGTGTTTTGTCAGGAGGTTGATACTTGCTTTGTTCTAGGGAACAGTGATTTGTGCATAAATGATGCTTATGTCCAATGCTCATGTAATTTATGGTGAGGCACTAAATTCCCTTTCAGAGTAACTGGAGCAGGATGAGGTTTTAAGCCCAGCAGGGGGGAAAAAAAACTGTGCTGGGGATTTGGAGAAAGGGGGCTGCCTGTGAAGACACCTCGACGCGCTGTTATTATGTGTACAGGTCGTCAGCAGCCAAGCAGCAGACCACAGGCAGGTGTTGTGTGCGCACACGGATGCGCCGTGGACGCAAGCTTCTCTGTCATCTCGCTGGCTCGGGCGTTGCTTATCTGAAGTGTTCAGCCCAGGATGCTGCAAATTAATGTTGGATTGAAGCTCTGTTTCTGTTAAACTGCCCGTGGCTGGTTTGAATGGCTCTGCTGCCTCTCGCATCCGCAGTCTGGCTTTTTTTTTTATGGTGCGGCCTGGGAGGTGCTGAGCGTCAGCTGTGCTAAAATCCAAGGTTTTGCTTTTGGAGGTCGTTGCGTCTGCCTTGTTGTACTGGTGGAACTCGGCCAAAACATGGCTAGGAACAGTTAATTATGGAGAGAAGTTCTCTACTTGGCTCGGGGTGGGGGGAGAGATATGAAACCTTCACCCGAAAAGGATCATCTTCCCTTTCTCCTCTGGAGAAAAGCACTGGAACAGGCTGCCCAGGGAGGGGGTTGAGTCATCATCCCTGGAGGGGTTAAAGGGACGGGTGGACAAGGTGCTGAGGGACATGGTTTAGTATTTGATAGGAATGGTTGGACTTGATGATCTGATAGGTCTCTTCCAACCTGATGATTCTATGATTTTCCAGCTTTAGAAGATGCTGCTGTGCATTTTGACAAAGGCAAAGCACCCAACTCATAGGAGCATTAGCAAAATACTGTGTCTGGGTGGCATCTTGGGGCACCAATTGAGCTCCACGCCATAAAAGAAGCTCACAAAGGAGCTTGCTGGAAGGTGGGGACACAAGCATGGGCTCAGTGGGTGGATGATGCTATGGGGAGCAGGTAGAGCGATGCCCAGAACCAGTCTCAGGAGTTGATTCAGAGAGGGAAGTCTCTGCAGCAGACTGACACGGCAGCGTGATTGCTCTTTTCATGGCCGGTTGTGTAGGAGGATGAGTCATCTCGGAGAAAGGAATTACTAACTCCTCGGGGGGTATTTACAAAGGATAATTTTGATGAGGAAGGTTACTTCATTTTAGCAAGGCACAACGAGAAGGGCTTTCTTAAAAAGGATGGCAAATCAACTTGTCAGCTATCATAGAATCATAGAATCACTAGGTTGGAAAAGACCCATCAGATCATTGAGTCCAACCATCCGATCAGTCACTAACCCATGTCCCTCAGCACCTCATCCACCCATCCCTTAAACGCCTCCAGGGAAGGTGAATCAACCTCCTCGCTGGGAAGCCTCTGCCAGTGCCCAGTGACCCTTTCCATGAATTTTTTTTTCCTAACGTTGAGCCTGACCCTCCCCTGGTGGAGCTTGAGGACATTCCCTCTCGTCCTGTCCCCTGTCACCTGGGAGAAGAGCCCAACTCCCTCCTCTCCACAACCTCCTTTCAGGTAGTTGGAGAGAGCAATGAGGTCTCCCCTCAGCCTCCTCTTCTCCAGGATAAACACCCCCAGCTCTCTCAGCCATTCTGTGTTGGTGCTGTTGCAAAGAGGGACGCATCACACCCGAGTAGTTGTGCTGGCCAGCAGGCATCTGCCCTCAGCAAAGTGCAGTGAGCCCTGTGCGGGTCTGAGTTTAATTCTGATGTGGCCTACAGTGTCCTGAAACCTGAGAGAGGGTTTACACCCAGTATGCACAGGATTGTGTGTTTGCTCTGTACGTGAAGTGCAAGAGATGGATAGAATCTGCTCTGCGGTGAGGAACCGGTCAAGGAGAGAGGTTTGCATAGCAGGGATGGGATCAGCTGAGGAAGTTGAGAAGGATCATGGCCAGGAGAAATTTAATGCCACCAGGTAAAGGTCAGGATGTGTCTGGATGAGGTGATGCATAGAGACCGGCAGCCAGGTCCATTTTTAAGTTCCCACATACCTTTGCTCTTCCCCTGTGCAGGCGCACACAAAGGGAAGGCTGTGAGAATCAATTGACTCAACGTATGTAATGGTCTCATTTACTGGCAAATAGAAATGTGTGTAAATCTGGCATTAAACATGAGTTTACATTTCTTCCCTTCTTGGGAAAGTGGTGATTGACAGTGCTGTGTAAATGACATGAAGATGCCGGTAGAAGCTGGGAAACATTTACCCTTCTGAGATACGTGTGTACATTGGAGAATTGCCTTGCCTTGCCGCGAGCTTAAACACATCTGGAGGGATCACTTCTTGCCCGGTTCCTTGCTGTTGCTTACAATTAATGCCTCCGTGTGGAAGAAGCAGTGCACGGAGAAGCAGGGCTGTCTTGAACAAATGATAACCAGTGTTTTCTTTCCTCCTGAGCCAAGCTTGTTCCCTCCCAGAAGGTGCTGGAGCAAAAGTTCCTGCAAAACCATTGCGTGGCAGCATGTTTTCAAACTCCAGAAGCTGGGGAGGCTGCATGGGTGCATAGGGGCTGGTTTCTTTCACTGCACCAGCTAGTCCAAGCGAAAATCCAATAACAGCCATTTGAGATTAAATTCTGAGCACTTGAGTAGTCTAAAGGCAGCGAGGAGTCAGTGGCTCAGCAGTCAGTCAAATGGTCTGGGCTGTCGTCTTATTAGAGGAAGAGAGAAGCTTTGATTTAACCCAAGACCCTTAATTTTCAAACAAGGAGGTGAAGCAATAACGTTTCCCGACTCCCCCCTGGCTGTCAGCATTTCACAAAATCTTTGGCTTCCAAAGTTTGTGACTGGCTTCAGGGTCTGGACTTCTCAGGCAATTTGCTTTGACAGGAGGATCCATACAAATCACTTAGTGGAACAAGGGGTGGAGAGCAGGAGGCTGCAGGGGTGTTTTGGGGGAAGTTTTAGAGCAAACTCCCTGGAATTAAAGGCAAAGGAGTTGTCATTAGTGATCACAGAATCACTAGGTTGGAAAAGACCCCCGGGATCATCGAGTCCAACCATTGATGTTTGTGTAGGAAGGGGGAAAGGCCCCCAGAATAGAAAAATCTGGTGAAGTCCCTCCCAGCCCTGCTGACTTGGGTCATAGAACCATAGAATTGTTTGGTTGGAAAAGACCTTTGGGATCAAGTCCAACCCTACCTGTCCACTGTTAAACCAGATCCCTGAGCACCTCATCTACCTGTCTTTGAAATGCTTCCAGGGATGGTTACGTAACAACCTCAGTGCTTGTTCTCCAGACCCTTCAACAACTTTGTTCCCCTTGTCTGGATGCATTCCAGCCCCTCAATGTCCTTCTGAACACAGAATTTGAGATTTCATTGCTCCCTTCTCTCTTTGCAGAGGCCAGTCCTGAACTCTGTGTTCCGGATGCCTCCATCCCCAACTCAGCCTCAAGGCACATGTTGGGTTAAAGTGCTGCTGTCAATGTTAACAGATCCCAGCCTTCTGAAATGAGTGGAAACTAATTGTGAGCTTAAATGCTTTCTTGCCCTTTAACTCTGCTCCATACTGAGTGAAGTAGAGGCTTTGTCTCATCAGAAATATGTCCTGATGAGGAGGAAGTTGTTCATTTTTCCCACTGGAATCCATTTTCCTTCTAATTATTTTGCATAGAGCCCAAACTCTATCCCAAACGTGAGAACCAACCATGTACCTTTATTTAACTATTCATTTATTTTACTGGAAATTCCCATTTCCTGGCTGAGGATGATTATTTATTTTTTCACTTTTAGAGGCAAGCTTTGAAAATAAGCCCTTGGTGTCCTCTCAATTTTTTTTTCCTCCCTGCTTATGAACCGAAAGGGCAGTCGGCAAAGAGGTGTGAATTAGATTTCAGTGTCGCGACGTAGGAACTCTGGCTACGCCGGCTTTCCTCTTCAATGCAGCCCTTCCCGAGCAGCTTGCTAGCACATCTCACCTCCTTCGCCACTATTCTTCTCGCGTTTATTGCCTTCATTTCCGTGGCGCGTACGGCGCCCGGGCTGCATTCTCATACACAGCTCTCCCCTGTAACGGGTGACCCAGATAGTGCTTTCTTTTTGGACAAAGCAATAAACAATAGCTTCACTAACAATGTGCTCGGCTGCTAATTCACGCTGAGCAGGGCTTGGACTTAGCATTAGAGAAATATTCACTTGGAGCCAGATTATCTAAGGCTCTCTGATGCCCCCTATTACCATAGCATCTGAGCGCCTTGCGGCTTTTGAAGATGCTTATTTTCATGTTAACTCCTGCGGTATTATCCCTTTATATATATATATATATATATATATGTATTTTTAAAACTGGGGACTGAAGCGTCTCTCTGGGCATAGAGGCTGGAGTGGCTTCCTTTGGTAAGGAGAGCATTGCATTTATTTTCAAACAGTTATGCTGGGATGAAGGATGAAGGCAGCTGGGCTGAGCGAGATGCTGTGGGCTTTTAATATCAGGACTGTTTCGTGCTGTACCCCTACCACTCATTGTCTGTCAGACACTGTATTAGAAACAGTGTGGGCTGCAGGACCAGAGAAGGGATTGTGCCCCTGTATTCAGTAGTGGTGAGGCTGCACTTTGAATCCTAGGTTTGGGTTTGGACCCCTCACTCCCAGAAGGACATTGAAGGGCTGTAGCGTGTCCAGAGAAGGAGAAAGGGCTGGAGAACAAGGGTTGTGAGGAGCAGATGAGGGATGTGGGGCCGGAGAAGAGGAGGCTAAGGGAAGACCTCATCCTTCTCTGCAGCTCCTGAAAGGAGGTTGTAGTGTGAGGTAAGTGCTGGTCTCCTCTCCCAGATAACAAGTGATAAGGTCAGAGGAAATGACCTAAGGTTGCATCAGGGGTAATTCAGAGTAGACATGAGGAAACATTCCTTCCCTGAAAGGGTTCTGGGGCGCTGGCAGAGGCTGCCCAGGGTGGTGGTTGGATCACCACCCCTGGAGAGGTTTAAAAGACAGGTAGAGGAGATGCTCAGGGATCTGGTTTAGTAGTGGACAGATATAGTTGGACTTGATCATCTCAAACGTCTTTCCAACCACACGATTCTATGATTTTATCTGAACATTTTTCCCATTTGCTGGGAAAAAACGATGCTCGCCCTGTTTAGCTGGTATAAACCGGTGGAGCCCAGCTTCACTGCGGTCAGCGCGATCGCCCCACGGCTGTAAAACTCTTAGACGTTTCAGGAGGCTCCAGGGTCCCTTAAACCACGCTGTCCTCCCTGATGTGAGATCACTGGCTGGTCTGACCTGGCTCGCTCTCAGTCCTGTGCCCCTGGAGGTGCCCTCCCTGCACCCCTGCCACGCTGCAGGGATGATAATTTACTGTGCCATGCTGCTTCCTTTATCTCCATTTAGACTCAAGAAATGTGGTTGGGAATCCACAAATTCCCTTTTACGCTGTTCTGAACGTAACCTACTAAACCTTAATCATGGTTTGGGGACTAGTAATTCTTTCTGTTATATGACTTGCTCTTTATTTTTTCTTATATAATTTTCCCTTTAAGAAAAGATCATTAATCCATATTTCTGAGCCTTCCCATCAATCTATAATTGAATCGTATAAAAAAAGACTTGATTTTACATCTGTATAAGAAAGAATTCAATTCTCCCTAATGCCTGCAGATTTAAAAGTCTTAATCTCCAGATTTCTCTTAATTTTTTTTCTTTAATAACCTAGCTTGTCTGGAGTTATCTAAATTAATTGTGAACTTGAATATACTGTGATCTGAGGAGATGAGTTATCTTGTTCCGTAGAGGAGAAACCAAGAGCTTCACAGGCCCATCTCGCAGGGAAAACAAAACCACTTCTAATAGCTACCTAACCTTGGTGTGTTGGGAAGCACCCCTCCCAGGCATCTTCAAAAGATGCTCACTTAATTATCGCGTTTAAAACGCCGTATTGCACTGCAGGGCTTTCCTCTCTTAAGTCTCGGCTCTGCTATCACCTCCTCCTTCAAAAGCACAAAGGGAGTGCGTCATACCTTGCTAGCTCGGTGGGCTGGGAGGAGAAACTCTGCCTTTCCAGCCCTGGCTCTGCCACCAGACTCACTTCTAAGCCTCAGCTGAGTTAGTGCTCTTGACTACTTCAAGGCACCTTCTCTTTTTCGTAGCAGCAGCCTCCTGCAGAGCGCAGAACACGTCCTTTGGCCTGTGTTGCATGGGTTATTCCTGCTGGGGTGGATACCAAGAGCTGCCCTGAACCCTAATTTGAGGTAAATGTAGCTTAGCAGCTTTCCACACACTTTTAGTGCCCCCAGAGGCTTTTGTTGTAAAATGGGAAGGGGAGAGAGCAACCAACTAACAGCCACTCGACTCTATCTGTAAGACCTGGAGCCCTCTGCTAACCTCCCCTTGAGCTGTGAAAGACCACTAGGCTTTTTATCTTGGAGCTGGGGTGGAGCTGGAATATTTGTGTGTGTAAGACACGCAGAGAAGCAACACCTTTTGCTAATTTAATAAAGCTTCTAAAAAAATAAGGGGTTTGAGTTAGTGGAAAGCTTCCAGCGCTGTCGGGCTCGTGCATCCCAACAGCTCAGCTGGCCCCTGTTTTCAAGCTGAATGTGTTGGTTAAAGCAGCTTTTGCCCCCAGCATCTCAGAGAGATCCCACCTCGAAGGCACCGAGACATCTGGAGAGGTGTTGGCTGCTTCACCTTTCCTTCTTCCTCCTTTCTGCTGCAGAGGAGGAAGACAAAGACAGGTAATTGCACTGTTTCTGCAGGCAGCAAATTCCAGCCGCGTGTCCATTTTAAGTGCGCTGTTTGGAGCCTTGACAGTGGCATGTGTGTGGGAAATTGCTCTGAATTCCTTCAGCCTCCGCTGTGTTTAACTTCCGAGAAAGGTGTTTAGAAAAGCAATGCATCTAATATTTGTTCTAAGGTTCTGGTACCAGGAAGAAAAGCAAAAGCCAAGATTTTATGTGCCTTTACCAGCTTCCATCCCTGTATTCTCTTGTAGTCTCACAGTCCCATCTGTTAGAAATTCCCTGTGCTGATGTGCTTTTTTCTCTGCTTTCATTCCATGCCTGCACTGCAGATCCATCCCCTTTAAATGAGACACGGGGACCTGTTAGGTCTCCTGCTGCACATCCTTGCTGTCCATATCTCCGTCCCACATACCCGTTACCTTTGTACAATCATGGGATGGTTTGGGTTGGAAGGGTATTCAAATCCCATCCGGTTCCATCATCCAAGGATCCTAACCATCCCCTGACTCCCAGGAATTTCTTACCGGTTACTAGGGAAGCTTTCAGGTCTGCTGGAGCACTGGAAGTAAAACTGCTGCTTTGAAAGGCTGCAGGCAGATTTGTGCTGCTTTTTATTTTATTCATTACTTTTCTTCTCTCCCTCCCTCCAATCTCACAGTTGCTTTCCGAGTTTCAGATGGATTATCCAGATTGCAAAGTCCAAACCCTCGCCTGCCTGCCAGGCCCTTCTGTTCCCTTCCAATTAATTCCTTTAAAGCCTACGTTGCAGCTCCCTCTTTTCACGGCGTGGGGCCAGAGGGTTTGCATGGGTGCTGTGGTGAAGGTGCAGAAATGGCTCTGTGCATCTGCGGTGTCAGGACTGTGGGTCACCTCTTAGATACCCATTTGTCCCACTGAAAGCTCTGCTGGTCACTGAGGGTTTGTTTGGTTTCAGGAAGAGGGCCAGGGATTTCATAGAATCACAGAATCACCAGGTTGCAAGAGACCCACGGGATCATTTAGTCCAACCATTCCCATCAATCACTAAACCATGTCCCTAAGAACCTCATCCACCCGTCACTTAAACACCTCCAGGGGAGGTGACTCAACCCCCTCCCTGGGCAGCCCCTGCCAGTGCCCAGTGACCCTTTCCCTGAAAAATTTTTTTCCTAATGTCCTTCGCTGGTGGAGCGTGAGGCCATTCCCTCTCATCCTGTCCCCTGTCCCTTGGGAGAAGAGCCCAGCTCCTTCCTCTCCACAACCTCCTTTCAGGTAGTTGCAGAGAGCAATGAGGTCTCCCCTCAGCCTCCTCTTCTCCAGGATAAACACCCCCAGCTCTCTCAGCCGTTCCTCTTAAGGCCT
Source organism: Piaya cayana (assembly GCA_013389865.1). Taxonomy (NCBI): domain Eukaryota; kingdom Metazoa; phylum Chordata; class Aves; order Cuculiformes; family Coccyzidae; genus Piaya; species Piaya cayana. The sequence goes on from WAAB01019809.1 coordinate 42,819, forward strand.
GTTCTCCAACCCCTTCACCAGCTTTGTTGCTCTTCTCTGGACTCGCTCTGGATTTGCAGGGATCATTGGAGTGTTTGACAGGTGATTTCTTGCTTCACTCCTTCCCCAGGAGGGATGTCCCATGCGGGGGCTGCTGCACCTCCAGGCACACTCACCCTCCTTAGCGAGGTCACCCCAAGAGTGTTTCTGGTTACTTGCCTTCCCCAAGCTTTCTTGCCCTATGCCCACAATTTCTTCATGTCCCCTTCCAACCCAAATCTTGCTTCATGTCCCCTTGTCCGTGCAGATGACAATGCCCTGAGCAGAGGCTTTCTGGCTCGTGGGGGTCCTGTCAGGGCTGCAGTGAGGATGACCCCACTAATAGTTTCTTTTCGACGTTGCTTGGGAAATTGCAGGTTGAGAGATTTTTGAGTGCTGCTGCTGCACTTCAAATACCTTTTAGAAAGGTTTTTTTTTTAATTACTTTCCTCTTTATTTTGGAGGTAGACTCTGGAATTTGGAAGCATTCTTCTCTTGGCTCCAACTACCCAGGTTGCTCCTTTGACTTAGCAGAAAGGGGAGGCTTTCCCCTTCTGGAAAGGAACAGGCGTAGCCATTTTCTTTCTGTATTGATTAAAGCCGAGAAACATTCTCGAGTGATCCTGTGCTTCGTTAGGTGGAAGGAGAGAACAAAATCAGCATCGTGAGGCTTTGCTCTGTGCTGCCTGCAGTGCTGGGAGGCAAGAGCACTTAATCACTGCTGCCAGTGGGGTCCACCGAAAAAAGTGTCTGCTCAGCCTGTGTTTAAAAAAAAAAAATCAGATTATTTTCCTGGCTGGGGTAAGAGTGAGGGGGAAAAAAAGCAGTGTGTCCTGCTGAGTAGGAACCAGGCTGTGGTTACGACACGTGGTTTTCAGTCTCAGGACGACCAGGCAGGTCACTTTGCTCTTAGTCTGCCTCAGTTTCTCCATCAGCAACGCTCCAGCGGGAGGTGTCGCTGCTCGTGGCAGGGGGTGGGACTGGATGATCCTAAAGGTCCCTTCTAACTCAAACCACTTCATAATTCTATATTAAATTCAAGATGATGTCCCCGGTGACATTACCGTGGCAGCGAGCCAGCCTTGCGGCCCCAGACGAAGAGCTGCGATTTAGGACTTTATGTAGGTGAACACAGATGTTAAATACTTTCTTGTGATTATACAGCCCTGGCTTGCTGGTGTTTGCCGCAGATGATGGATGACTGCTGAACAGCTGAGATTCTTTGAAATGTTCTGCTTGCTGTCAAGCCCTGTCTTTTTGCCTGTCTATCCATCTTCTCAAAATAACTGTGTTCTGCAGTCCTCTCGCACACGTGTCCGCCTGGCTCCATGGGGAGATCCTTGAGTTGGGATTGCTTGCGGGACTGCAAGGATTAAGATATTAAAAGCGGCATTTGTGGCGTTCCTTCCTCCTGAGGGTCTCCGAGCAATTTGCTGAGGTCTCCTCTCCCCCTCCTTTACACGTGGGGGAAGCAAAGCAGAGCCTGAAATCGTGCAGCAAGTCAGGAGCAATTTGGAAACGGAGCCCAGCAGTTCTCCTACCCGGGGGTCACGCTCTTTTCTAGGGCTGAGAAGAGCAAAACGTGCTTTAGAGTGGGTAGAAGAGGCGTGTGATGGGCCCGGGAGAGAGCCTGGAAGCTGCAAGATGACAAAGTCAGTCATCGTCTCTAAGCAGTGATGTTGGCTCCATCCTCCTCCTCTTGTTGCATTTCTCTTGTTTGTGCTACTCCTGTGGGAGTCCAGCTAAGGATTGAAGAAATTGCCTGGAAAAGCCATCAGCCCACTTGTAATTCCCTTCTGAATTGCTGTTTCAGGCTGCGAGTTTGTATTAAGCCTGCAGCTTAGGAATAACAATTCTGTTTTCCATCGTCAGTTGGTTCTTGCAGCTGTAAGGCTCTCTCGGCACCCCTAGGACCAACCACCTCCTAGGTTTGGGCTTCATTTCTTGCCCAGGTTGTGCGGAGAAGGTTTTTTTCAAGCATTCAAAGGTTGCCCACTGCTGGCTGCTGCTTCCCTGGAGCAGCTCCTGGTGACCAGAGCTGAGGAGAGACATAAACAGGGTGATGGAGAGGAGCAATGCTCCTCAACTCTGCATGTAAGCCCCTCAAGAGGTCCAGCTGCCCTGCAATTAGGTAAAAAAATCAAATGGAAATGTTAATATTAAATATCATGAAGAAAGTGCCAACCTTGGCTTCCTAAACCTCTTCTATTTCACTTCTTCCATAAACTTCAATTTTAGTTATAGGGTTGGTGCTTGCTTTTTTTGTTTTGATGGTGATGGGGGGGGTGTGCTAGGTTTTTTTCCCTCTTTGAATTTTATCTGAGTAACTTTGAGCAAAAGTTGTGCAAGAAAGTCTCCACGACCGATTCATTTACCAAAAACTGTAAATGTGTGGAGCTTGTAAAAATCATTCTCCCTTAGAAATCTTGTTTTACAAAAGGGGGTTACAGCTAGGGATGGAGCTGGGTAGCTGCAGCATCCTCTAACACTCTCCCCTTTCTTGGTTTTCCAGCTGGGGGTATTAAGCCTCCCTTTCCCCATTCAGGCTGATGGTTGCAGTTTAATTAGCAACTGCTTCTTCCCTTGCAGGAAAGTCCTGTAGAGATTCATGGTGATGATACTAATGAACGTCTTTGGAAATGGTTCTTGGAACATATGGCCATGAATATTTCTGTTGGGTTCGTCGTCGCTGTCCCGACGAACGCTGTGACGAGGGAGACGTTTCCCCCTTTTACTTTGAAAGCCAAACGCTTGCGCCGTCTGTAATGTCTGTAGGATCCTTCCATGAAGATAAAAGGTGTGAGAGAAAAGAAGAAGGATGGTTGATCCTTAATTGTCGTTTTGTTTTAATGACAAGAAGCCTTGGGCACCAAAGAACAAATTCTTTGCCTCCTGGTCCCCTCCCTACCCCTAATACATGAGCTTGGGGCCCTCTCTGTCTCATTTTCAGAGCTGCCCTGAGCCTCGTGCATCTCAGATGATCCAGAGTATGGGTTTGGCCCTGCTGCGGTTTGATTTTTCAGATGAATCGTTCCACGTGCAGTCTGTTTTACTCTCCAAACCCAGAAACACCGGCGCAGCAGGATTCGCCCTGTTGTGCCGGCACGGGGAGAAGCTGTTTCCATGCAAACAGCTGCCGGCTCCTGTCATTGCCGTCAGATTCTTTTGTCCAGAAGATAAACTGCAGAGTTTTGCTGCACCGTAATCGGGTTCTGATCTAAACCTTATGGAAACGGAGGGCTCCATCAGCGGCTTCTCCAGGCAAAAAGCAGTGACAGCAGCAGGCAGGCTGCCTGCCTTTGACCCCAGGGGATAGAGCTCTGTTTTCTCTCCATTATCCTGTTGGTAACTACATACTTTGCCTGTTGAGACAGTGGGAGTGCTGAGCAAGAGCCGGGGCACGTCCTGCTATGCTGAGCTATCCCAGATCTCACTTTAGTTAGAGGCACATCCCTAGCAATACCAAAACTAAGCAGTTTGCATTGCAATTGCAAAGGAAAGGATTCCCTTCCCTTTTTAGGGGCTGGGGAGCGGTGGGGAGTCTCATTTGGAAACGCTACGACGGGAAACTTGTTCCAGAGGGTTGAGTATCTCCTGAGCTGGTGTTGAACGCGATAATCTTAAAGGTCTTTTCCACCATAAATGATTTTGTGAACGCCCGGGCTGCGGGAGGCGCGTTGAACTTGATGATCTTAAAGGTCTCTTCCAACCTAAACAATTCTGTGATTCTGTGAACGCTTGGGCCCCAGGAGCACCGAGTGGCACGGCATGAGGCTGCGCTAGACACTAATTGAGATGCTGGCCTCTCTAATCCAGATACTTAACTCTGCGGCGGCACCATATGACTTCCCTGCAAGTCAAAAGCTCCACCAGCTTGCGTTAAAGGTCTCTCAGCTGTTGGCTGACCCTTCTGTGCATCTCAGGGTACAGTGGCATATTCAGACCCATAATTGCAGCCTAAAGAGGGGGGGATCCTCTTGCTCCTCTTTTGGATCCCTCCATGCTGAGGCGTCCAGCTTGCGTGAAAGTACTTCGCAGAGAAAGAGCTCGTCCCTCTGCACCGAGCCCACTTCTGAAAGATGTTGTGTAAGCTCCTTGGCGAGCAAGTAACTTTTGTATTTAGACTGTAATTGGCTTTAAATTCCAAAGGTCCATTGCTAATGATATTCAGAGCAGTTTAATTAAAGGGCCACTGTCAAGTACTTCCTTTATGGTTTTTCTTCCGTGTGTTCTCTTGGTTCTAATACCCTTTTTATTTTTGCCAGCTTGAAGGTAGTAATTAAAGTAATTCTCTGCTGATTTTGTCCTTTTCTATTTGGTAAACTTTGATCCATTATTATTTTTTAATGGAGATGAGATTAATGCGGCCCCTTTTGTTCTGCGACCATTTCAGTTCAACGCAGCCCCTCATTGTGCTGAGATTTTGTGCCGGTGGCATCGCTTGGAGATGACATTGATGCAGCTTTGGGGAGGGTTGCTAAGGCAGCCACAGGAGCTCGTGCTCCACTGGAAGAGTCTCTGAGCTTCCTTTTGCGATGAGAAAAACCTGAACCTTTGGGGAAAGGTGGGGTTTTGAATTCCTCAAGGTGAGAAGAGGACAAGTCTCTCCTTTCCCTCTCTAGGAAAACCCTTTTTTGTGTATGGAATGGCATTTTCCTAGATAAAAACTTATTTGCAAGGTGTCATCTCATAGACGAAACAATCTCTAAGTTATAAAAATATTCATTTCTAAGCTCTCTCTTTTCAGTTTTCTACTTTACAATTAAATTGGGGGTAAATAATTTGCCTAGGACTAACCTTCCTGGTTTCCCTACTTGTTAAAGAGGAATAGTTTGTGTTGAATGGGGCTCTGAGCAACCTGATCTGGTTGAAGATGTCCCTGCTCACTGCAGGGGGGTTGGACGGGGTGACCTTCATGGTCCCTTCCAACCCACACCTTGGATGGTGGACGAGGTGCTGGGGGACATGGTTTAGTGTTTGATAGGAATGGTTGAACTCGATGATCTGGTGGGTCTTTTCCAGCCTGGAGATTCTATGATTCTACAGGGCTGAAGGAATGCAGCCGACTGTCCTCTAGTCATGGGTTTTTGCATCAGCTCAGGCTGCTCATCGCTCTTCTCTTCCTTCATTTTCTCATTTGAAGGAAGAGCTGAAGGATGCTTGTCCTCTCCATGGCCTTTTCCCTGAAAGTGCTGCCTGGAGGAAAGCCGTGCGAGCATGAACCCGCGACAGGAGTGGGCAGGCTGGAGCAGGAATGTTTTGCCTGCATTTCAGGCAGTGATGCGCCTCCAGCTCGCCTTGGGACCCCATGAGGTGGGTGGAGAGAGAAATAGCGACCAACCAAAGATCCTCGGTGTTCAGCAGCTGCTACTCAAAGCTGCTCCGTCTTCCTTAGAGCAGCCAAGCGTGGCGAGTGCTATTTAGATCTGAGAGGATAAGGCAATAACCATTTTAAGAAACATAGTCACAGTGGGTCAAATCTTAAACAATGAGAGTCTTTCCACATGGCAGCCTCTGCCAATAATTGCTTGTAATTGCTTTCCCTTTGGTGCTGCCTTTGCCCTATCTCTTTTACAGGAGCTGTTGTCCCCTGTCTGCCCTGCTTGGCTTTCTCCCCACCTCGTGCTGAGCAGAAGCACGTTTGTAACAGGCTGTGTTGGTTCGTTTTCAGGGGTTTTTTTTGCAGATGCTGTAAACCGTTCGATTGTATCTAAAGGGATAAAGGATTCCTGCTTCCCACTTTCCACATCAAATTATTTGGCAGCTGGTTATTGTAGCAGCAGCACTGAATTTGCACAAGGTTCCTGTTGAGGTGTAGCTCAGGTCGGAGTTGTTGGAACCAGCAGCAGGTGGAGGTGCTTGGTGATGTGTCAAAGAGGGGATCAGGGCTTTCTCTGAAGAGACCAGTGCAACCTGAGCAGTGGCTTGCAGAGGTCACATGAGTAAAAGGGGTCCTGCCCGTTCATGCATTGCAGGTGAGCACACAAATCCTGACTCTGCTTGTGCCACAGGGAGTGTTTCTGTGCAGAGAAGAAGAATCATAGAATCATCAAGTCCAACCATTCCCATCAATCACTAAACCATGTCCCTCAGCACCTTGTCCACCCGTCCCTTAAACCCCTCCAGGGAAGGTGACTCAACCCCTTCCCTGGGCAGCCAGTTCCAGTGGGTTGGAGGTGCTGCCAGCCCTTGCCGTGAGCCGCTGCGTCCTGGTGGGTGCAGGCAGCTGGACACGATGACAACCTGCATCTCTCCTCCCCTGAACCCTCAGTGCCATCCTCTTGTTTAGCCCATTAAGGCTGCCGTTCACTTTCCCTGGTGAATCAATTTCTCAGTCTTTAAATGGTACCTTCCTTGTGCTAATCATACAATAGGGCTCCTAATGAATGTCTCAATTATTTAATGTTTGAATTATTTTCTTGAGGTAGCAAATTGAAGTTTTCAGGAGGAAAAATACCATCTCCCCCCACCAGCCCCCCTCTCATTTGCTGCTACATAATTAAGTAATTGTATAGCCAGTGATTTAATAGCTACAAGATCAGGAGTGACACATTTTATTCATTTTAAGCAGGAGCGTTTCTCGTTTTTTCTCTTTTGGAGAAGCCTTGACCACCCTCTGGGAAGGCAAGGAAAGCTGCAAGGCTTTACCTGTTGCCTTTGTGGCATTTCTATCAGCATTTAAAGATATTTCTCTTGTGTGCTGACCCGCTCCTCACATCACTTCTTTCCTGTGGGGAGTCAGCGGGTGGCTATCTGGGGAATATGGTCTGTGGGTTTGCTGCAGGTCACCACCACGAACTCGTGTCTCATCCTTCCTGCATGGGCTGCATCTGGTGCACTTGCATCTTTTGCTTTGTATTTGGAGGTAGGGGAAAAGCCCAGACACTGAGCATCACCTAAACAGGAGCTGTTTCTGCAATCAGTAGTTGTAGGGTCCCCCCAGCCTGTGCCCTGGCCAGGGAACATCTCCCTTTGGAGGAGAAACCCACCGTCGGCACGGAGCGTTTGTCACACCTCATCCCCGTCTCGCTGTCGGTGAGAGATGCTGAGTGACAGGTGCGCTTTCTGAAAACCTTCTCACTCTTTTTTAAATAAATAAAGAAGTTAATCACTGGGGAATTACCATGCTCAGATGTTGAGACATCCTGAGGATAAAAAGAAACGTCTGAGGAACAAGCATATTTAGTGTCAACTGAGCGTACGTCTGAATTACCCTCCTTTGCTTGCGTGTTAGCTGTACGTGCGTATCAGTTGTGGCTGGGTTATCATCTGTAGAAATAACTCACCTTCCCTGCTCGTTTTTCATTCCACCGGTGGATGGTCTGTGGTTTCTTCAAAGCCGGGAGCTGTAGCTGGGTCATTTTTGCTCTGAGGCTTGTGCATAGATAGTTGCTTGGGAGTAGAGGCTTCTTATAGCCATAAAGTGACCTAATGAAAACCAGAAAACGTGTCATATTCTTGTTTTCCTGCCACAGACAGAGTCCCAGGCAGAGCTGTGGTTACTCCCTCCTTGGATGGATGCAATGTTAAGCTCTGTTCCTGGCATTGAGCGTTCGTGACAGTGAAGACAAAGTGGGCTTTCTTGGCACCATCCCCTTCATCTCAGACAAGTTCCCAACAGCCAACTGATTGGCGAGAGCGCTGGCAGAGAAGGGAGTGCAAACGTGCTCTGAATAGGCATTGGAGGGAATTCATTAACAGGACTTAATTAACAAGTTTTAAGTGGCAGCGTGCTTGGGAGGAGAAAGGCTGGACTTGTCCAGGTAGATGTGAGCATCCTACCAGCCAGAGGAGTGTAAGATAGGGATGGAGACACCTGTGCCTTCTAGAAAAAGTCACTTTTGCAGGAATTAGGTGTGGATCTGCACAGGCACATCCCTGCTTGGCTGTCCGGCTCGGCGCCGTGTCACTGCCGCGAGTGACGGAGCTGCTGTCTCCTGTGACGGGGTTAAACTCCTGTGACGGTGAGTGATTACTCACCAGATGACAAATGAGCCCAGGGCTTCGGTGGCATTGCAACTAGTTTTTCAAGGGCTCGGTCCGTTGTAAAAGAAATAGTGACTTGCTTGTAGGAAAACAGGCCTTATGAGGAGCGGCTGAGAGAGCTGGGGGTGTTTAGCCTGGAGAAGAGGAGGCTGAGGGGAGACCTCATTGCTCTCTGCAACTACCTGAAAGGAGGTTGTGGAGAGGAGGGAGNGGTCTCTTCCAACCTCGTGATTCTATGATTTGGGTAGGGGAACACAGACCCATTCATGGGATGAAAGACAATATAAATCATTTAATGATACAGGAGGGTTTGCTGTGTGTATGGCCCGATGGCTCAAGATAATGAGAAGCAGAGAGTCAGGACATTTGGCATCCACCAGCTCCCCCCAAGCTCAGTGCCAGATGTGGAGTCACCCTCCAAGATGACATGGGGACAAGGCATCCATGCTATCTAGCGACTTGAGCCCACTATTCCCACCCAAAAATAAAAGGAACTTGACCTCCCTCCCCCTCTTCTCTCTGCCCAGCAGTAGCAAATACCCCCAGTCCCTCCCACACACCAGAATCCACCTGTGCTTCCCAAAGGTTCTCCAGCACTACAGCTGTCCCAGCTGGTGTCTGGGGCCTGTTTAGCTCTGCCGAGGAGACCTATCGTTTTTAACAAGCGTGTTAACATAACATACAAAACCCTCCAGCTCTCAAATTTCTCTGGAGCCCCAGAGGAGTACAGGAAATTCTTCTTAATTACAATGTGCGTGTTAAATAAGGACACCAGAAGGCAGGCTTTTAAAATACCTGCAAACGGTTGTGAAGACATCACCACTGCTCCTATTTGGGTTTAGAGAGTGGCCACCACATCCAAGGGCTCTGTAATCCCCAGGGCTTTGAAGCGGCTGATGTTACAGCAATGCCACCAAGGCTCCCATCTGAGGGGGCTTCAGACACAGTGGGAAATGTGAAGCCGTGGCTGGAGAGAGATGTGTGATGCTGCAGAAAAATCAGCCTCCCAGCACAAAGTTTAGTCTAAATCCTAGAATCATAGAATCACCAGGTTGGAAAAGACCCACTGGATCATCGAGTCCAACCATTCCTATCAAACACTAAACCATGTCCCTCAGCCACCTGTGTGGCCGTTCCGTTTGGTGGCCTTGGGCACAGCTGTCGTGCCGACTGCTTCAAATCTCTGGTTTGCATCGACCAGAGGGCACTAGCCACGCTGACAGCGTTTGCTTCCCAAGGTCTCCTGAGAGTTTTGCTGTTGGTTGCTCAGATTAGAGCCCATCCCCATGCTTTTGGGGAGCTTTTTGCTCCCCGTGGGCTGAAAGCGAAGAGCTGTGCTGTTATTCTGCGGCTTGGCCAAAAGCTTACAAATGTCCTGCTGGCTGCTGCTGGGCCAAGCGCTGTGCTGGTGGCTTAGGGCTTTTATTTAGCTGGTAGCTTTTAAATCCAGTCGCTGTGGCCAGATTTCAACTGAAAGCTCAGCAGCACTGCAGATGCCTTGGGCGGAGGAAGAGTCTTGGTTTTTTTCCCTGGTACAGCAGCTTGCTTGGTTTGTTGTATTTTGGTTTTGTGTTTTTTTTTTGCTTTCTTTCTAGTTCAGCTTCTCATAGGAGTTATTGATAATGTTAAGAGCCAGCCAAGGGTTAGATAACAATGAGAAACTTGGTGAGTCTTCATGTGGGACCAGTCTTCCCCCTCTCCTTTGGGGTTGTGTGCAGCTGTGCTTCTCATACAGCCTGTGAGAGACCCCAGCGTGTTCCCATGGCTCCCCTGCAGCTGCACTGTGGTGGTGAGAGCTTGGATTTATGTGTCGTGACTTACCATGCCCCCTTCTCCAACCGGTAGGCAGCCGTGCCTCTTAGCTACGTGTTACCCTGTCCTCGACACTTCCCCGAGTGTCTCTGCTGCCGTCAGTACCGGGTGAGTTAGTGGATGTCCCTAGCGATAACCGTTACCAGATGTTCACACGTCTTGAGATGTCGTCACCAGGGCTCCGTTTCTTATGCCTTGTTTCATAATGGAGAGTTATATTTTGCAAAATTAACTTCTTTCCCTATGTTTGGTTCTTCCCTGGAGCTTCACTGCGGTGTGTACTCACGGTGGAGCACTGGGATGTGCCAGGAGCATCCAACCATGCTCAATGGCTCTGGTTTGGGCACCTATGGGGTGGTCTAGCAGCAGAGATTGTCAGAGGGGGTGATGTGAGGCATGCTGAGAGGGTTGGGTTGTTCAGCCTAGAGAAGAGAAGGCTCCAGGAGACCTTAGAGCAGTTGAAAGGGACTTCAGGAGAGCTGGGATGGGGCTCTGGGTCAGGGAGGACAGGGACAGGATGAGGTGGGAAAGGTTTTCAATTGTGAGAAGGAAGATTAAGATGAGATTTNTCCCTTCCAATTCAAGCTGTTCTACAATTTGATGTTATGGGGCTCCCATCCCTTCCAGTGACTTCCCCTGCAAGATGAAGCTTGTCTGTAGTGGCAGGATAAGCAGATAAGCAGTGCAAAAAATAATAATTTTAAAAAAAGGTTGGAGTTGATGATCTCAAAGGTGTTTTCCAATGTATTGATTCTCAGATTCTATGACTGCTTTCAGACATCCCCCACATGCGAGCTTTTTGCTTGCTTGTGTCACAGTGATGCCAATTTAAATCCTAAATAGATCTGAGTTCAATAACTTTTTGGAGTTGTCATTAAAGGCCCCCTTCTTGGGTTTGTTCCTGTTTCTTCCTGAAGGTGAAAGCTGTGGGAGTTCTTTGTTATCTTAATTTCACCTTGAGTGGTTTTGGCTGCAAACTTGTGGTGTTTGGCTTTGGAGAGATGATAAAAATCGAAGAGCTTCACTCGTGAAGGTTTCACTCAGCTGAAAATCCCTAATTGAACATGGAGTGTGGGATCAGACCCCACATTTAGACCAGGAAAAAAAAAAGGGGAGAACAGGATGAACCCTGAGCCTGTGAGGGAAGCCTCGTTGGGGGATAAGGGAGGAGGGAGAGAGCTGAGTTAATGGAAGAGAGATATCTCCAGCCTGGAAATGGATGAAGGGAAAGGGAACGTATCGCGCCTCGTCCTCCCGGGATTAATTTTGAATATCAAACGCTTGATCTCGAGCCGTTCCTCAGGCAGCCGGTCATGTTTCTGTGAAAGCCGTATTTTGAAAAGAATTTTTTCTGATGCTTTAAAACAGAGGAAAGCAAAGCAAATGACCTTATCCTGCTTTGCATTATGTCACACTCAATGATATTCTCTCGCAGTCCTTGCAGATAGCTTGACACATCGAGGCAGACAGCCCCTTATTATTAAATCTGTTTGCAAATGTGCTCGGATCGCCCTTCACATCCACCCCTGGTTATGAGCGGTGGCAGACCGTGCCTGCGAATCGCCGCTCCCCGCAAACACGCGCCGCGCTCCCTCCCCTTTCTCTCCGCCTCGCAGCTGAGGTTGTCAACACTTTATTAATTCCTAAAGTGTCCTAGTGGCCAAGAAAAGTGTTTTCTCTCCCCTGTCTGTTGGGTTAGAGGGCTGGGTGGGGGGGATTGCTGGAACGCCCTGTCCTGTGAGTCCTCCTCATCCTCTTTGGACCCCGCAGCTGAGACGCTGACCTTATTAATCCGCCTGCGCGACCGTCCTAGAAGTGGCACTGAATAACCCGGTCTCTTTTCAGCTGTGTCATCTCTCCCTCTGGGTCAGATCAGGCCAGCGGCATTTGTTTTGCTGTCAAAGCTGAATCAATAGTGCCTCACGCTGCTGAGCTTCGCTACTGCTGCCGCCGGCTGCTCCTCTCCCACAGGCTTCGAGGACGGTGTTTCCTTGCGAAAAGCCACCTTGTTCGCTCCGATTTAGATCCTCTCCCAAGTCAATCCACTGTGCGAAGCACCTCTGGAGTGGTCAGCATCACTTGATTTGCCTCCAGCAGCAGTCGTAGTGGTGATGCCTCTGATGCTTGGCTTCCTCGTGAGCTAAGAAGAAAAGCTCTCCCAAGGGATGACTTAGGGTAAACTTTCTTTTCCTAACTCCAGGCCATTGGTTATTGGCCTCGGACCTCTCCAAGGAACTGTCATTAAATAAGCTCTAGTCTGCCCCAAAGCACAAATGGGAAAGACTCCCAGGGCTTTCGCTTTGCCTTCCATTCAGATTCTAATAGATTTTTATCCTAGAAGGAGGTCTTTGGAGCTTGGGGAATGGCCTCAAGCTCCGCCAGGGGAGGTTTAGGTTAGAGATTAGGAGGAAGTTTTTTACGGAAAGGGTCATTAGGCATTGGAATATGCTGCCCAGGGAGGTGGTTGATTCACCTTCCCTGGAGGTGTTTAAGTTACGGGTGGACGAGGTCCTGAGGGACATGGTTTAGTGTTTTGTGGGAGTGGTTGGACTCGATGATCCAGTGGGTCTCTTCCAACCTGGTGATTCTGTGATTCTGTGATTCTGTGATTTGCGCTTCAATGTTTGTGCTCACATGTGTTGCTATTGCAAAACCCGATAATCTCTGGGCATCGCTGGTAGCTTGTGGCAAAGGCTCCTGGAGCAGCTCAGGTGTTTCTGCTGAGATGTTGTCTAACACTTTCAAATGTGTTGGTTTTCGGTATCAGGAATTTGCACTTTTGTTTGAGATTGTTTGAGGTTGTAGAGAGGAGGGAGCTGGCCTCTTCTCCCAAGTGACAGGGGACAGGACGAGAGGGAATGGCCTCAAGCTCCACCAGGGGAGGTTCAAGCTCAACATTAGGAGGAAGTTTTTTCACAGAAAGGGTGATTGGGCAGTGGCAGAGGCTGCCCAGGGAGGGAGTTGATTCACCTTCCCTGGAGGTGTTTAAGGGACGGGTAGACGAGGTGCTGAGGGACATGGTTTAGTGTTTGATAGGAATGGTTGGACTCAATGATCTGGTGCTTCTCTTCCAACCTGGTGATTCTATGATTCTATGATTCATTCCAGAAGGATGAATAAAAGGCACCAATCAATCTTGATTCTTTTCCTTTTTCATTCCGCAGTCTTGTTTTCTCCTTTCTTCTCTTGAATGATGCACCTCAATCTTTTCATTTGGTATGGAAATGTGTATAGGATCAGACTTTTGTCTTGTCTTCCCACCCCTTTTATATACATCTCTCTCTCTCCAAAGCCAAAGATAACACTGGAAATTGAGAAGACTTTCTTCTGTGATAGCATCACAATATTTTCAGTTATTGTTCTCTCTCCCTTTCTTTGCTTTCTTGGCCACCATTGTTTGTTGATCACATGTTTTTGTTAAGTTGTCCAGAGTGATGTGTAGTTTTTTTTTTCCCTTTCCCTGAGTGCTTACAATTAAGTTAGAATCCATCAATGTGTATGAGTTGTTGGAAATGTTGCTTTTGATAGGCATTACCTTGTAACTGTCTGTATTAAATTTCAGCTGTCATTGTTTTCTTAATTGCCTGTGTTAGATAATGTTGAATTTCCCACAGTCCTCTCTTCCTGCCTAAAATTAATAGCATTTGTATCACAAATGCTTCAAACTTGACACCTTTTTTCCCCCCCCGTGCCATTTAAAACTTCACCCTGGCTTGGCTGATTGAATCTGCTATCAGCTCCTCATCTTTTTAGTCACTGCTTGCTTTCTGCCTCTGTCCCTCTGCTGCTCTGCTGTCCTTGCTGCCCACCGGCCTCAGGGAATGTTTTCCCCGTGGTAGGAGTTGCGCACACCTTGGATTTATCTGGGTTGGACAAGAAAAGCTTCGGTTTTCCAAAGGTGTCAGGGTGAAAGCGTAAGAGAGGTGATGTAAACCCTGCAGGAGCCCTGGGACATGGGTTTGGGTTGTCACACTGTGATTTTCTCAGTCGTGATGCCTCGAATCCTGGCTAACGCGCATCTCATCCTCTGTCCTCCTTGCCATGTCGACGTCGTGCTTGGGATCTGCTGGTACAGGGGCGGGAGAGCCGTGACTCAGGAGATGTGGCTTTTCTCTCTCGCTCTTCCCACATCCTCGCTTTGTATGGCTTTTGACAAGCTGCTGCTGCTCTCCAGCTGCCGTCTGGTTTGTGTACCCCGCGCTCCAAATTCCTTGTTCAAGTGACATCCCTTTTCTCAAGGCATCTGCAGGAAGATGGTTTTCATCTTCCCAGCCTGCTGTTTCTTCAGGGATCCTGCTTATTATTAATTAAGACATTTCTGAAGGCCCGATAAATTATACCTGCTTTTCTTGGAGGTATTGTTGCCTTCCTCAAAGAACTCCTCGAGATTAGAGAGCTGTGACTTTATTTTCTAAAAGCCGTGCTGTTTGCCCTGTCATGTCGTGTTCATCGAGGTAGTTTATTACAACTTTCAAACCCCTAATTTAACAAGTTTACTTAAGGCTGAAATAAGCCTTTGAAGTCTGGAATTATCTGTTCCCTACCAAAGCAAGGAGCGATCATTTCCATGCCAGCAAAAATTGCGGAGTGAAATTGTGCGATAATTTTAGTCTTAATTTAGTTTTCAATCTATGAAAGTTTCTTGGTATTTTTAAGTCACAGGGAAGGATCCAGCCTATTCTGCGCTGCCCGAAATCTTCTACTGCAGCAGTTGAAACCGTTTGGCAATGTGGCATTTGATGAGAAACCCGATATCACTCTCCTCCCTTCGTAACACCTCTTTGAGGGGGGACTGGCTGGCACATTAGACCTTCAGAAGGGGCCGGAGGAACATAAAGTGAATGGAGAGACCCCTGGCATTGCTCTTGAAGCAGATGAAAGGCACAGAGAGTTTATGAACCTGTCTGCAGGAGGAAGGTGGCAAGCTTGCCGGTTCAGTGGAGCTCAACTCAATCCTTCCTAGTCAGGGTAGATCCAAAGTTAATCGCTGGGAGGTATGTTGGTATTTTTATCGCCGCATTCATATTTTATGGAACCATCTGGTCTCATTAAAGATTTGAAAGTCAGCTTAGGTTGTATTGAGTTTCCCAGGAACGGAGAGGAAGAGGAGCAAGAATAGATGAGGTGTGAAGTTGAAGCATGTCTCCTTGCAAACCGAGCGCTGATAAGTCCTGATAAACTCCACAGACCACCAGGGTGAGAAGAACGATATGGATTTTGAGCACAGCATTTAAATCCTGGGTGGTAATGGGGCTCCGTGCTGTGTCTCCCCTGAAGGTAACTAGTTTTCAAACTGTAATGTCCCTGTCCAGTGAAATGCCATCAGCATCTTCTCCTCGGGGGTTACTCGGAGAGGAGGAGACCTTGGTAACTCTTTGTGAAAGCAGTGGTGACAGCTTGAAAAATGGCTCAACCCGAAGGCAAGTGCCCTTCCCAGGCTGGCGTAATGAGTCGCTCCAGGACATTAATGTCTCCAACCAGGTCCCTTTGATGGTCTCGTCCCAGTGGGATGCATGAAGCGGTCCAGCTACTTCATTGCCCACTTTGGTCCCCTCTCTCTTCAGCTTTTGCAAAAGTCGCTGCTGTCAGGAGAGGAGCCTCAGCCCTAGAGTGGACGGGCTTGCTGCTTTGGGTGTTGATTTTGTGCTCTGACAGCGCTGGCACTGCCAACCCTGACAGCAGAGCAGCTGTGGAGCTATCAAAACTTGGAGCTTTCCTCTTCTTGTTTTGATGTTTGCTTGCTTGGGCAAAGCTCTTGGAGCCTGCCAGTCCCTTCCCCATCCTGCACGTTGCCTTTCCAGGTCTAGTAAGCCCGGAAAAACAGGAGCAGAGAGATGTACGTGGACTAAATTGCCGTCTGCTCGACAGCGCTGGTGGCTTTTCCAGAGATTACCTGGCTCACACCAAGCTTCTGTGCTGGTCCTGGTGTGGGGGTGTTTGGCTGGGACATGGTCGTGCTGTGCCGAGTTGGGATGTGAGCGGCTACTGTGTGAATCATCTGCTTTTCAGTGTGTTCCCAACACGTGTGGTGATGGGAAAGGAATTTGTGAGTATTTTTGTTTTCAGCGAGCACCTCAGGTGTTGTGATAATTTGACAATAGAAACATTTTCTTTCAGCTGCAAACAAAACCTGCTCTTCCTAGCTGGATCCATCGATCCCCTGCGGATTTGAAAGGCACAAAACAAAACTTTTATTGATTTCTTCCAGAAAATAGCTTGCATTTCCTCTCTCTGCAAATGCCCCTGTAACCCTCTGATTTTTTTTTCAAATACCCCAAACCCAAGTCGACCACTTGCTCCTGCACGAGGATATTGCAGAACCAGGAGATGGTAACTCCTTGCTCTCTGAAGGGCTGGGAATGAGCATCTGAGAAGCCCCTTGAGATGCAGACAAAGGTGCTTGCACGGGAACCTGCCAGCCCCTTGGATGAGGGAGAATTTTGCAAACCAAGGCCTCCTCCTCTCTTCATTAAGTGATGTTGCATGGTGATAATTTGGCCTAGCATACCTTGGTCATGGTTTTTCCCTCTTGCCCCCAAGCAGGACCTGAGGGAAGGGCAGGAAGATGCACCAGAGGAGAGTTAGGTTGGACATTGAGAGAAGGTTCTTCCCCCAGAGGGTGGTGGAGCACTGGAACAGCTCCCAGGGAGCAGTCACAGCGACAGAGCCTGACAGCATTCCAGAAGCCTTTGGCCAACACCCTCAGCCCCACGGTGTGAGTGTTGGGGTGTCCTGGGCAGGGACAGGAGCTGGACTGGATGGTCCTTGTAGATCCCTTCCAACTCAGCATATTAGATGATTCTGTGATACCTCAGAGTTGCTGATAACGCTGTGGCTTTGGGGTAGCTGCCCTTGTGCGGTGCTGTCCGTGTTCGATTCAAGCAAATAATTCATGTAAGCAATTTATTCATTGAATTCACCACTCTTCAGCTCGGGGTATGGCTGCTGGGCAAGCTGCTATTTCCTTCAATTTATTAGCGCAATAATACGTTAATATATATTGAAACTTATGTATTAGAAAGCATTTGGAATTCAGAAAGCCGGGCTGGCTGGCGAGCTTGGGCTGGCAGATGTGGGCTGGTGTCCTCTCCTGTAGGGCTGCCCTGAGTTTTTTTAGGAAAACATCCCTGGGATGGATGGACAGGTGTCTGCAGGCTTTATTCATCCAGGTGTTTGCAAGAGGTGGGCACTGGGGGTGGTGCAGACCAGGGGATGGGCTTAAAACAGAGCACACACAGGGCTTTTAATTCACCCTCTGCTCCTCAAAGACCTGGGGAACTGGAGCTCTTGTTATTATTTAAGTGGTTTTCCAGCTGCTCCTTCTCATCCTGTCATCTCGCTGCCCGCCTTTGATTAATGACCAGACTGTCTGTTCCAGCGCTTCCTTCTCTCCTTCACTTAATTCCCTTTTTTTCCCCCCTTTCCTCTCC
>WAAB01019810.1:0-85931 GCA_013389865.1 Piaya cayana
TTTTTTTCTTTCCTTGCATTATTTTAAATAATTCATAATATTCTTATGTATCTATTTCTGAAGTTATAAATTGAAGAAATTTTTATTATGTAATTTGCAAGAAAACAAGAGTGTATTTTGCCATAATTTGCCAGTGATTTATTTCTTTAATTAAAGGCATTTTGTGTAAATTCTCCATTAACCTAACATTTTTTTAAAGTAAGCAGATACTTTTTTTTTTTTTGTGAAGGAAGAAATGATAACTTATTAAAAATTCTCTGCTGTTATCTGTTGAGTCAATTGCAGGGAAAAATGTGAAGCAATGAGAACTGAGATGGGTACAATAGTGTAATATGAAACATTTATATTTAAATTACATTTATACCAAACATTTACAAGTACACCAGGGTCTTTCTTGATACATTTAAGAGACATACAAATCTAAGACATAATCCTTATTATCATTTAGCAAAAAGAAAACTGATTATTACTTCATGACGTGTAATTATTCCTGCCTATAATTAATCTTCTCCAACACCTGTTATTAAAACACAATATCTCCAGTTATTGGCTCATTTTTCAAATATTATCTATTTAAGATTAAAACATCCCATGTTATGCAACATGAAAGAGAAACAGAGGAAAAAGAGACATGTAGAGTTATGTGAATCGGATGAGCAGTTGAAGGGGTTAGGCAGCCCAGACTTATTAGGTGCCCTGGGTAAATGATACTCAGGAGATGTGTCTTGTCCACAAGGGACATGCCCACTTCATCACTGAATTTGGAAAAGAATGTGGCCAGACCTGGCAGAAAGGGAAAAGATAGTCCTTGATAGTAGTACCTTATAGTCATCTCAATGAAATAGGTTCTTTCTCTCTCTCATCAAGTTTCTTTGCGATACTAGGAAAGCTACATACAACTACTTCCTGCACAGGTGTCTATATAGAAATTTAACACTGACAAAGGCAAAATTACAATGAAGTTGGTTGCACCAAGCTAATTGTATGTAATTAGCACAGGCAGCAGTAGCATACGGTGAAAGTCTGCTAGGTCTCCCAACAGTGGAGCAATTTTATTTGTCATGCAAGCTGAATCTATGCCAACGCTTCTCTCTCTATTATTTTCACCCTTGCTGGTTGAATTAAAGCTTCCTGAAATGTATATCAGCTAAAAGAGTCTTATTCATGTTCTTTTCATAAATCTTTTTCCTTTGTAAAAAAAACTGTAATAGAATAGACTAGTTCCCTGCAACTGAAGAATGGAAAGTTTGAAAAAAAATATTTGTGTTGTACAGCACTGGATCATATTCTGAAAACGATACTTTTTTCCTTAGCCATAATTTATTATATGCTTATGTAAAGAAGTTACAAGTTTGCATTTAAATCATAAAATCATAGAATCATAGAATCATAGAATCATAGAACAACCAGGTTGGAAGAGACCCAACAGATCATCAAGTCCAACCGTTCCTATCAAGCAATAAAACATGCCCCTCAGCATCTTGTCCACCTGTGCCTTAAAACACCTCCAGGGANCATAAATGTGTTTGAATGTGACAGATGTTACGGTAAATGATAAGAAATATCTTTAAAAGTTCCTGATAAGGGGTAAATGTCCCAGACCTCTTACAGATAAGAAAGCTGTAATGGCATGACAGCAGCAAGTGGAAATATGTGAGGCAAAACTGTCTCTCTCATTATCATATGGTTATTTCTTCAATTATTATACTCTTATTCTGAAGTGTTTAGTGTCATAAATGAAGCTGCCCTTCTTTTTTACATCATAGTAAATATCCAGTGGTGTCAAAGAACTTTATATCACCAGTGACACTAAAGAAAAGTGGGTTTTCAAAGTTTATTGATACTTTCAACATTCCTCTTTCTTTTTTATAGTTCTTACATGCAAAATTGTTAATTAAAGTAATAACTTCATCACATTTTCATCTGCTACATCTGTGAGAGTTCCATGTGTTTAGAACTGAGGCAGTCTTCTCCTTAGAGAGTAATGTAAAGAAGATTAGAGGATACACAGTCTGCTATGATTCAATAACCAGGAGGATTGTCAAAGAAGCTGCTGTTACAAACCTTTGAACTAAACAGGAGAAATGTCATGCAGTCTAGATGATTAGATTTCAGACTGCAGTGCACCAAGAAATTTGTTCTGAATTCAGTATCAGTAGATAAGTCTGAAAGACAGTGTGTCTTCCTTGAACACTGTTGCTTCTATATCCATTTTGCTGTATGAATACAACATCAGATCTGGGAAGTTAATGATCTCTGCAATTTATTTCAAGAACACTTTCTTAGGGCCAAAATGACCATAATTTCTGTACAGAGACTCTGAACCAAGAGAAAGTCACATTCAAATGTGAAGTCTTATGTACACACTGTCCACACAAAGCTTATTTATACTCATGGCCTATGCTTGCTTCTATAGACAACAAAACCAACCCAAATATTATATCACTATATTTAAATTAATGAAATATGCAAGAAAATGGTTAGTAGGACAAAAGTAACCTCAGTTTAAATTCAAATTGCATTGTGAAGAATAACTCAATCCTAAAATAGAATGAAAATAAAAATGTATTTTATTCTTTTCTATGACAAAGAAAAGTTAATATACTGCCAGTATTTCAAAATGTGTAGCAAACAGACAAGGACATAATATTCTGGCTCATCAAAGATGGGTCTCACTTTCCTTCTTAAAAGAAGAGATGATGAGGTAAAGATACTTGTTTCAAGACTACTAATGAAAGTTTAATTAAGTGCTTTCTGAAGTTGCATGGGATCTAACATGTAAACGGTTTGTGTCAAGACAATATATTTATCTTAGAAATTCACTTTCTGAGTAGTTGAACTGTTGAGATTTTTGGTAGTAGTGGACCTGGCAGTATCTATACAAGTTAAGCCACTTATTTGCTTTCCAAACCTTTATACATTTCAAATTTGTTTTCTGAAAAGCATTTCTTGTCATTCTACACCCATTCTCTTACATTCTCAGAAAGCACTGCCTAAAGCAATTCTCATTATCTTAATAATACCATCTTGAAATATGACACGCTTGCTTCAATTGCTATTGAAGATCTCTAATCTGAGATAACTCAGATCAGAAGGCTGTTCAGGATCCCCATCTTTAAAGGCTTAGGAACATTCTCAGACCTTTAATTCAGCCTAATTCATGGTGTTTCTATTCACAGTTATTAAAATATCGCTCCTCAGCCCAAATTCATCTTTTCCCTACATGGCTTTCCACAAAAATTTGAACTTACAGGCAATGATCCTATTGTCTCCCAGTCTATTTTGCTGTCTGTTTTAAAGCCAGATTCCCAGTAGCCCTGATGATTCCTGGAGACTTTATACAGTTTCCTACATTAATTTACCTTTTGAATATAGCTGGCTACAATAACCCTCACCATTGGCTCATATACCAATACTAATTTTTCCTTCATTGGCAATATATCACAGGCATTGTAGGGTTATATTTGCACCAGTGTTTTTCATAGCCAGATTACAGTATGGTTTATAGACTGCTTTTGGTTAACTAAAACAATTGGATATTCATCCTTCTGTCACCTACAGTTGATGATCCCTTTTTTTACAGAAGAAATTCTTATTATCTGTTTCTCAATGCATGTTTGCATTATGTAACATTAGATTGCATCTCAGTTCTATTACTCAGTCTAAATAATGACATTTTTCCTGTATAGGAATCAGTCCTAATTTTTAATCTTCAAAATCCAATGTCTTATGATACATTATTAGCATGCTTAGTAAAGCTCATTCCTAGAACTGCATAAGATCTCAGTGCAGGTGAAGGGGAAGAGTAGTCTCTTTTGCAGGTAACGCAGAGCAGAAACCTATCATATTAATTCTGAACCTCTCCTCAGAGAAGCCTTCTATTGACTATAAAGGGAACATCAGAACATCTAAACAGAACACCTAAACACCATAATACCTAAAGATAGCTTTTTTGAATACCTGTACCAAGTAGATGGCTTACATGATTTTTTTCTGTTAGAGAAACGTTAGATTTCCTGGTCATTTAGGATGTGTTAGCTTAGATTTAGAACTGGTTTCTATAAAATTATCCACACTGAGATTGTCAGCAAAGATTAAGAATGTGGTTTTTAGTCAATATCTTTCATGATTCCTAGAATGACATTTTACCGATCTCACTGAAATCTGTCTCAGCAATACCATCAGGTTTTGCAGACATTTGTATACCTATGCATTGTCATATCCTTCTGAAAACTGGTTATTTGAATTAGAGATTCTCCAGAACTTATTCAAGAGAAGAAACTATCTTTTCAAGACACAGGTTGCAAATATGATCATAAACCATAATGTCAGTGCTCAATAAAATCACGAAAAGTTCTGTTGCAAGATCAAGGATTTTATTTCTAAGTAGACAGGAGAAAAATTCTCAAGTTCTGCAAAAAGAAGAGTTATAACTGATAACTGAAATAGGCAAAAATTGGTATGGATTTTTCCAGGCGGCAGCAGCATCCGTTTATGAAGTACTTTTTCTCAGGGGTTATCTGGTAGATAAATGATGGAGTTGAACTCAGATATTTGGCATTCATGACCAAAAAAGCAAGAAAGAATAAAACTCAACATTGCAGCTTAGAAAAGACTAAACTTGATTTATTCTAAGTTATTACACATCTTGATCTCTGTTTTGCTTGAACTATTAACACAGAAAAATTCAAAGCCACATTACTTAACAGACGTTACATACATGAGCACACTCACAGTATTTCCATGGCCTATTCTTTCAAGGCCATTTTCTTCCACTATTCTATACATGCCTAAATCCTTTTTCTTGGCATGGAGAGAACTGAGGTGCTATAATTTTATTCACTAAACAAACAAGTTAAAACCTACAAGTTAAAAAGAGAAAGCTTACAAATTAAAAACATGAGAAAATTAAATTATTATTACACTTCCTTCATTACATATTCTGCTATAGTTAAACAAAGTATATTTGAGGTAACAATAAAACTGCTTGCATAGTACATCAGCTATGGTCCTGACTTTTTCATTCCCAGGCTGTGCAAAATAATTAGTCCTGCAAGGAATAAATTATTTTCCCTCGTTAAAGGATTATATCATGCAGTTAAGTAATATAGACCTAGTCCTATCATAACATATTGCTAAAAGGGCAGAGAATGACTTATTATCTTAGATACAAATACTAGCACTCAGCACAGCTGAGCACAGGAAACTGAAGGCAAAGTCTCTGCCCAGATAAGCAGTGTGGGAGCAGATTTACTTCCAACTGTGCAGATCTGCCCCTGAACACCACAAGCTATGCACTTATATAACATGGGCAGAGACAAACCAGGAATGTATTGATATTCACAAGTTTGATCACCTCCTGAGAGATTTCATCCTGAGAATAAAACTGAAATAAGCTCAAAATGAAATCAATACAGTCTGTAATTATAACTGTGAGGTGGCAATGACCATAATTACAAATTCAAAATGAGGCATTATCTCCTTAAAAGACCATGCTGAAAACATAAGTCAAAATAACTTTCTCACAGGCACAAGACCTGGAAGGCTGCAGAGTAACAAACCAGAACCAGAAAATATTGCAATGTAGTATGATGTACATGTTAAAATGATTAAATATGATGTCTTCAAAAAGAATTACTTTAGCAGGGTCTCTGACCTGGAAAATGTACTCTTGTTCCTACTGGCAACTATGTGTTTATGTATACGGATTTGTAAAACACATATTAATGGAGTTAATAAAAAGTTTACCACATAAAAGAGGACACATACAGTAAAGGAGAGATCCTCAAACAAAAAAAAAAAAAAAAAAAAAAAGAAGAGTTAAAAAAGAAGAAAGCACCTCAACTCTGCCACGGAAATGATCTCAGGCCAGTCAGGAGGTGCTGAGCCAGACCCTAATTTCCACTAAGAGTACCACATGCAATGAAAGACAGCTGCACACCATTGGTGTCACCAATTCATGGCAAAGCGCTGCCTAATGCAAGAGACAGAAAGAAGTTTGAAGGGCTTCAATAGACAAGGCAATTAAAAGCGCACCTCCACATAAAGCACAGGTAAAACACACAACTTCAAATTAGCAGTATTCAACATGCAGCCTCCTTCATCTGTATTAACCAGAGTAAATTTAAAGTATGCATTTTGTTACTAGAAAATAATAGAGGAAGAGATAATGCAAACCAAATGAGAAGTAGGGCAAGGAAAATCAATTTCTCATCAACTGTGGGCAAATAAAGAAGTTTACATAGTTCCTAATCAGTAATAAATAACAATGTGGCTCATTTGAGCTGCACTGCAATGATGCAGAATCCAATTTATGAAAAAGGAGACTTCAATTTTTACTGGAAGTGCTATGAAATAAGAAGAAAATTCCATGCATCTTATAGCTTATCCCTAGAAAGCAAATAGAAGGGGCCTTTGGCATGACACTTGCGATAAGTGTATTTTACTATAAGACAGCTAGTGCCCTGAGGAAACAAAGCAACAGCAAAGAGTAAAAATTATTTTAAATTCTTCACATGAAAGCTGAAAAAATAATTGTGACGTGTTAGCTCAAAACAAGAAAGGATTTCATTACACTGCAGATGGCTTGAGCAAAAGGGAATATGTGACACAAAAGGAACTGTGATGAGATTACAAAGTGTATCAGAACTGTTTGATTAATCTCCTATCTGGGGAATTTTAAAAAATAGACACTACAGAAGACTGAAATTAGAGGAATGATAACCACATACTTCCAGATTTCTGCTTCTTCTGCTTTTAAGGACTTATCTCCACTTTATCCAATTATTTTATTGCTGAAGGATTTTCACATCCTTAAATCATACTTCCTTGAGCACTGTGATGTGTATTGCGGTTCCAGAAAACTCTGCTTCTCAAAAAGCTACATGCAACTCACTCAGACATTCTCTTTTTTTTAGTTACTCTCTAGTTGCTTTAGTTAGCTTCTTCTGTTAGGAACTTCAAAGTAATTGAGGTCTTCAGGAGACATGGTGTTCATTTGAAGATCAATTTGGAATGTTTTTTATTTGTTCCCTCTACTCATCTTTGGGAAGGTCTTCTCAAGAATTTAGGAATTTCAAGTTTCTCTCACTCTTGGTTCACTTCTTCCCTTGCTGCAATTCCAACATCTCCATGCTGTTTGGGACAGAGCTGAAAAACTATCAAGAAAGAAAGAAAATTCTCTGCTGCATTCCCTGTGCTGGTGATAGCTGGTAGAATTTTGGTACAGGGTGACTATTGAAATCTCTGTGGGAGGAGACCATGCTGGTCATAACTATTTCCAGCCATATTTTTCACCAATGTGTGACATGAACTGAAAAGCTTTGAGTCAAGCATACAGAAGAAATTCCATATCCTGGTCTCCACATAGAGGAAAACCAAATGTATGCCCAGTGGCTACCTGGGTGGTACTCCAAAACAGCCCTTTTGCATAATCAGACATTAGTAAGTAATTGTGGATGAAAGTTCAGAAGACTTGATCAAGAAATATCTTCAGCTAGATTTTCTAATTGACTGCACCATATGCATAGATCCTATCAAAAACTTTAGTTTTGGTGCAGAATGTGAGAGTGCAGGTGTTTGAAAACAGTCTTCAGGTTTGACAAAATGCTTCATGTGCCAGAGTATCAGCTCAGTCATAGAATCATAGAATCACCAGTTTGGAAAACACCTCTTGGATCATCAAGTCCAACCATTCCTATCTGCCAGTAAACCATGCCCCTCAGCACTTCATCCACCCATCTTTTAAACACATCCAGGGAAGATGACTCAATCACCTCACTGGGCAAACTGTTCCAGTGCCCAATGACCCTTTCTGTGAATTTGTTTTTTCTAATGTCCTGTCTGAACCTCCCCTGGCACAGCTTGAAGCGATTCCCTTGTCCTATCACCTGTCACTTGGGAGAAGAGGCCAGCACCCTGCTCTCAACAACCTCCTTTCAGGTAGTTGTATAGTGCAATAAAGTCCCCCCTCAGCCTCCTCTTTGCAACCCCAGTTCCCTTAGTTGTTCCTAGTAAGACTTGTTCTCCAGTCCCTTCATCAGTTTCTTTGCTGTTCTCTGGACTTGCTCCAGAGCCTTGTAGTGAGGGGTCTAGAACTGAACACAGTATTTGAGGTCCAGTTTCACCAGTGCCGAGTATAGGTGCAGAATAATCTCCCTGAACCTGCTGGCCACTCCACTTCTGATATGAGACAAGAAGTCACTGTCAACCAACACCCCCAGGTCCTTCTCCTCCAGGCAGCTTTCTAGCCACTCTTCTCCTAGTCTGTAGCACTGCATAGGGCTGTCGTAACCCAAGTGCAGGACCCAGCACTTGGCCTTGTTAGACCTCATGCCATTGGTCTCAGCCCAGTGGTCCAGCCTGTTCAGATCCCTTTGCAGAGCCTCCCTACCCTCCAGCAGATCAACATTTCCACCCAGCTTAGTGTCTGCAAACTTGCTAAGGGTGCATTCGATCCCCTCATCCAGGTCATTGATAAAGACATTGAACAGGATTGGAGCCAGCACTGAGCCCTGGAAGACATCATCTGTGACTGGCCTCCAGCTGGAGTTAACTCCATTTACTACAACTTTTTGGGCTCAGTGTCACCATGACATTGAGTAAACATGCAGTGGGGAACTTCTTGGTGAGAACAGAAGAAGCTTCACCAGGCATACTACTTTTTGACTTCCACATGGTAAAATATGGGAGGGGTACCTCATATAGACTGATATACTTTACAAAAACGAGATTAATTTTCCCAAGATTAGGAAGCTTGGAGTAAGCATAGTCTTTCCTCCTTTACCTGCACATCACAGTAATATCCCATCAGTTATGTCCTATCATCATTAGGATATTACCATATAATGATGAGCACATTTTTATGCAGAAATGGCAAGTGTGTGCATTGTATCTTAGCAAATACACAGAATAAGCTCACGGCTTTACAGAGCCTCAGCAGAACTTGGTGAGAAGCAGCACTGAGAAGTCATTAGTGTAAATGGGCTATACAGAGAGCAGGGTACAGAACCTCTTCTGCCTGAAATGTTGCGTAGACTGCTGCATGTAGCCATCAATCTCTGCTGACATAGCAGTTAACTTAGGTGTCCACTTACCATGAATTAAGTTATATGAATAAACACTGTGGCCAATAAATAGCCAGTCTTAGTGTCTGACTTCAGCTCAGAATACAAATTAGCACTGTGTCTAACTATCAACTCGCCCATTCGAAAGGCAGGGCATATTTTCTAGATCTATGAGCTGTCAACTTGTGCCTAGGCCTCTTTCGTCTTGTCCAGTCAAAAGAGAGCATGTATTTCTCTGATTCACAAGCTGTTGACTCATGCCTTTGATGGTCTCAGCAGAGCTACTTGCTCTGACTCTAGCTCTGCCTCCAATGACTTATTCGCTGTTTCCAGTGCTTTCACTTCTCTCTGTTTTAAGTGTCTGTGACCTCCCTTTCTGAGCAACCACCTATGCGGCTGCTGCCAGGGCTTCAACTATAACCAACAGTGCTAAAGAAAACTGGGAAGAATAGAAAGAGAGCATATCCCAGGGAGCCATCGTAGCCAAGTTGGAAATCATAATTGTCATTCACTCGGTCAATGTTGCAAACAGATAAACCCTGTTCACTGTACTAAAATGTCATGACCTGGATCTACAAGTCACATGTTTGCATCCAGGCTGGCTTGGGGGGAGGTTTTGTTTATCTGTGTGGTGATCTGGAGGTCATCAAGGTCCCTTTCAGGTTAAAAATCAAAAGCACTATTTATTCTGGCTCCAACAAACATAAACAGACCAAAATACTTGGGTATACAGCCAAGATGTGGGGGTGAAACTTTGAAAGTTACAGGAACAAATCTCAACCTGTTTAGATCACAATCTTATCCCTGAACACAATCAAGGTCACTCAGATCCGATCTGACATGTAAACTGAGAGGTAACGGGAGGGAGACAGAGAGAAAGAGAGGGAGAGGAAAAAAAAAAAAGGGAAAAGGAAAGAAATTACCACATTGATGGGCAGTAGCAGTTCCTCAGGAACACATGATCACTGCAGCAGTTTCTTCCAGGTTGCATGGTCCAGGCTGGTCCTATCAAAGTGATGGGCAAGAGAGAGCACAAGAGAGTGTGGGAGTCAGAGTGCAGATCCACCCCTGCATGACTCCTTGTGGGTTCTTTTATAAGGCACATCTGACCCCCAACAGCATGTGTTGGGATGGTTTTGCCACATGCCCTTTGGGAGGGCCCAGCCAGGGCAGTCTGGTGGGTGGAGGAAGGCTGGGAGATGGGGTTGGAGGGGGCAGCACCTGCCACTGCATCACCTGCCCCTGTAGCAGTGGGTCCAGGCTT
This sequence comes from Piaya cayana, assembly GCA_013389865.1. Taxonomy (NCBI): domain Eukaryota; kingdom Metazoa; phylum Chordata; class Aves; order Cuculiformes; family Coccyzidae; genus Piaya; species Piaya cayana. The sequence goes on from WAAB01019810.1 coordinate 10,330, forward strand.
TGTTCTCAGCTTGGAAAGGGGGAGCAGTGCTTACTCCACAGATGAGGTCATCAGGCAATAACCCAAGCTCTGGCCTTGGGAAGGTCTCCTGCAGCACCACCTCCACTCTTCGTTGCTGGTGCCACAAAATAAACACACGAATGGCCAGCCTTCAGACAAAATGTTTAAGGCAAATAAAGAAGCAAAGTTGGGCTTTACATATGGTTTCCTCCCAGTGCTTTCCAGTATATTAATTATTTTCATTTTGTTTTAATTAGCAAACAGAAGCCAATTTCTTCAGGTTTCCAAACAAATGAATATGCTGATGCCCAGCTTCAAGAGATTGTCAGAAAACTGCGGGAAAGGGCAACAGTCTATAAGGAAAAGCTGAAAGATCCAGTGCTGTCCTCCCCTGAAGGCAGTCCTGAAGCTTGTAAGTGACTCCACAAGTAGCTGTGCATTTGTTGAAAACTATTTTGTGGGAACAGAAAATACTATGATAAAATTTTCAAGTAATTATAGAGTTTGCCCACTGAAATGGATCAGTTTGTGCCCATTGAACTCAATCTATCCTTATTAGTCTACAGTACACCAGGTCCTTCAGTATGAGCTCACTTTGCATTACATCACTAAAGAATTTGGGGAAAAAAAGTCTTGAGCAAGGTATAGAATCATCTGTGCTAGGCTATTTTATATATGTTAAAATAGGTACCAGATACCTATGTGGATGAACTTGAAATGTATGAACAAACATACATATCTTATGAGTGGATACTAGTTACTCTGAGATTAGATCTGCTGTGTAAAAGTAAATAAAATCTAGCCATGGCAGAAATCTTCCAGAGACACTGAGGATTCTAAGTATTTGCTTTGAATACAGCAAATTCATATGATATTAAACATTTACTTTTTACAAAATATGAAAAATAAAACAAATGCAATATTTTTCCTCTTTAGAGGAAAGATTGATTTTTTTTTCTTTTTTCCTTTTCACAAAGAATTGAGCGTGGTCAATTTACTGCTTACCTGTTTTTTAACAAGCTGGAAAGAAATAGTACCTGAAATATTATAAACTATACCAGTTGACAAAGGAATTACTTTTTTAAAATTATTTCTTTGCTCATTTACCTCCTGTGTTCTCTTTGTAGAACCTATAATCACTTATTTCCTTTATTCTGCAGTCGGTTTTTTAATGTATTCGATATCATGATAAATTGTAGCTTTAGTCACTGTTGAGTGTTTTTAGAAGAGTTTTCAAAATGATGAGGGTCTTGTACATGTTAAAACAGGGTGTAGTAATTGAGCCTTTATTAAAATACTACCTTTTGTGGCATTCTGTGTGCCTAGCTCCATCAAAGAAGAAGCCTCCACCACCACCAAAAGAAGAAAAAAAAGAAGAAAAGAAAGAAGAAGCGGAAGCAAAGCCAGAGGAAGATCATTACTGTGATATGCTGTGTTGTAAATTCAAAAAACCTCCACTGAAAAAATACAGGGAGTATCTGCAGCTACCAGACAGCATAGACTCATACACAGGTAAATCAGAAGTTTGCAACTCAGAGGGATGCAGAGATCCTGCCCCAAAGAACATATATTCCAAACAGACATGAATAGTGACAACACTTGTAAAGATGGTATGCATAAAGCTAGCATGCAAACCAACCACAACTAAACCCCAAGTCTTCTGATTCTTGATCAAGAATCTGCCCCATTCATTAGGGTCAAATCATTCTTTTGTCAGGTATAGTACACAACAGTAGCGTGAAAAATGTATTGAGTTTCTTCAGATGCATTAAATTACAGATGCTTTCATAAATTCATCTTTTTTCCATTTTGCAAATTCTTTGTGTAATTCCTAGTTCCAACCTATATCACTTTACCAGCCTGTGCCATTGAAAAAGGGAGAATGTAGGTTCCTCTGGGAAGGAACATTCTCAGAGACTGCAGTAGTATAATGTATCTAAAGGAATGAGAAATGACTCTAAATTCATGCTTCTATTTACAATGCAATCTTTATTCTTTCAGATCGCCGTTATGTAGCATGGCTCATGCTTGTGACAATTGCCTATAATTGGAATTGCTGGTTTATTCCCCTTCGTTTTGTGTTTCCATATCAAACCCCAAGTAATACAATATATTGGGTTGCTGTAGACATCATTTGCGATATCTGCTACCTGTGTGACTTACTGATTTTCCAGCCACGAGTGCAATTTTTAAAAGGTGGAGATATAATAGTAAGTATTGAAAGTGGATATCCACAGGTAGTAGTTGTATGTTAAAGTGCGTTAAGAAATTCTCTCTAATCTGGCATATTTTTTCCTGATACGCCAAATCTATTTAACATTTTTATCTATCAAAGAACACCCATGTTCTTCACTGAGCTTCCAATATCTAATTTCAGAAGAAGGAAACATATCCATTGCCTACATTCTTAGGAAAGAAAAAAAAAATTGAAAGTAACAGATGAGAGCAGTCAGAACAGACAAAAGGTCTTTCATACCAAGAGTAATTTGGTGCAGTTCCACTGGAAACAGTGATTATATGACTACGTACTCATACATGTTATGTGTGTTTTTACATTTGTGTGAATCTTTCAGCACTCCAATTACCTTGTGACAGAATCATAGTTGAAGACAGCTCATGTTTTCTGCACCATGTGTGTTTTGTTACAGATCATAAGATTGTGGGGGGATTTGCCAAATTTTTTTTCAAAGTATCATGAAATTACAGGTATTCCTGTAATTTCAAGATGCTTTGAAAAAGATGATTTGAAAAAGATATTACTAGAGATATATTATTTGAGGAAAAATATACCTTTAATATTGCTTCTTGCTACTATTTTTAAATTATCTTTCTATAGAAAAATTCAGAATAAAATTCTAAGGAAGTATCTGGAAAATGGTAAAAGCCTGCCCTTAACATATCAAAGGAGGATCTAGACATTAACTATTCTTTAAAATCTTCCCTACTTTGATTTTTTAACTACTTTGACTTCTTATAGAAGAAAACCTAATGCAGAAAAAAATTACTTTAGATAACTTCGGTGAGATACTACTGTACCCAACAGACGGAAAATTCAGAATTATCTATCCTCAAATGTAATTTGAAACTAGCTTTAGTTCAGTGATTTTACATAAAATTTTACACATTGTGCATACAAGATATTACTGATACCTTTACAGAGAAATCTCAGATAAAACTGTGCAAATATAATGTAGATGGATATTAAACTCAGTGCAGTGTAATGTATTTTTCCGTGCCAAGACATTCAGTGGCAATCATGCCTAAATCCAACAAAATTCAAGTTTTATGAACAAGGTTAAAAGTCTAATGTAGGAAGCTTACCTTGTATTTCCCTTGAAGCTGTTTGTACAATTCATAGATTTTAGGGCATGAAGAGATCACATACAGCCTGATCTCCTGAACATAGCTTAGTGCTTAAACTGATAATAGCGTAAAGATGGCATGGAAATATCCTTAAGATTTTAAAGCTGTTTTTGAAATGTACCTGGTATAAGTACTGAAAGTATAATAAAAGATAACATTCCTTTAGATACTTGTGATTACCCTTTCTCATTAAGGTATTAGCATCAGTTGCCAAGGAGAGTAATTTAAAAATAAATAGATAACAATTACTAATGAACGCGATGTTGATTATTATGTTAATAATGCTGGCATGTTAATGCTGCCTCTCAAAGAGCTAATTTTGTACAGCACCATCAGAAACGTTCTCTGCAGTTTTCTTGGAACCAGTGAAGTTAAATAGTTTTTGGCCCTGAAACTGAAGGGGTTTGGGTCAAGCACAGACTGGTACAGATAACTTGAGAGGGAAGATCTGTAGGAAAAATGCAGCATTTAGCAGAATAACAGTCAGACTGGGGGAAAAAAATCAGACAAATCCCAAACCTGATTTTTTTCAAGTAAGTCTAACTGGTCTGATGTAATGACTTGTCTAATGAAATCACTACTACTTCCTACAGATATTTCTCCATTCATACCTTTAGAACATTACTATAACTGTCACTATCCCTAATATCAGAAGAGAATTATTAATATTGTTGAGTAACAGGAACTCATTCTTGACATTCTGCTCTTGACTATGCTTTTTTCTCCTTTTATTATCACTGTAGTCGGATAAAGTGGAAATGAAGAAATTCTACCACAGTTCTGTGAAGTTTCGGGTGAGCAGACCCTGGGTTACCATTGTCAATATGTAAGTTCTGGCTGTAGGATTTCACAGGATTTTTTCATCCATTGAAGCTCCCAGTTGGTTTAAGAACATCACCAGAAAACACTGGCTTGATGGCATGTTAGTGTTCACCAGCTGAAGATTGCCATCTTCATAAACAGTGTTTAATTGCAAACCAAAATAATTATAAATATTATTCTGAATAATAATAAATGTTTAAGAGAGAATTAATAAAAATCTTTGTTTTGATTAATTAATCTGAGGTCATCCCCACACAAACTGAAAGACAATAGCTTAGTTTGCCAGAGATCAATTAAATAAAAGAAATCTTGAAGCTAGATGATAACTCTATTTGATGAACTCTTATATATATGATACCGAACAGGTCATCACTCAAACAAGAAAACAAAAATTCAAACTAAGAGTCTTGATTCTCCTTCCACTTTGTAAAAACTAAAATGTATTTTATTTAGGAAAAATCTTCATTTAGTTCCTAAATATTGTTTTTGCCAACAGAGTGGTTTATTGAATTCCTGATACACACATAGTTCTGTGACACTAAGCCCACATCTCTTTAATCTCAGTTATTGCCCCCTACTTTTCTGTAAATATTTTTGTACCTGCCTTGTTTCAGTTTTAAATTTGTCTCAGTGACTGTGTTATCAGTACTTACATACTTGAGGTTAAGCTATCTAAAGTGCAGGATACACACTACACAGGCAAGTGTTTAGGACAGAGTCAAACTTACAGAAAGAGAACTAAAAGGATATGTAAATTTTATTTTAAGTTCACACTTGAAGTATGTTTAGTGCCCTTGATTTCTGCAGAATTAAAGAGTGATGAGTATTCTCCGCACATGTAAGATATAGATATAATCTGGGAATTTGTCATATGTTTAAATAATAATTAACAGTTATTGATGTTAAAACACTTCTGACTAAATGTTACCTCCTTAGACATGTCTCTGAGAGAGGGAGAGAGGTCATGTTTGCCCTCAAGCAATTTTTTTGTTTGGTTTGGTTTTTTTTTTCAGAGTTCAGGTATTAACTCCACCTTACATGCATGGAATAAAAGGTCAGTGCTGCAGGCTAGTAGCTGCCAACACAAATTAAGTCTCTCAGGGCAAAGGCATTCCTGATTACAGTGAGGTGAAGCCTACAGTTCAACATCCTTCTTTTGTTCCCAAATCACATCACCAACAGAGCAAGACACCGCAGGCACTTTAAAAAGGCAAATCCAAGTTTGCCACAATGTTCTTTCTCTCCACAGAACTCTTGGAAAGAATATAGTAGGTAGATAGAAGAGTAATCACACAGTTGATGTACTGCAGAAACATGATGAGAAGCATCCAATATAACAAAACCCAATATTTTAAAAAAAACCAAACACTCCCAAAACACCAAACTAAACCAAACTTGTCAGCCTATGATGAACCTGTTGATTGGAACATGTGCCTTCTGCAGGTTGCAAGCAGAGAGTCTTATTCATTGTGCTTCCCTAGACTGCTTTAGGCAGCCTGGTTTTAAAAGACATAGGACTACAAAGAAGTGCACATGGAGTACTCTCCCCACCTCTGCTCACCAGCCAGATACCTATCATTTTATTCTTGTCACAACTTTAACTGGTATAACAGAATGTATCAGCAATCAAATATCTGAGTTACTGTTGATAATCCCTATGAAACAGATGAAAATCTCAGGCACGAGGGATTTGAAAGCAGAGTAGAGCAAAGCTATTAGTGTTTTCAAAGTTATAATATTCCTGCCAGAACTTTGGCAGTTATTGACTTAGTATACTGACTGTTCAAATATTAGACATAAACACGATTCAATCAAAGTACATTTTTGACAGCAAGTAAATGCATTAAGAATATTGTGAAGTTTAAACTGACCTCTCTGCTCTTTAACAGCTCGATGTCATATCAGTATTGCCGTTTGACGTTTTATACTTCTTCTTTGGATTTAATCCAGCATTTAGAGTAAATAAGATGCTAAAGGTAAGATCCGTATTAATGATGGATGGTTAACCACACATAAATGATTTTACAATGCAGTGGGAAGTTGTTTATAATATTAGGAATATGAAATTTAGAAACTGGAAAATATCTCCAGTATAAGCTAAAAAATCAGTGAATAAGCCAACAAAAAATACAAGATACACTTTAGCCAAATAAAGCCTTTATTCTCTTGTTTCTCTTCTAGCTTTATTATTTCCTACTTTCAAGAAGTGCTTTGTGATTAGGGCTGGTTTGTTTCCATTATTTAACTTAGATTAATCTTAAATTACCAATTAGTTTTCAAAGATAAAAAAATAATAATTTAAGTTCACTAATTAATACTAATGTATTTTCTCCTTCTCTTGATATTGTCGGATGTTTACAAGTAAGGGAGGGAATTTCAAGGACAACATAAACTACACACAGCATATTTAATGTGTAAACCTACTTTTGCAATTGAATCTAAAGACATCTGGAATTGTGTAATAAAGGGACTGAGGCAACTGCATTATTGTCTGCATTTCCTGTCACCTAGCAGGTCATTCTATCACTAAATACATTCCCCTTCATACAAGCAATAGGTTTACAAAAAATGGAACTCATTTAAAGGTGGAGGTAGAACAAGAACTGAGAATAAAATGAGGTGCTCTTCACTTCAGTTTTCAAGAAAACTTAAAAAATCCATAAATCAGAACAAAAAAATATGAAACAATGAAAAGTTAAACAGTACCTGGTATTAGGCAAATAGATGTGCACTGAACAAAAAAATGAAGAAATAAGCTACATGTGAATATTAAAGGCTATCACTAAAGGTAAAATACAAATAATTAACAGGAGTAATTAAATATTGCAATAATTGTTACAACATAGTATCTTCTAGTATGTGGGTTTTCATACATTTGATCATTTACTAAGAATTACTTGAATACCAGGAAGAGCAAAAAGGGATTTTTATGTGTGTAATTGTCTCTGATAAAGTGGCCCAAGCAATTACATATGTTTGAAGACGTAGAAGTTATTCATGTGAAGCACTCCAACCTAAAGAGCAAGGTTATTTGTATAGTCTGATTAACAGGATGCTGAACACCCAAAATAGTTTTAAACTCAATTCTCATCTTTGCTTTGCATTTAGCCTTTTAGTTTAATGTTTAAAGAAAGTCAGAGTACTGAAAAATCCATTATTTCAAAAATAGGTATGTGAACTAATGTCAGTACTATTAGAAAAAGATGTGCAGTGAAGAATAGCAATTGGACTACTGTCATTTGTTTTCCATTCAGCATAACACATTCTTTGAGTTTAACGATCGATTGGAAGCTATTCTGGACAAAGCATACATCTACAGGTATGTGCTTATTAAAATATTGTCACCTGCAAAGCTTGCCACAGAATTTATTTCATTTGATTTCATGAGTTTTCACTGGATGAAATATGATACATCTTTAACTGTTCAATTTGATATTTTAAAAAAATATCTGTCTTTATTGTAATCATTAAAATAATAAATGTAGAACTTCAGTCACATATGAAATCTGGCTCCGTTCAGCTGGCCAGGTTCAGAAAAAATGTTGACTGAACCGAAACTCCCGTCAAAATTTAACTGATCAGAAGTATCAGAAGTTTCTTTATTGAAAGAACTGAAGAATGGTTTCTTTAGGTTGCTAATAGCAGTGCCAAATTCTCAGCAGTTGTTTATTTGTACTTAATAAGAGTCATGAGCTTGAGTCTGTGTCAACATTTTTCTTCAAATATGCTCTCACCGTGAACCTGGCATATACAGAAAATTGATCCTCCACTACATTGACTAAACTTAAAATAAGAATCAATTTAGCACAGATCTCAAATAGCAATTGTAACAGTTGTCTGCTGCACCATTTTCTCACCTTCTGCATTGACATGAATAATTTTGGATCCAACTCAAATAATCCATGGACATTTGTGTACAGCAAGTCTCACAGGCTCAGCAGACACTTGCAGAATGTAAACTGCAGAATGTAAACTGCAGAATGTAAATATTACAAATCAAATCCATTTTCTACCTAATACTCTTAAGAGGATAGAAAACTGAGACGTGTGAAGCATAGCTCTCTTCATAACTAAAATGCCATCTGAAATCTATCTGAAGATGTACAGAAAAACAATGATAGAGCACATGGACTTTAATATTTCTCAGCATATGTAGGGTTAACAGCTTTCCTGTCAGTGCATTGGTAAGGGTTGTGGTAGAAAAAAAATCCTGCGTATTGTGCTACCAAAATGTTATATTTTGTGTCTGCAAAAACATCTATTGTGTTAGACCATGCCCTGATATGCTGCTTTAATACATACTTCAGAAAACTCTGATTCTCAGTGTACGAGGCACTCATTGGTAAAAACATTTACATGGAAAATATCTTTCAATTGGCTTACTAGAAGGCATTAGGGTAAGGGAAAGGACAAATGGAAAAGAGAGGTCATCATACAGAAGATCTTTAAGGTCCCTTACAACTCTAACTATTCTATGATTCTATGCATTGGCACCTGAAGAACAAGCAGTTAATGCAAAATGCAGAGGCAACCACAGATGTGATAGCTCCCATTAACTTAAGTTTATAGACTTAATTTAGTCAAAACTTACTAAGTTTTTATGAAAACAGGCACTCAGTTACTGAACACCGCATTGAAATCTAACTGTAGCAGAAAAACTCACTATGTACCAGCTTTCCTGTTTTTAAATAAGCTCATTATTTTCCTGCTTATTTCTCCCTTGCCTGTGTATTTGAATGGAGAGCTAAATCCAGGAGAACTTTCTTTGATCTCCACACAACAAACAGAGGATATACAATGAGATCATTGTTGTATTAAACAGAAAGCTGCTTGGGACTTAAGTAATACATCATCGGTGTTCTTCAAAGAACTGGCCATAAGCATAGGAACATGGATTAGGAATGATATAACTCCTGCTATAGCCACTAAATCACACTGTTTATCTGATCTACCGTAAGCTTCCTAGCACAGCTCTTATAAAGTTCATTTCTGACCTCAGACATTTCATGTCTTTGGTTCACAAGTTTAGAGCCTATCTTGAACAGAGTTTGGCAAACACACTAACCCTCTATCCTCATTAATACAACTTCAAATTTCTGTAAATAATCATAGTAAATTAAAGAAGAGGATTGAAGTCCTCAGGGAACTACAATATGAATATTACCCTAACTCAAGTATTCTAGGAAAGATATTTATTTGACCTTGGACAAATGTGAGAGACAGGTAACTGCCAGTTATTTTTCCAGAGTCAATAAGGTAAGGAACTGCTTTGTGGGTGCTTAACATAAATATTATTCATTTAAAAAAGCAATGCTTTCCATGTTAAAAAGAAGGAATAATGTCAGTTGTTTTACAGGAATCTGTTAACTTTTATAGGGTCATTCGAACAACCGGATACTTGCTGTTTATCTTGCATGTTAATGCATGCCTGTATTATTGGGCTTCAGACTATGAAGGACTTGGCAGCACAAGATGGGTGTACGATGGCGAAGGGAACATGTAAGTCCTTTTGTTTTGCAAGAGATTTTTGTTGATTTCACTCCTGCATCATCCTCCTTTTCTCATGATTCTACTTGCAGGGTACACCCTTACTTTACAAATGCTTGGACAGTAAACATAGCACCATGACTGCTGATAAGCAGCTTTCATTACTACAGGTGCAGTGAATAATCAGATAACCACTTTCAGCTTTAGTAGGTTCATAAGTCAGCACTAAGCACTAACTTAATTAAACATTTAGAAAGCAACAAGGGTCATAAATTAAACTTAGTGATTGCATATGCATATGGGAACTGTTAGGATTGCAGAATGTTCCCTCAAAGGAATCAGAGGCATAAATTTTTCTTCTGCCATGCAGCATTTGTGTCATTAAAACGCAGCATTTTATCCCCTCAAGGAACCACAGTGGCTGGTCTGAAAAAATTCCACCCACTTTCTCTGATCTTTTGAGAAAGTCATGCTTAAATATATGGCAGAGTGTCCAGTGAATAGGACTGGATATTGGAAAACTTTTCCACAAATTCCTTGCGACAGCACCAGGCAGAGTGCCAAGTAAGGCGCATTCATTAAGACGAGGAATATGGAGAGGAAGCAAAAGAAAATAGCAGTCATAATAAATTTTGTGTGTAGTTATATAAAACATATCTAGTAGGTTCAGATCTACGAATGTTCATTTTTTTCAAAGGTCATAATACAGTTAAAGCCATAGAAGATCAATTTATTCATTAACTGTATTATTTCTGAAACCACATATAATATAATACTACTCTCATAAGTCACCCTTTAAACAACTTTTTACATTTCTTCTGGACACATGCTCCTCTTGCTTGTAATTTTGTCATACTTCACAAGTTTTCTGGGAAGTCATTATCTTGAAGGGCAAGAAAACAGCCCTTGAGAGTAAAACACACTTTGTGTAAAGCGGCATTGATTTTTTACTAATTAGGATTCTGTCTTTAAAAATTACGTTGCTTAATTTTCCACACATTATTCAAATACTTGAGTACTGCAGTCAGACATATGCAAGCTAGCTCATGGAGCTCAGTGGGACCACTTATGCTAGTGAAGTTATACACAGGCATTTGTTTGCAGGATCAAGGCTTCCAGAAATCTGAGAAGAAGAATGCAGAACAAATTTCCATTACAGCTACTTTTGTTAATGTCATTCTTGGGAATACTTGCCTCATAATTAAAAAATAAGGTAACTAAGACTGAGCAACCTGAAAACTCCAAAAGTAGCATGCTTACTCAGTTTTTAACGCTTCTTCAGTACAGCCTAGAGAACAGGTGAGAAAGTCTTCCTGTTCTTCACAGAGAACACTTCACATTTCACTCAGGGAAACAATCAGTATAAATTATTCCCTAGCTAGAATACAGACAAAGCAATTGTGCCCAGAGGCAATGGTCAGGATTTTTAATATTTTGTGGTACCTTTGCCATGAGAAGATAAAACCACTTCTCAAATGATGTTGCACTGAAATCACCTGGGATTTAGCATAGAATTTTTAATAAGCAATAATAATGAACTGATAATTCAAGGTCTGCAGTAAACTGAGATGCTGGAGTACAATGCATGTTAGAATACACCCATGCAAACCACATGAAGCCATTAATCTACCTCATATTGACATTAGTTGGTGAAGGTATGTCTTTATCTTCAGTATATAACTCACACTGGATTATATGGCCCCATGTGCATGGAACCCCAAACAGTATTTCATGCTAAGCAGCATTTCATATAGTATAGCTTAGTATGCCACTAACAGCAAATGCCTTCTGTATGGGATAGTCACCACCTTGGAGAATCAGATATGACACATATCTGATTGTCGAATATTTGGGGATTTTTGACAGAGAGGTATTGGTCAACATTACCTATCATTGGAGATGCAATGTGAATTTAAACATATCAGACAAGATAGTTCTAAGTACATTCAGTTCTTTGAAGAGCAGGAATAGAGAATCTGGGAAATACGTCAGAAAAAGTAACCAGAACTGCAGTTTATATAATGGCACAGCAGTGCAGATATAATTTCCCTTCACACAACAGACAGTTGCCACTATGTAAAGCAAAATATGCCATTGTTCTCATGTAGAATGGGGACGTATCCAGAAAGAAGATAAGACAAACATAGCGTCCTAGCTAATTAAAAAAAAATTAGAGTAGGCAGTTTGACAAATAAATCAAAATCCTCGTGGTGGCAGATTACACTGACCCAAAGCAAATGATTTGGCACTGATCTAGTAACGTGCATGTTTTATGTAGAAGCCCATAAAATGCTGCTAGTTATGGCCAAAATCAGTTCTTAAAAATGTTAACACTTCTAGGACCCTCTTTTATTTTTTTTATTTCCATGTTAAAAAGAATATACATACAACAGCTTCCCTCATCAGTTTGGTTATATTTATGTTCCTGAGCAGACATCCTAACTGGTCAAATTCAATTTATAAGTAACAGCTGTACACAGCACCCAAACCACAAGGAAGATTATCAAAGTAGCTATTTTGCAGATTTCTCCTAGCTGTATTCTTTTCCAGCTCATGTCCAGATGATAAAATGTTAGTGCCAGTCCAAGAAGATTTGAAGTATTTTGTATGGCAGCCTTCAAAGCCTTTGACCTGAGGTGCAAAAGGGAGTCAAATTTACCCACCTGCAACACACTCAAATTAGTCACACAAGATGTTTCCAGCATTGAAATTGTAGTCATGAGCTTGGTATAATTAGGCAGACAGACATCTGTCTCTCCTAATGCAGAAGGATAGCATCCCCGATGCAAAATCATAAAGTAACCATGGCAGTAGGATATTGAAAATGTCTCTTAATTATAGCTAAGTGAACAATTTGAATTATATGTGTTTATTTACAATCTCTTTTAACTACCTAAGATAGAGATTAGTCTCCCTAATTCCTCAGGAAAATGGACAAGTCCTCTAGAAAGGGATTAAAAGCAGGAACATAATGTTTTGAATTGTCTCGTGGAAGTACCTGTCACTTTCATCACTGCATAAGGGAGACTAAAATTAGGGAGCTGAAATTTTCATGCAAACTCCCCAAGTCAGCATTAAATTTAGGGAAAACAAATAATCCAACTTTGCTTGTGGTACATTTCTTCTGCTGCCTGCAAGTCACCTATAAGCAGTTTTTAAAATTCTCCGGCATACTTATTAATCAAGACATCTATTTACAACCTGATTATGTTTCTCTGTGTATTGCTGCTTTCCTGCTCTGAGCATAGACTTAACTGATATCTGGAAGCTCCAGAAAATGGTTGATATATGTGTCTAGAACAGCTATACTCTTTGGTATGCATTGCACAATGCACTAGCATATATTAAAAGATGTCTTGAGGATGTCAGCAATATATTGTACTTGCAATAGTTACGATGCCCCACACTCAGAGCTTGCTATACAGAAAAAGTTTTGTGCCTCCAGTATGTGAATGTCCAGCCCAACTCATGTCAGACCTAATGCTTTCAGACCTGCTACTTGCAGCAGCATTTTATAGATAAAAAGTTTGTAGTTTACACCATTCTGTCTGAGATCGTCATACCCACAGCCACCTGATAAATAAATCACTCAAGAGGTACCAAGAAGGTCATTAGAGTGTCAGTTTATAAAAGCCCCTTCTCCACTCTGCTTAAATCCATCCTGATTATAATCTGAGAGGAATCAAATGTGAGAGCCCTGAAATAATGCTACCATGGGCTGAAATAAATGTGTGAAGAACACCTTAAAACCTGATAGTCATGTGTACAACAATTTCATTTACCTGTACTAACCAAAACTGAATAAGAAGTTTAGCACATTCTGTAATGGACTCTATGAAAAAGATATTTCTATCAGCATAATATTGCAAGGTATTTTACTTGCAGTACTTTCACTGCAAATGTGAATGAATGCTTTAATACCTAGGACTTATTTTAGGAAAAAATCTAGTAGTTTGAATGCCTGAAAGATAAACATATTCAGAAAGTCATGCAGAGGGGAAATACCCTCCTTGTCTCATGCTATTTGCTTCAACAGTAATTTTATACCAGTCTAGTAAGTAATATGGTGAGCAATGACAGTTTCCAGACACTAGCTAGTAGAAAGCAAAGCTGGTTATACTGTTGAAATAGGAGTCTGTTTTTTCTGCTTTCCTTAAGTGAAATTTACAATCTCATTTCTGCTTTATATTTCAATTGTATAACTTCCATTCAGATTAAAATAGAAACAATAAAAGGCATAAATGGAGACTCTAAAACCTGTGCCTAAGAGATAGTGAATATCACATGAGTTTGCCAGTAGAAAGCTTCTTTTGAAGTAAAATTACAGAAGAAAATACTGTATTAACTACATCTTCAGAAAGGGATAGGCAGATTTGAAAAAACCTCTCACACTTTGGATATATGACACTGTAAATGAATGTGACCCCTAAATTCCTTTGAGAAGTTGCTTTAATTCTTTGTAGAAATTCACAGAATTAAGATTATATTGTCTGTCATGGTGGACTTAGCAAGTTTATCATCCTAGGCAATAGGGGGTGAGGCAATTGGTTAATTGCTTTTTCTCTTAAAGTAACAAGCAAAGAATTAATGTTGGTTTGTTTACTTTTATATTCATAATTATATGTTTCAAGAACTGCAGCACACTCGGGGATGACAAACGAATATGATATGAATATGTTTTATATGATAAATCCCCTGAGACAAGGTAGAGACATAATTTTACGCTTAAATCTGCATTTTTTTCAAAACAGATCTGAGGTTTTTCTTAGTATTTATTTATGGTACAGAAGTCCAAGAGAAAGCTGCAATACTTTGCTGGAAGCATACATTGTTTATGAATTTTTTTTGGACCTGTGTGAAAATATTATGGTTGTGTAATCCAACTGTTTATTTTGCACCCCTAACTAAGAAAAATTATATGATGACAGATATGCAATTAATTTTTTAATTTAAGGACTCTGAATGAAAATAACCAGTTCTGGCTGTTAAAATCTAAAATGAGAAAAGTGTGTTAAAAGTAACCTTAATTACTGCATTTCATTAATCTGCAACCAAGGAAAAAGTGGCTCTGTAATGAAAAGCAAAAAGCAATTTTTTGGTAAAACCTGACATTTTAGGTGAAAGTCTTGGAAACACTTTTGAGTGATTTTTAAAAGAATCCTCATGGGAAATGGTTGTTATTATGAGTTTATTTTCTCATATTTACACAAAAGTGACCCTCCAATGGTACTGTTATAGGGACCATCTATTAACAGGAGTGACCTTCATATCATGAGAACAGCTTAAAAGTGGAGGCAATTAAATTAAATTGTATACCTGAAGTCTGCAAGCAAATCAGGTGGCCTCAGCTTCAGGGTAGGCATGAGAAGATCTATGTAAATTGTCTAGTTTAAACAATCATCCCAAATGTATTTCTTCTGATTTCTTTGTGTTTGGATTTTTTTTAAGTTCAAACTCAATATAATTCAACAAAGGGAAGGAACCTTCACTGCTTCAGGAGCAACAGTCATAGATTAAATAATAGAAAATCTCATTGTACAATCAAGGAAAACAAATTTCCACTCCTAATGGTTAGTGTCGCTGAAGTCTAATTGTACAGAGACTCAGGAAATCAAATTCTAATTAATAGAGGAACTTAACAATATTCCTAAACATAGTATTTGTTAGCTCAGAAAAGAAGAAAATGATAGCACATTCACAACAATGGTTTTAACTAATTAATCCACATGGTAGAGTGTGGGGGATGCTGTGTTACTAGCGGTGCCACATTCCAGAATGAAATTTAAACTGAAGCTTAGAGCTGCCAAGGCACTTTATACATGCATATATAACATGTATACACACACACACACATATATTTATATTTGTAAACAAATATTTAGTATTAATTTTGTCCAGGTCCTTTGTTGTTCTCATAAACTTGTGTTATCACACTAATAGAAATACAGCACTTGAATACATCTGGCCCTGTCATGCTGTACAAAGACAGCTGTACAAACTGAACAAGATTTTTTTGGCTGAAGAGCTCACAATGAGAAGTAAGAAACAGCAGGCAGATAAAAAAAGGGAGCCTATATAAGCCATATGCTGAAGCAGAGTCTTAGTGACTGACCATTGCTCACCGGTATATTTGGCTTCTGTATCAACAGTTCTAAGTACTGAAGGATGTTAAGAGGGAAGCATCACAGCCATTGATTGACAGCTCTTCCTAAGAATGAGGGAAGGCAATGAAGAAGGACAAAAACTATTTGTTCAGTTGACAGAAGGGGGAATGGAGGCCAGCCAGTAGAAGTTAATGCAGGAGACCACTTTCCAGTGCTGAATAAGGGAAGCATTTGGCAAAGCTGGATGAATACGCAGCTTACAGTAATATGTAACTTCTGTTTGACATAACCCAGGAGGCAGAGCCAATGAAGGGTGCTCAGAAGCAGAGTGGGAGGAAGACCAGGTTGGCTAAAAGGGTAGTAAAATGAATGGACATGAGAGAGACAACGCTGCATCTGCTGTGCCCACCATGAAGCTTCACACTGGTGTTATCAAATTAAGCCATGGAATAGATCTTCAGATGTGTGTGCATCTAGTACAATACAGATAAAACTCTTGGAAGTCTCTAACACCTTTACACTGGTTTTAACATCATGGCATTTTCACTGGTAGCTTTCTAATGCTGTAAACTTATCACCTTGGCGATTTGTTACCAAAGGCATCTGTAATGTTGCATATAGGTACTGGAGAACAGTAAGTAACTGTCACATTTCCTATATATATTTATTTTACTGTCAGTGAGAACTTTCAGCTCAATATGGTTTCCATAACTGTATCATCGGTAAAATCATAACCCTTTATAAAAATCCTGAGGTCTTTAGGAGTGAGAAGTATTACTGAAAGGCTCAGCTAAGCTAGGTATATACTTAACTTCAACCACAAAAGTATCTACAGTCAATAACAAAAATGTTGTCTGTATCCACAGGTATCTGAGATGTTACTACTGGGCAGTTCGTACTTTAATCACCATCGGCGGCCTTCCAGAACCACAAACTTTGTTTGAGATAATTTTTCAACTGCTGAATTTTTTCTTGGGTGTCTTTGTCTTCTCCAGCTTAATTGGTCAGGTACATCAAAAAATGAGTAACCAGATATATTCAAATTACTGCAACATAGTGATGATATATTCAGTTTAATTCAGTTTAGTTCTGGGAAATAGTTTAGCTTCCATGTCCCTCTATTTAACTGTCATCTGCACTTATTCTTCTGACAAATAAATGTGTTCAATTAGTTGTCGGTTTCGTAACCCTTTTGCATACAAGCTGATTTAAAGCCGAGACACTACAGGACACAGATGATTCTTGAAAATATGTATAACTCCTTTTTGGTTCCTCACAGTCATGGAGACAGTTCCTCGATAGTCACATTCTACTGTTAAATCTGACATAAAAATTATAACTGTAGGTGCAGTTATTATTATGCACAAATTATTGGATATGTCACACTTGATAATACTATCATTATATTACAGTTAATGTAAATCCCTTGATTTTTGTCAAAGTAGAATTCTGCTCTCTTCCATAAATGCAATATATTTGTTAATCTGAAAATTAACTGCTTTATATTTCTCTTGGTTCTCACTTGGCAGGAGAAAAAAAACAAACAAACAAACGAAACACAAAGCACTACAAATCATTTGTATTACCAAATGAATACCTTGCCTACAGAAGAGCAAATGCCATGGTTGCTGTGTGAGACTGTCACATTAGACTCTTGCAGAAAATATCCTAGACATTTTGATTTGTACATACTTGAAGAATTATTATGAAAAAATCAAGATGAAAATTGAAATTTAATTTTTATTTTGAATCCAGGAATATAAAAGTTCAATCAAATAGTGAAAAACTGCATATGTCTCTTGTTGATTAAAGTGTACAGATAACTGTCACAAAACAGACTTCTGCCTATAGAATTTAAAATTCATCTATAAACAAGAATTATCAAAAATAAAACATAGTAGTTAATATAAAATATTTCTTCTGGAAAACTACTGAATTTAACTGTATTGAATTAAACTTCAGAGTGTGCATATTCATATTTTTTTCCTAAATTGACATAACTGTCAACAAAAGCACCATTCACCATGAAGATTCTGCAGATTGGTTTTTATAACCAGCACAGTCATTTGCAGACTCAGACCTTAAGTCATAACACACACACAGCTACAATGCAGTTTTTTATAGTTCCTGTTTACGAAGAGCTCTTGAAATTACTGAGTTATTCCTGGTTTGGTAGACCTGGCTAAAAACTGTTATTCCTACTGCAACCAATTGCATTTCTATAATGATAAGCAAAATTCAGCCCACTGGCTCACTAATCCTTGGCCGCTGCAATATGAAGCCATTCTACTAAAACCATTTCTAAATGGTTATGCTTTTGAAGAAGGAATATCTATGAACATTAATTCATCCACTTTCTAGAAACTAAATTACATTTGTGTTGAAATGGCAAATGATGCTCCTGCACTGAATTCTTCAAGGTCACCTCTCTTGGCTCTAAGCACATTTTTAAGACTGATTCAGATTCTCTTAGCTATTTAAACAGGGACAGGATCTTAATTCGAGATGTCATCTGATGTTATTAGAGAAAATGAGCCCAATTTGCTTCACTTCTGACTTGCATTGCACTCCAAATACATAGTAGCTTTCTTATGGATTTTTAAGAAAAGCATTATATATATTTTTCATCCATGTCCAGAATTATGAGGCAGAAGAATAAGCTAAAACCTATAAATGATTCCTTTAAAATCATAGATGTAGACTTTGCAACACAATTAGATTTAATATATGTAATGCTTCTGAAAAAGTGGATGAAGCACCTATTAAAAACATTCAGCTGGCCATGCAATCAGTCACTGATTTTGCAAACAAGAATTATATATTGTTGACAAGATATTCAAATCAAGACTATTTTTGCTGAAATGTGTACTAACAACTGATGTTTGCAGATGAGGGATGTAATTGGAGCAGCTACAGCAGGACAGAATTACTACCGTTCCTGTATGGACAACACTGTCTCCTATATGAACACTTATTCTATTCCAAGATTGGTCCAAAATCGTGTTCGAACCTGGTATGAATACACATGGGACTCTCAGGGAATGCTGGGTAAGGCTTTCCAATTCAAGTTATGCAGCAATTCCAAGTGAGATTGGTTGCATAAATACAGATACAGCACGAAATTCACATTTCTTGTTTTCCGAATTGCACACAAGAAGAGAAGAGGGGATTCAATTTACTTTAGAAAAGACAAAAAAACTTTAAAGCAATATGATGCTGAGTGCTTCATGAATTCTAGAAATTTATAGAATATTCTGGTTATAACTTAGATACGACATGTAACTTAAATGACAATATCTTAGTAAATGCATACTAGTAGCTTCCTCATTTGAACTAAAAAAGTGCTAGAATAGTTCCATTAAGTTATTTTTCTGTACAATGCGCATTTTAATGGACATTCTTTCATCCTTCCTTTATATTTTCTAACAGAATTTGCTTTTTTTGTTTTTCTTTTTCTTTTACAGATGAATCAGAATTACTGGAGCAGATGCCAGTCAAAATGCAATTAGCTATTGCAATTGATGTGAACTTTGCCATTGTCAATAAAGTTGACTTATTCAAAGCAAGTAGCTTTACAGAAGAATGCAGAAATATGTGGTATTCCTGAGACAAAAGCCTTCTACTGTGCATGTTACAAACCTTAAAAATATGTTTGTTAATATGCAAGGCAAAAATAGGTCTAAGAAATATTTCAATCAGTGGAGACATGTCAGGACAAAGATATAATTTAAATGTGGTGTTTAAGATTGTAATTTTGACAACAAATTCAAGGACATGCTGCATTTTCAGAAGTAGTCTAAACATAAAGCAACCTTAATACTAGTTTTCTTGTTAGGATAATTGCAAAAAAAAATCAGAATATCACTGTATAAACACTACATAGCCACACTGTTTCTGCCACATTTGCTGAAGACATAGAATTCATAGCCTCATACCAACAATTCACATGACCTGGTTATTTACCCCTGTATCAGTGAAAAAAATTTTGCATGAGACACCCAGAAAGCTGTTAACAGCATGAATGGAGCTTCCACAGCATATCTGTATGTAGAGAAGCTTACTTTCTTAAAACCAGAGAGATGTTCAACCCAAAGGGAACTTCATAAGTATTTGAATTTAAAATCCTTTCAGTCTTTTCTCTGCTTTAAAAGCTGATACTTATAGTGTTTAGAATTTGCGTTCCACCTATGAAGTGTTAATGAATTAACAGAGCCATCAATTCTAAATGTTTTAACAGGGGTGCGACACCCAGATGATATATGACATGCTGCTAAGGTTGAAATCCATTGTGTATTTACCTGGTGACTTTGTCTGCAAAAAGGTGAGCATTGTTGTCTCTTTTAAATAATAATTACAGTACTTATTTTAGAAAAAGGGTTCAAATACCGGTCAAGAGTGCCTTTTAAGTAAAATTAATCCTGAGTGAAATAGATAGCATAAAAGTAACTAGGGTACTCTGTTATAATAACAAATGTGTTCTCAAGTTTCAACCTAGAACAAGAAAATATGGATTTTATTACTTATATTATCAAGCATACAATTATAGTAATGTGGGAAAGTGCTTAATGTAAATATGGCTTATCTAATGATACACTGTAAAGCTCTAATATTTAAAATTAAGTAAGTTTAATTTTTTATAAATATATACACAGATCTCGATCCGTGATGTTTTGCATGTACTTCATCTGTGTATTCAGAAACCTTTAAGTGGAATTAATGCAAGAATGTAGAAAATGAACTGCATTTCATTCCACTACTTACAGCAGGATCTGATCTCAGTCCCACCTTCACTTAGAGCTCTGAGCCACCTCCAGACTTGCAACTCAATGCTCTCACACTCTCCATTAGTTCAGACATCTGTCTTCTCTTAGCATTTTGTCTCAAATAAGGCCTTATAATTATAACACAAGTGGATACCTTAGCTTCTGACAAAGTCAGTTCAAGTCTCTTTTCAGAAGGCATGGAAACATACTCATAAGCAGGGAGGGATGTAATTAAAGCATGTCACGTGTGAAGTATCAGTAGTGCTACTGTTCTGGCAAGTGACCCACAATTCATACCACACCCCAAAGTGACCATCAGAACCCCCTAACTTGCCTTTAGCTGTCCTGGTTCAGCTTGTTCATTAAGGTCCTGCTCCCTCCAGGAGTTAAGCATACAATCCTCTTCCTGAATGCTAAGTTAGTCCCACTGACTCCACAGTATAGGGAAGTTAAACATTTGTGAATGCAGCGAAGGATCAGGTGTTTCCTTTCAAAGGCCAATGCCAGAATTACTGACGGTTAGGGAGGATGAAAGAGTCATTTGGTGTGTTTGCTTGTACAACGTATGACATAAAAGCATCTTAGACTGCAGCTGGGATTGCCACAACACGGATAATAAATGACAGTAACAGAGGTACGGTCTTGAATCTGCAGTCAGATGCAAACAGCTCTCAAAATGATGGACTACTAGAAATGGAAATAGTATTTTATTCCAGCTTGATTCAAAGCTAAAAGGCCACACACTTGTACAGATTCTCTGTGGTCAACAACCACAGTAATCCTACTAATGCTCTAAAATCTAGTAGGAAACAAAATCCTATTGCAAGTTGAGAACTGTGACTACCTCCTCCTACGTATGCTAGTTTCATGATATTTTAGCAGGGAGGCTCCAAAATACAGGTTTGGAAGAGAAAATGAAGTGCTAGGAAGTGTAAAATCTAAAGTTTCAGTCCTAGCTTTGTTGCTGTTGCCTTTTCATTTTTAAAATAAAATTCCTGTTCTGTCTCAGTTACTGTTGCTGCAAAAATAGAAAAATAGTTATTTCCCTCCCTTTTTTAGATGTTGTGTGGACTGCTACGATCATGTTTATGAAGTCCATTACATTACTCCAGTTTGCCTGCCTTTTATTTTGTATACTGACATAATATCTTTGAATCTTAGTAGATCACGTGGAGAATAATAAATAAATCAATAAATAAACCATCCAGTGAAATTATTCTAATAAAGAAAAAAACTAAAAAAAACCCCAAAACAAAAAGCCACTGCCCTGCTAAAATTGGGATCTTTATGTGTTCTTGCGCCCAGGGAGAGATTGGCAGAGAAATGTACATCATCAAACAGGGTGAAGTTCAAGTCCTTGGAGGCCCTGATGGTACAAAAGTCCTGGTTACACTAAAAGCTGGAGCTGTATTTGGGGAGATAAGGTAGGTCCATCGCTATTTTCATCACATTTTTAGAACTGGCCAAATAATCAATGGTTGTTTATCTTCTCTCTGGTAAGCATGACAGCTATCACGGGGAGGCTAGAAAATGGGTAGGATCAAACAAGAGGATGTTGAGCAAGGAGATGCAGGTAAGTGAAGGAAAATCTAAGTGAAATCAGAGACTAATCTGGCAAGATCCGTGGCCAATACTGGACAATGTACACAGGGATATACAGACAGATTTCTCCTTTGGTATTTAAAATATTTAACACGCCTTCCAGTTCCAAGGTCTGCAATACAACAGGACCAAACATATTTTGTTGCTTGTACCATGACACAAGATACCCTTATACAGCAGATGGTCAAAAAGATTATTAATTTCCAACAAAGGAGACAAAAATATTAAAGCAGCAAATAAAACTAGTTCATTTAGGAGCTGAAGTAGGAATTAAGTTGCCAAAATGCAGGCATATACATTTGAAAATGTAATTTGTTTAAGAGCATACAAAACAAGAAAAAAGTCTGACATATCAGAATTTTGGGTCTGAGCTTATCTGGAGAAGAAAATTTTTCTCAGGTGACTACAAATGTTCTTTATATTCTCCACATGGTTGAGAGGCAAAATCCATTAACTTTTATTGTGCCACGCTCCCAAATTAGTCAACCAAGTGCTAGATTATAGGCACTGCATCCCCTGCTGAGTTTGACCTGAGGAAAAGTAATAAAATACATGCACTGCTACATGTGATAAACTGGATACTTGGATTTCTTCCAGCTGCCTTCCTCTTAATGCTAATCCTCTCGCTGGTAGCATTAATCTGCCTTTTGAAAATCAGTAATCAGCTCTGTGCCACATTTACATTTATCTCAAGTGGAAAACACCTGATATATCTCATAGATACAGACCTTTCTCATTGAGTGGGAAAGTGAAATTATATCAACTCTTTGAGAAAGGTTATTTGAAAGGTATTTCTCTGTGTGACAGTATAATAATGGTTGAGCAAAGCTTCAAACCTAATGCTGTACTGTAACTCATGAGGAAAGGCTGGGAATGCACTAGTTTCCAGTAAGGGTTGGATACTGAAAAGATGAAAGAAAACACTACAGCAGCCCATATATGTAGTATGTGCATAGCTTTGAATTATTGGTTAGTCTTGCATTTGGAGCAAGAACTTTATTTTTTAAACTAAGAATTTATAATTACAGGTTTTAAGACAAGGAAAGGATTTTCAAACTTTTGATTTAATAAATGTGAGCACTTGTTTCTAATGTGAGAACTTGTTTCCACAATGACCATTAAAGATTCATTTCCCAATATATGTTACTCTTCACATAATTGTCAACATGGCCAGTAAAACCCTCAGCAATGCCATAACCCTACTTATGCAGTCCTGTTTTATTATCATTTATGTACTGTAGCAGCATACCCATTCAGACACACGCAATTTGCACAAAAAAGTCAGACAGTGGATGATCTTGGGAAGATCCACAGCAACTGGCAGACCATTCCAACATTGAAGATAAGCAAAGGCATGAAGCATTAAGTGTATCAGTAGATCTTCCTTGTGGCAAAGTGTAAAAAAAATGAGTGCCTTTCTATGTAAGTTTTGGCATGGTCTTCTGAATATTGTATAACAGAAGCAAATATTTAAGGGATGAAATGTTACTCCATTTAGCACATCCAGATTTCTCCCTCAGCATTGATTGTGTGGTTATCACCTGGTATGAGACTGATTTCTTTCTGATTTCTGATTCAAGACACTTTTACAGAAATACGTGTGCATCATTCTAAGCGGTTTAACCACATGATTTGTGAGACATTTGCCATTTAATCTGAGACTGTTCAAAATGGTTGTAAATGCTTTTAAAGTCTCTGAGAACAATGCAGTTGAAGAAAACAAAAAAAATGTTTATTTCAAAAAAATTGCCTGAATTATACTACAAGGCCATTCAAGACTAATGTTCAAACGAGTCCTTTGCCAATTTCATCCATGAAAACTATTACAGAAACAAATTAAGTAATAGAAGTTGTCTTCCAATTAACATTTTACCCTCGTTACTACTTTCCTGTATAGGCAACATCAGTTTGTGGAAACAAAATAACCTCAGAAACAGAGCCAAACAGATTGGTGCCTTAATGAGAGCCTGCCTGCACAGACAATTGAGAAAGAGAAATTCAGCTATAATGCAACACTTCATTAGCCCAGAGAAGTTTACACTTTAAACCAGATGTCCTCATTCATCCATTTACTGATATTTCATTAGAACTATTTCCTATGAGAAAATGGTAATTCTGGAAAACTCAAAACATTTCTCCATTATATATAAATTTTTGACAGGAAGATCTCTAAATGTAACTTTAAGGAAAACAAAACTAAAGGGAATATTTTGCTTTATGAAAGATTACATTGACTACTTTGTCCCCATGGGTCCCACAAAGTGGCAGCTGTTGCTTTCAATAAGCTCAGCCCTCTGGTGTTTTACCTCCTGTTCATAAGCAAGATCCGGACCTATTTCCCTTTCCTGACTTGCCAGTTCTCTCTATATGCATACAGATGCCAAGCTGAGCTGCCACAACCCTGCATGTTCAGCCGATAGGCACGCCGTTCCCTGAATCAATATGCTCATTTCAACAAACAGAGATCAGCTACTACAAAAACAATAAATAAGCTTAGTCACCATATGACAACCTTATTGCTCAAAATTAAACTTGCTAACACAAGGATTCAAAAGTTACCATCTCACAGTAATACGACAGAATTTCAGACTAACAATGGGAATAAAAAAATGTACGGTGAAAAAAGCAAACATCTGTATTAATAGAGATATTATGTTATCGAGAACCATTGCAAAACAAATGTAATTATTTTTAGTGTATTTTTGGTATAACTCAGCATACTAGCCAGAACAGATTCAACTGTGAAGTCCACAATGCTGTCTTTAGTCAAAGCAGGTTCTATTTGAGCAAGGATTGCCTTACTTGTAAAATTCACCTCACATCATTACCATAATGAAAAAGCTGATCTCTTTAGTCCTAGTCTGCCTCAATAAAATGAGCTGTTAGGAAAGCCTGAAAATGATTGTTCAATGACTTGTTGAGAAGTGATTCATTAGAACTCAAAAGCTGTTTCCAATTTTCTTTAGCTGCTTTTCTTATTGTGCAAATAGTTTTGTTCTGTCTGAGGAATTGTACAGAATTGTTTAAAAGTAGACAATACCCTGCATTTTCAGCTTGAATTCACATATTGATTGTTGTCTTGGGTTGCAGAAAAACTCTGTGTGTGTGCGTGTGTAAAAAAAACTTGTACATAATGCTGCAGAGGTCTTATAGTATCCTTTATAAATCAAATATAATCTATCATCTGTATGATCAAATAAGCATGTGTTCTATCAATGTATTTAATATTAAACCAAAATATATATACTTGATTAATATATTAGATAAATATTAAGTCGTGTTTTATGGGGTCCAGTCTGTTCTTTATTAACTTCTAATTTTATAGATTACTAAATGTTCTCTAAAAATATTAACTCACTAGGAAATACTTAAGGGACAAGTTTTAGGGTAGATCTCCTTGAACAAAGCAATAAAACAATTTTAGTACTAAAACCAAAATGCAACCACTCCTGCTTATCACCACAACCGTGAAGTATCTTAATCCAATTTACTTAATGCAAGATAAACAAATTAGTATTTATTTTTTAGCATCTAACTTTTATGTGTACACCCTTCTTATGGCACAACCTCTGCTTGCTAAACTGGTCTAAGTCCTTAGTTTCAAAATAAGAGACTTCTTTTTCTGGCAGACACATTTGTAACTGCCAGCCTGAAAGACCTTCCTAATCCATAACATTCAACTTGCCAACATTCAAACGTGAAAAGTGGTATGTGAGAAAACCGACAATCAGAGTTCCACAAGAAGTTATTCACTCAGGAAAATTAAAATTCTTGCAGAATCATCCATTCATTGTAAACAAGTCTTCCAATTATAACAGACTTGTGCTGCTCTACTGCTGACGTAAATAATTTTCAAGAATAAAATTGAGGAAATGCCAAGTTCACAAAAGGACAAAACCAAATGCAATGGGTGTCTCTTGGGAGAAATGTTTCTGTCTAGCAAGACTTTTCACAGCCTTTAGCATCTACATGTGCCTGGCCAGTAGTGACAATTTGCCCTCCTGAC
Organism: Piaya cayana; assembly: GCA_013389865.1. Lineage (NCBI taxonomy): Eukaryota > Metazoa > Chordata > Aves > Cuculiformes > Coccyzidae > Piaya > Piaya cayana. Next base: position 36,477 of record WAAB01019810.1, read on the forward strand.
GCAGGAAGACATTTCTACTCCAAACTGCAAAGGGCTTTTACAGAACATCAGATAGAACCTTTGGGTGCATAAGTGATCTTTAGGATGACTTTAATGGAGAACTACCAGCAAAGAGGTTCTTCACTAGGGCAAGTAAGGATGTGACTAATGATGTGCATTTTCATTTCAGCTTATTAGCTGCAGGTGGAGGAAATCGAAGGACTGCCAACGTCGTGGCTCATGGTTTTGCCAACCTTTTCATTCTTGACAAGAAAACACTCAATGAAATCTTGGTGCACTATCCTGACTCAGAAAAACTTCTCAAGAAGAAAGCAAAGTATGTCCTAATAACAGTTTTTATTCACATTATTTAGCTGCAGAATGGACAGTTATGGCTTCTACACAGACTTGCATTCCTTTCTTGGAAGAGTAACACATTTGTATTTAGAGGTCAGATTTGCTTTGTAGTATCTAGTGGAAGTCTTGGCAGGGAGTCTAAGGGTTGTGAAAATGTGGTCCATAGAATGAAGTCCTGAACGTATCTGTCTTCTGCGTTATACTTAAAGAAATAAAACAAATAGGAGATATAGAGGAATATCAGGACTCCTTAACACAGTCAAGAAACTGCAGGACACACGTCAGTTAAGTAATAAGTTTTCAAAGATGCAACTGAACACTTGCAGTACGCAAGTGCATCAATGCACCCACAAATTTGTATGCAGTTCCAAAACCTTATGCAGTTAGGAATGGATTTAAATGAAGACCCAACAAGATGGAAATTCACAGATTAGAGAGGCATGCATTTTGTTCCAAAGCATTCTGAAGGTCAAATTGCTTCTCATTTTGCTTTGGTTGTAGCTTGCTAGGATCACCATTTCCTCATCTCTGGAAGGGCAAAGTACTCAGACTTTGCATAGAATTATGACAAAATGAGTGTCTTGCTACCTCGTTAAAGGTTGAAGTGTTTGTAATTACTGGTATAGTTCAGCACTTTTACTGTTTTCAGCTGTTGCCTTGCATTGTTACAAAGGTTGGAAGGTTGCTCCTAGATCTGAAACTTCACTAGAGAAGACTAAATATATCACAGGAGTGACATTTTGTTTAATAGAAGTGCTAGTGGATAGTTACATTCAGCATGTTTCAAAAGCCCTGGCTTTCAAATGACAGTATCTTGACAATCACCATGTCCTTGAGGAACAAGAAACATAGACACAAAATAAGCTGACTGCTTTATTTTCAAAACCAGCATTAACACATAGAAAGGTAGAACAAATCCACTGACTGATGGTCCCTGGCATTTTCTCCTGCCTCTTTCTAAACAGTTATATGACCATTATTACTTGTTATTCGTGTTTCCCTGTCCTACACCACCTTCTTCTGCTTTCTTGCCCACCCTAATCATATCCTGCCAAGCCATTAAATTCTGTTTCCTCCAGATAACCTTTCTCAAATACAGGAGCTTAATAATCATGCATCCTTCTTATCTGCACTCCCATCTGAGTCTAAAACCCTCTTTAGACATCAGACTAGATATAGGACTGTTAAATTTTAAAGATATGCACTACTTGCCCTGTGCTGTAAGCCATGTATTCTGCTCACCTGTCAAAGCATCCACTAATTTTTCCAAAACTCCCTTGATGTTACGTACGGTCAGACATTTCTCTAGAAAATCTAGGGACCAGCAGGAGAGTTGTGCACTGTTTTGATAAAGATTGCAGTTATGCTCAGTTTGGAATGAAGTTATCAGATGCTCTGCCCTGGAAGTTTTTTACTAGAGTTCTCTGTAGGATTGCATTGGCCTTCCCACATCTTTAAAGGGCTCCTTGAAATAAACTCAAAAGTTATTCAAGGAAGGAGAGTCACTGTTTGGTCTTTACATGCAAACGTACTTCTTTAATTTATGACAACAAAACTTAAGAAAAAAAAAGTAAAATCTTTGCTTCTGAAGTTCCCAAAGTTACATAGTACAAGACTTTGGAGAAAATGACATTTACTCCACCTCAGACTGCAAGTATAGTTCTTACTTATAAAAAGCCGTAAGGCAGGGAAGTACAGAGAAGTTGCAACAGAGAAGTTGCCTGGAAAATGGTACAGCAACCTAATAAGACACTGAGAGCTTGGGAACCCTCTGCTTTTCACTGGTTCCATCTATCTCAGAACTGTTACCTAATCTTTACCCTCATCATTCATTCACACTTCTCATCGTCATGGCTACAAATCAATACAGCTAGTGTGAAAATCTGGTCTGCCACATGATTGGCAGTAATTTTTATATCTTCAGGGTGTCTTCTTCTACTGAAGACGACTGAAAATAAGCACCACCATCTAAACTGACTTATGAAAGATGAGTCAGGCTGAAAGTTAGCTTGGTAAACTGTTACTTCCATAAGCATCAGCTGGAAACCAAACTGAGCACTAAATACTTTCTGAATTTGCATCCTGAAGGCCAGGTAAAAGACTGTCACCTCATGTACAAGGCATCCATCACCTCCACAATACTCCTCACCTTCTAAAACTCTCATCTGTTTTATGACACCTTAATTTCAGCCTCCACTTGTTTATTCTCCATATACAGGTAAGCAACTCCAAACTTGAACAGTAGCCTCCAACTCTATGAGAGCCCAGTGTAAAATCATTATCCTTTCCAGCTTTGCTCTTGCAACTGGACCTGGGATCAAAAATAAATAATTAAAAAAAAAAAGCCTAGAAAAGTTGCCAGATTTTCATCTGGGAATATGACATTTTAGTTTTGCAGGAACTTTGCTCAGTTCCATTGCACTGCTCTGTGTTCTCATTCCTCTCTGTGTTCTCATTCCTCCCTGTCTCCAGGGTGCTGCTGAAGGCAAAGGGAAAGCCTGCTCCAGGACCACCAGTTCCACAACCACGGGGCTTGGCAGGTCTGTTTGGGCCGAAACAGGAAACTCCAAAGATGTTTAAAGCACTGCTTGGAGGAAAAGGAAAAGAGGGCCTCGCTAAGCTGCTACAGCTGAAAAGAGAACAAGACACTGAGGTAAGGCCACAGAAAATACAGTAATTACTTCCAGTTGCTGAAAGATACTTGAAGAGCTTGGGCAAACAGAGCAGATGAAAATGTAGCCTTACTGCAATGAATAGCAATAACTCCTAGTAGTTAAGATATAATCACTGTACCTAATGTCTATGAACAGTAATTCTAAAGTTTGGCTCAAATCTTCCTTTACATGCACTCTATGCAGAGCATAGGGAAAAAAACCAAACAAACAGAACAAAAAAAACCTTTCCTCACCCCCCCAAAAAAAACAAAGAAAAAGCAAGGAAAAAAAGCAAGCAAACAAAAAATCCTCAAAGAAAGGAAGGATGAAATAGACTTTACAAAGACCCTAAAGGCATCAGATCTTCTAATGTTATGTAAACAGCAATAAGTACAGGGATATCCGAACACAGTAATCCTATCCAGCTGACTCAAGCACATGGTGAACTTTCTAATTCAAAGTCAGATCTCTCCTCCCAAATCCTGAAGACAAAATTTAAAGTGTAGCCCACACAGCTAAAACTGATTAAACTTCTAATATATTGCTCTTATGAGAAGAGTTTATGAAAAATAATACCCCCATTATCCTCTAAGAACTGTAGATGTTAATAAGAACCTCCTCAGTTCTACGTATTTACCCAAAGGTGACAGAATCTTTCTGTCTTTATAGATGAACTGGCTGTGGTTTTGCTTATTTTTTAAGCTAAAGAAAGAACTTTGCTCACACAAATGACTACACCACTAGGACTGGAGCAGAAACATTGTTCAGTTTATTTTGTATTTGTGAACTTTAGAGCAAATAGGCTTGGCCAGGAACTGGGACTCTAGGCAACATGTCAAGATTTACATAAAACTTTTTCTTTGTATACTAGTGTTAAGCATATGAAGGAAGGCAAGACCTAGGTTATGTGCTCCAAAACATGCCTTTTTCATCCTAATCTATTAATAAGAGGAGGATATTACCACTATCCCTAAGCCTTTCCTAGATTTTACATTGACATTCTGATTCTGAAAATACATTTCTCATTGCGAAACTCATTATCTAAATACAAATTTACATATATTGCATGCCATTAATCACAGCATCCATGCTCTACCTTTCCCCTGCATATACAGAACTACTTTCTGGATTTCTTATGTAGCACTGGAAAATATTTACCTTCTTGTCTCTAGGAAACAAAAGCTGAAGCAGAGAATAAGCCTGAAAAAGAGGAGAAGAAATCTGTGGAGCCCATGACCTCATCTGCACCTCCTGCACAAAACAAAGGGCCAACTGCAGACACTAAGCCTAAACCTGCAGTGATGAAGAGAGAAACCAGTAAAGAGTCTCTGATTATTAGCATGTCTCCATCTCCCACAGCAGGAGAAGGAGAGATCCTTAAAGTTGAAATTAAAGAAAAAAAAAAGAAATAGATGGTGCTTTGGGTTGTGGCCCATCTATTGTCTTGCTGAATTCAGAGGGCTAGTGTGACTTTGATTTTGGCTACAGAAGATAGAGACTACTGAAGGGGAAAAAAAACCCCAAAAAACACGCCAGCTCCTCTTCCTTCCCTCTCGTCTTTCAGACAACTGGACAAATTACTTTTATACTTACCTCTTAACCTTAAGCCTGAAGAGAGAACTTCTGGTGTAACAGGAATCAGATTGTATTTCAGGAACATGTTTCTTATTTGAACCATGCTCTCCCTTATCTCTTATGCTATCTTGTTTCTGTTTCTTCTCTTCCCTCTACTGTTTATCCTTTCTTTTTTACTGCTGTCCCTGTTGCTTAGTTTGTTCTTAATTTTTGTATGTGTTGTCTTCCATTTTCTCTTCTGGTTTCCCATAGTTATTCTTTTTCTTGTTACTGCCCTATTGTTGCTGAGGTTACTTCTGTTTCTCTTGATCCTTCTCTCTCCCCCTCTCACACTTCTAATCAGTGACCTGCTTTTGTGACCAGTGTGGCTCAGTGTAGAAAGCTGTAATGATTGGCAGGGATGTTTTAGCCTGGGGCAGAGGGTTAAAAACTAAAACCACTGTCAAGATAAAATCACAAAATACACAACAGGGAAGCAAACTGCTGGATTTTTGCCAGTCTTTTGAAAGTATGAGCATCTGCTCCAGTTGTCTTTGACTCTGGTGAATAAACATGGCAAAGCTTCGATATTCCCCCAACACTCTGTGGGGTGTTTTACTTTGGGATGCTGATTTATATTTACCATTAATAGTGCTCTCTAAAGAGCAAGCAGTGGATACTGGCTCATTTTTTGAAGAATGTCGGTACCTAAACTACCCATTTCACAAACAAAGGCTTATTGTAAAAAAAGTAGGACTTACGCTTTCTGGCATTGTAGTGCATAATTTCAACCAACACTCCAGTTGTTCGTCAAAATGGACCTCAACTGAGGTCCTATCAGGGCTGAGCTACATCATACCTATAAACTAAAGTGAACCCTTTGCCAGTGCTACAGCTGAGAGGGCTACAGCTGTCGTAACAAGGAGCCCACATGCTGTCAACCTTCTGGATCAGCTCATCACAGAAAGGGATGTCATACTAAACAAAAGGTTAAATTTTGTGTTTTAACCTTAACTCAACTACTTTTTTCTCCTCCAGGGGTTTGCATCTCCTCTCTCTTTCTATATCCAACTTCAGTTCCCACTGGATAAACAGTTCTGGGAACTAAAACCATTATCCAAATGCCAAACTAAGAAGTCATAAGGGCAGGCTTTACAGTTCCTCAGTTGACCAGCCAACCAAGGAAGGCACCAGGCAAAAATTAAACAACTCACTTTGATTCTGCAGGCTATGCATTCTCTAGGCCTGTTCTTTAAAGCTCAGGCAAAGATGGCAGCCCAACCAGAATCAGTGGGAGCTTGGCTTGAGTAAAAGCTGGATGACCGAATTCTGAGCATTGTATATTCCACACATCTTCTGATGTGACTAAAACTCAAACCTTTCTTAGTAAGTACCACCTAGTTGTACGTGACTTGTTATTTGATATGTAAGAAAAAAAATGGATGTCGCAACAGGTAGAAAATGATAAGATGCATCATAAAGAATTGTTCATCTATTGCACGTTCACAAATGTCTCAACACAATCCCAGGATTAGAACTACTGCAGAACTGCTTCACAAATGAGGCCTTCTGTAAGTAATGATTTATAAATTCATTAAAATACGTTTCTTGCATTTCATAATTTTTTGAGAGGGAGTTGTCAAAACATTGAGGGGGGAAACCACATAAATCCCCATGTTTTAATATTTTAACACAAACACGTAAAGCTTGCTCTTAGTGCTAATGATCTGATCCTTTTCTGCCCATGCTAATGGTGCCAGGTCACTTCAAACATTTTCACTGTTGACATATTTAAGTTCATCAATCACACAGTGTAATACATTCCAAAGTAAGGGCTGAGACTGCAGCAGCAAGCAAGGCACTGCAGCAACAGAGCATCCCCCAAGCTGCTGCTTTGCTACAGCTTTTAACAATTCAGGATTGCAGGAAAGCCTGTCAGTTCTGTCTGCAAAATTACCCAGTGACACACAGCTCCCAAGTTCCTCAGACTCGAAAATGAAAGAGAAGAACTGTCAGTATATGCAGGAGATTATGGCCACACAGAAGTAACATTCAGCTGCATTTCTCTGGCATCCTGCTTTTTTCTTGTTGGAAGTATTTACCTTCCCCAGAATTTTAGGGGTCATCAGGGGCAGAAAGAGCCCAGGAATCCAAGCTGCAACTGTTTATAGGTTTTTCACCAGAGGATATGACACGAGAAAGGTCAAGATGTAGGAAATCCTTTCAGGAACTGATTCTGCCCTATGGAATCTTGACCGATGAAGAAGTTGAATAATTGCTCTAGTATACTTAGAAGACGCAACTTCCAGTATGAAAGCCCATTCAGGTTCTGTATGGCACTGCACTCTGCTCCACCATTATGTCTCTAGTATCTCTCATTTTCCCAATAAAGCATCTCAGACTTGACTACATTTGACTGTCAAGAAACTAAAGGGTAAAGTAGGACAATGTATCTGAAAACTGAGAGTTACAAAATTACTTAAAATGCAAATGCTGTTCTGAAAAAAGAGATCTGGAAAAACTGGTAATAATAGTATGAAATAAGCACGGTTGGGAAAACTCTAATGTGGCAAAAAGCATGAAACAGTCACTGCTAAAACCATCCAGTTTCAGAATATCTTCTTGTTAAAAGCTATAGGTGATGCTTTATGAAACATACACTGTACATTCATAACCACTAAGTGAAAAGGCATTTTTCCTTTCATCTGATAACACTTGTTATAAATCCAATCTGTTCAACCTTTGGAACACTCATCACAGGAAGTGAGAAAGCATTTATCATTACACAGAAAATGCTGAATACAAAAGCACAACAGAAGAGTAGAATACAGAAATTATCTTTTTAATGCATAGGCACTGTTAACTTCAGCAAAACTGAAATACATAGGAAAGTAAAAAATTCTGGTTACAGGTAATTCCTTTGCTGTACATATGTATATATTACAACCATTAAAGGCAAAAAGCATTTGATTATGAAGACTGCTATACATAAGTTTTATCACAAGGTGGTGCAATTGACCAACAAGCACATCTGCTTCACACAACTTTCAAAATGTTTTGCTTTGTCATCCTCAAGCTAATAAGGCATTTCTTACATGAAAAAATAAACAAAGATGGCAAAAGAACAGAATAACTCTCCTACCCTTTGACTTATAACTTCTGTATTTCTTGATTCAATATTGCATCAGCCTAACTTGGAAGTTTGCAAATCTTCCAACAGGCGGTTAGCTGCACACCTGTAAGAGAAGCTATATTGGAAACATGGTTCTTGCCACTGTCAGATCTGAAAGATTTTCTTTTACACAGAATAGGATACATTGAGAAGTAGTCGTCATTTAAATGCTATATAATTCCCTAAGATAAGGAAAATGGGAGCACTTTTCCAATAAGAGACAAGGAATTCTCTGCTGCAGTAACTCAGTATTTATGTAATACAGAAAAAACCGAAAAGGTTTACGTATTTTATATGCAGCACGTAGTACAGTAATAGTTACTAATATACTTTAATGCACTTCCATGGCATCTTAAAACAGAATTGGTAACAGAACTCAGATACAGCATTATATTTTTGGCAGTGAGCTCAAAAGAACTTCAGTAGTATCCTGTACTCCTGTCAGTAGTACTTACCCACAAGAATGAATCTAGACAAAGCAATAACATTGCATCCCATTATCTCTGTACTTGGAGCATTTAGCTGTGGAATAGTTCACTGTTCCAAAATCATACAATATCAATTTGCAACAGCGTGATATAGTTTCATTATATTTGCTTCCTTGATCTTAATATTTCATGTATCTGACATGACACTTCATTACAGTTTATTAAGTAGCAACATATTTGCACTGCAGTAATAAAAAGATTACTGTAGATTTTTATACACACACATGAACTAGTTTTAAAAAAAAGAAAGAGCTTGGCTTAATATGAAGAAAAAAAATCTTCCTTAGTATTCCACTACTGAAACCATTTATGACTCCCTTCCATTGACAACAATATAGTGGAGAAAAACATATTCATTAATGATTGATATAATTAGTCAAGTCTCTACAAAAAATCTGGTGCATTTTACATGTTGCACAAGACAATCTCAATACATGTATCTTTCATCCATCGCATCAATGTGAATTCAGATTTTTGACAGGATTATGTATGCATGGGAAAATAACCCAAACAAGACACCAAACCACAAAGAGCAGCTCCAGCTGCATACATATTTGCATGTGTCACATACAAAGTCACATACACAATGACATTGTGCAATCTTGAGTGCCCAAGCATGCTAAATTTAGTGTAGGCCCATTTTGTTCTTACATGTTACAGCTAGATCATCTAAAACCAGGTCAGTTAGACATCCAACTCTAAACCACTTCAAATGTGCAACTGTAAAATTAATGTTTGGGATAGGTATTTTGCAGGTGATGAGGCCCTAACATTCACTTCTGTTACATGCACTGACAGGATCAGAAGAAATCCTTATGCAATCAGGAGACAAAAAAGCTTCACCTGCCCACTAAACATACACAATGTGATTTACACTTGGTGTAAACGGTGAAGAGAAAACTCATGCCAAGAAAATAAACCAGGAATTGTTTGCTCTAGAGAAACAATATGCGCACCGGATTAGGGCTCACAGACTTCCTTATGTCTTCCTACTGAAAGACAGAAGATTGCTTTTCACGGGCACTTTTCATTAGTGAAGTCATGAAAAGGAAGCATGATTAAAAATACAACAAAATCCATATATATTACATAGTACTTTCAAGGATTGTCTTTCCTTGAAAATACACAGCTATAAACCAGACAAAACTCTAACTGAAAAGTGAATTTCCACTTCACAAAAACTTTTTAAGGATAGTCATGACTACTCTATAGCGGGAAAAATACCAAAGCAAGACAAAACCAAAACACAGTAAAAATAAAATCTGGAGTTCCCATTTTCCAGCATAGTACACAATGAAACACATCTTACAGCCTTTACAGTAGTAACCTCAAAGGCCAATAGTATTCTTCTGAGATGCTAGAGGTTTACCTTGATTAACCCCAGTTATTCCCATACTACCTTAAGAAACTGCATACTATAAAAGAATCTATACTTTAAGGACTTTTTGTCTCATGTTCACACAGCCCTGAATTGTAGGCAAGGGCCAAAGGCACTAAAGTGGCAAAAGTGAAGTAGGCACGCAAGGAGGGTCTCTACACTGTCTTCTAGCATTTGCCTAATCATGAAACTCCCGAGACAAAGTTTTTTTTATGTCAGCTTAATAGACACAGAAGCCTGAAGTACCTCAAATTTGTTGAAGCACATACAAACTTTTATCTGTTTGGTGGGGACATATGCTCTTTTTCATTTCAGACTGGTTTTATAAACAGCAAAAAAAGCAGTCTGAAGTGCTTATCCCTACAAAAGTCATTGAACACTCCCACTGGTCATATTTATCAAAGTGACACCTGTTCCACTTCCAGCTGCTCTCCTTCTCTCTGTGTATTCAACCCCTTTTTTACCACTCTTACTCTTCAAAATGAAATGTACTCACATAAACCCTATCTCTCAAATCAACATCAAATATTAACACAGTTACAATTTTGGCCCTTAAAAGGCACACTTGGCAAAGTGATTTGCAGGCAAAGGCTAACAGACCTTACCATACAGAAGTGCACATATACAGAAGTATCTTGAGAACCAAAGTCTGTAGATACAGCAAGTAAAGCAAGCACAGTCTCAGCTTCCCTGCTAAGCGCATTCACTTTGCAGCAGGATTCTTAGGAGGTTGCAGTTTGTAGGTGCTGAAGTAGTTCACCACTTGCTGAGGGACTTCTGCCAGGACACACTGTGCCAGAGCTTCTTTTGGAGACTTGTAGAAAAAGAACACCAAATTTCAGTTTCCACTAACTGTTAAAGGAGATCCTAAGCTGGATAATAAGCACCTCCTCTACCAGGCCAATTTAAAGTCTGACATTTTACAGAAAACTTTACACAGAGCCCTTGTGAGACAGAGGGGAGCCTCCCTGACATCCTTACCTTCTCATTCCCATTACCAGGAACCAGCTGGCTGTCTTGTTCCACTGACATAACAGGAGCTGGCTGCACAAAGGGCTGCCATGACTGAAGATAACTTTTGTCATACAAAATAGACACACAGTGTAGATGTAAAATTTCAGCCACATAAACACACTTCCACTATGTGCTTAAGAAGACCCTTCAGGGACTTGTTGAATCATCTGCAATCCTACGCACCAAGTTTCATTCACCGTAATTGCACTGCTACAGAGAAGCTCTTCCAGCGACACTGTTTTTACTGCAAGATTAAGTATCCATGGAGAGAAAAAGCACCCTTTTTTTAAATAGAAACTGAAAGCATTTGAATATAGAATTTTATACTGAATACTGACCCTAGTTAATCTATATCCAAGCACATTATTCAGAAAGCATATTCTGTACATCTCAGTTTGTCTGAGTTGCTCTGAACAAAGAACTCGAGTAAAAAAGATTTTTTTTGGTATATTTGCTTTACTGAAAATGAAAACTACCACCACCATTGTGCCCCTACAGAATTTCTACTTATTTAGTCTGGAAATTAAACACAACACTAAAACGTAGGGACTAATCCACATTTACAAATGGGCATCCACAATTAAAAAAGACTTTTCCATAGGAACAAAACCACATTACATTCCTCCTCCCAAACGAAAAACATAACTACTTTGTTCAATCAAGCCTGAAGGAGATTTACAAAGGTCATTCCCCTGCAGGAACTTGTCAGAAATGCAGTGCTCAAACCAGAAATTGAGTTTTTTTAAACATGAATCAACTCACCTAATGTAAATTCTATTTATAACGATGCTTAAGTCTTCTGTCTTTTTTTAGCATTTGATAAAGACTTATCTCAGACTTCAGAATTCAGTTTAAAGACAACGCAAAAACTTAGGGCTTTACATAGGATATCTAAGCAAACTCAGTATACCTCTACAATCATTAAGTGTACCATTATGATTACTTACATTTTTGAACTTCCTGAATGGCACAAACTGGACAATGTCTCTGACAGCTGGTTCTCCTGATCTGGACCTAAGAACTCCATTGTCACCATCAAGAAACTCCATAGCATCGAAGTCTGCTCCTCCAACCCCAACAATGATAATGGACATGGGCAATTTTGAAGCATTAACTATGGCAGTTCGAGTTTGATCAAGGTCTGTTATCACACCATCCGTTATGATAAGAAGTACAAAGTACTGCTGTTAAATCAATAAAAACTGTGTTATGACAAAGAAACAGAAAACATGTAGGCACGAACAGTTAGAAAAACGCAAATAGACTACATACTGTTGTCACTTTGAACATGTTCAATGCAATCACTGAATTTTACAACCCAACATCTAAGCTGTGGTCAGGCTTCATCTGTACAGTCCAAAGAAATTAACAGGTTGCCTCCCAAAAGCCCAGTGGTATCACCCTTTTCTCCAAATTCCCCAGACAAATTAACTGCTAATCTATCTTCCAAGTATTTTTGTCCCAGAATAGAAGGCAATTTGTTGATTACACCTGTGAAGCTTATGTGTGTTTCCTTTCTGTCTACCACTACCTTTATGAAATGCTACCCTTGCTTCATTCAGTGAAGAACAGATGAACAAAAAAGTGCAACCAAGGGTAACAGAACAAGCCTTCATTTTTTCAGTGTATCCCAAAATCCTAAATACAGATTAAACCACATCTTTTTGTGCTGAAAAATAACACAATCATTTTGAAATTACTTTAATCATGTTTTCCAGAAAATAATAACACTTATAAAAAGTAAAAGGTAAAGAAAAAACAGTAATAAAAATACATATACTACCATGAAGAACTTACTGATGCTGTTTGTTGTTGTGTAGCTGCAGCAGCAAATCTTGCCACATGATTTATAATTGGAGAAAAATTTGTTGGCCCATACAACTTCACTTGAGGAAGACAAGCTCGATATGCATCAACAATGCCTTGGATTCCTAGAGAGTACAAGTAGAACATGTTAATTTCTTCATGCCAGAATTAGGATATTTTGAAGCACTTATCTCCAAAACATTGTATACATCAGATATTTAAAGTGATAATGCAGAGATTTGAAATGCAGAGTGATGAAAAACTAAATGACTCACAAGCAAGGGAGGCCAGCTTGACCAATGCTTAATGTACATACTTAACATACATAGCTATATGGGAATAGAAAGGCCAAATACTGTACCCTCAACTACATGCAACTGAATCACAACAGTTATCTTCACCTGGCACCTTGTGGCAGTTACCAGTGTGATCAGAGAGGCTACACTGAACAGGCACTAGCAGCATCATACTCAAACCAGACAACTCCCCAGTCGCAGTGAAGTAGAATGAAGTGATTTGACAATATGAGATAACCATTCCCAGCTTATCTGTACTGTGCCCTAGCTGTTAAAAACACGTCTCAGAAATCATTACAGAAGAGAGACCAAACGCTATTTCTAATAACTAAGAAGCAATTATAAGATTGCTTAGTACAACACAACGAAACTCATTCATTAACTAGATCAACACACTTCACAGTTCACGCTTCAAGTGTTTCTATTCCTTCACCTTAGAAATTTTATTCTCGAGGTCTGAGAATAAAGACTTTGTCAAGCTTACCGTAACAGAATGGGTTCGATGGGTTGAAATTTAATGGGAATTCATGTGACACCTGTCAATACACAAAAGAATCAGGACTGTATATACAATCTCTTCCTGAAGCACTTTTAGTTATCTTATGTAGTGCATTTACAAAATCCATTACCTGAAAGGAAGGAGGAATTTGTGCACCAAATCCAAAGGCTGGAAACATCTTATCTCTAAAAAAGCAATTTAAAAGAAAATTGAGTGCCTTCCTTTAACAGCTGTCATAGTTCGGTAAGTTTAGTTAATCAGTGCTGCTCTTGATCATTAAAAATGTTGCTCATTAGGCAATAAGAAGAAAAAATAAATGCAAGTTCCCCTCTAATTTTTTCCACGTACAAAACTAGTCTTTAATACCAAATTGACAAGAACTGCAAAGATCCTTTTAAATTAACGCTGCTCTTTATATTACAGATGAGCAGTCTTGCTTGTCTGTTCTAGCCACAAGTTTCTGCTTCTGATTACCTGCCTGTGCAGTCATTGTGAAGTCTTCTCTAACACTACATTTCAGCTCAGAAGTTTCATTCCAGTATATCTGCTGGCATCTTCAACGCTGGTTTAAGAAACTACCACAAAAAAATATATATGTATCTGTAAAAAAGAATGTCAATAAAAATCTGAAACTTACGTATCATAATCCTGAATGACCATTCCTACAGACCAAATGGCTGTTAGGTATTCATTAACTCCATTGGGGCTGAGGTAATGCAGAGAATCTGGAGAGCGAGGGTCTCCATTGGAGCCTGTAAAATCTATTCCCACCTGTCAAATGAAGTATTTATATTAAATTGCTTTTAGAGGTAAAATTATGCTTTTTATCTCTGACAAATCCAAAGTTAAAATCATAGAAAAGCTGTAAACAGTAGTTACTAGGACATCTACAAATCTAACAGGCACAATACTTGGATGTAGGTTTCTTGGAATGTTAACACTCTGAAAACAGTATCTCCGCAAACCAGCAGAAGTTCTACATCTCTCAGAAGGGCTGAAATTACATTTATCTGTCAGGTTTTCACTGCATTTACTTTCAGTTACCATTCACAGCAGCTCTTCAGTAGCTGTTAAATCAATTTTATCCTGTATATTGCCATATACATCTTCCTTCTTAGAAGTATGACTTATGACACCACAGAAGCCTACAATTATTTCCTGCTCTGACCTCAATGGGTTTCTCTCTGCTTTGGTGATGGGGTATATTACGAGGGTGAAGACATCTTGCTATGATTTGCACTGCATTTGATTCACAAAATACTTAACTTAAAAGTCCTAACCAATATGATGGCTTCTGTATGTTGATTTAATTAAGCAAAGGGCCTTGGTGGCGCAAAAAAAAAAAAAAATCCCTAACGAAAAGGAAACTTGAAGGAAATCAGAGAAATAGATTTCTCCTTGGTCTCCATCTATGCAGCTGAGCATGTTTCTAACAGACAGAACTACAGCTTCAGAACTTTGTGCCATGAGTAAAGAAAATACTTTTTTCTAAGTAGCCTAGATGGGCTCTGGTAAAACAGCTACACCCCTCCATGACACAGAACAACAACAACAAAGAAATACGATAACCAAATGAAGAGTACAGGCAACCAATCACATATGTCAGTTTGTTCCAAAACACAAAAGCTACTTTATATAAATGATTTAACTTACTGTGAAATTCAGCTGACACCCACCCATGATGTAATCAAGGAATGTGCATTCTACTGTTATCTAAAAATAGAAGTGAGAGATAAAAATTAACTTTTTTTTCTTTAAACAAGAAAAAAACAGTATCATTGCAGCAACTTTTGAGGTTCCAGATTTGTTATCTTCAACCAGTCAAAATGCTACTTTTACTCTATAGTTAGCCCACCCACCCTCCCACTGCAATGAGGATGTTTACAGCACATGCCATCCCACACTTAGTGCACCAGAATCAGACATTTTACAAAACTACAGGCAGACAACAAAGTAGCTGCAAAGGCACTACCATTTATAAAACAACGTATTATGACACACTTACCAGATTTTAATTCACCATAAAGTGGTGACATAGGAAAAGTCGTGGTTCAAGAATGGCTTTAGAAATTGGTAAGTGATCTTTGCCATATAGATGGCAAGAGATGGCAAGAGAAAGCAAGGGGATAGGGGAGGACTGACACATGGATTCAGCTTTTTATCTGTCTCCTCATATGAATCAGAGCCCTTAAATATTTACTGTGACAAACATTCAGACATTTTAAAGTTTCTTACAGTCTGAGGGAGAAGGCATGAAAGTTGTTATGCCTGAACAATTAAAACCAAAGAGTCATAACAACGTATTACTGACCTCACAGTGTTTAAAGCTCACAATGCCAGAGTTTTTATAGTTTTTTTTCTTCTGCCTTTTCTTTTCATTGATGCACTCAAATTCAACCTGCATGAATGCAAAAAAAAAAAAATCCAACAAAAGTACTATAAATATAATTTATGCAACAAATTAAAAAATTCTTTATCCTAGGAATGTTACTTTGGGCTTGTATTTAAAAATGTATTTCATTTCACTGCCAAGGAAAATTAAACCCAGCCTGCCCAAAAACAGAAAGAAAAAAAAGAACATCCAGGCAGAAATCCCGTCTTGCCCTAAAGCTTACAAAAATGTTTGTTTACAGAACTGTATCTCAACCAGACAAAGAAATTCCGTTCCATTTTCCCTCAGAATTCTGCTAACAACTTTCTTTTTGGTAAAGACACGGCGATTCAGGCAAAGCATCACTTTTCCAGCAGCTGTGCCAGCAACATACAAAATATAAGGTATATGTCTAAGGCTTCCAAAATCAGTGTTGAGGTCTCATACCTAAACCTCCAAGTGCAAGCAACAGCTAGTTAGGCTAAGCAGTTCCTGCCACCACACAGCCATGAAGGAATAATGCGAAGTGTCTGGTGCATAAACCATCTGAGGATGTATTCCAAGTATGGCTTCTGGCTCAGGGCCAGAAACAGGTTTGGCTGCTTTGGTTTAAGTTAATTATCTTTTTAAAATTACCTTTCAATTAAATAAAAAGCAAAGAAATGCACTGACAAGGTGTCAGCACTTGAGAATTCCATATGCCTCTTCTTTACCTTACATTTTTGGGACAATTCAGCATCACTTCTATTTGATGGAAATTGTCTTTCAGGGGCTTGGTTTTGTACTAATTTGGTGAAATACTCACTAGTAATGGCCATGGGATACATAGCAAGTACAATCTTTAAACTACACTTTATAATCCTCCAACCAGAGCACACTAACAGCACGCCTGAGGGGTGAAAAAAACCTTAAGGGAAGCTGGGAAAGAATCAGCAGTTTTCCAGATAATAAAAAGCCACACATTCACTCCAGTAACAAAAATTCAGTTTTTACAGCAACTGAGGATACAGAGTCACAGACACGCTCACTTTGTGTAAGCCTGAAAGAAGTTGTGACAAATCTCCCACTGGTGCAACCAACACCAGAATTGTGGGAGCAACTAAAACTCACGCTTGGAGGGCAAATATTCTTAAGTGCAATGCAAATATTTCATAGACGTTATCAAACTAAACAGATCACACAGGATGATAGTTTAGTCCCTAGAAGTAGGAGAAACTTGGAGCACATTGCTTGTGTTGTCTCTTTCTTACCTTTGCTTCCTCTTATTGACACAAGAATAAGTTACTTATAATAGGCACAACCACAGTTCTCATGAAATCAACTTCCTTAAAGCAGTTTCAAAAGCAGTACAGGCAGATGGTAACTTATGAAACAGCATTTCATTAAATTCAAAAGAGATAACACCTATTATGCTGCTAGGGGAGCAACGAAAATAGGTATTTGTATTCTTAAGGAGTTTTTACACAACATGCTTCACACTGCACAGGAACTCACTATCACAGTTCCTACAAAAATTATGTGCTTGAAAATGTGAATGTACAAATCTGCTAGGATTGTTTAGTTTATGATACAGTTCTGTAACAAAAGTGCTAATTTAAAAAAAAAAAGACCAAGAAAAATATCTTGTTAGAACTCATAAAATCTCCATTTAAAAAAGCAGAAAAAACTACTTTATGGACTCCTTCTGCTATCAGCACTGAACATTAAACTCATACCACCTGGTCTCTTAAAACCTAGCAAAAATGAAAAAAGCATCTAAAAGCTCCAGCTAGGCAGCATATGAATTACATGAGCACCGCACAAGTCCAAAATTCATTGCAAACAAAACCACTTAAGAGATGTTAAACTGAACCATAATTCAAAATTAATTCTGAAACAGGTATCTAGGTGAAAAGCATGGCAGGACACAAAGCTGCAATCAAAAACCCACTACAGTCAAGGTTGACTCTTCATATTCAATGGCTCTTAAGAATTTAGTACAAACGCAACGCTCAAGATGTTAGAAAGATACAAGGAGGCACTCAATATATAAAACTATTATTATTACTGCAGGAGCAGTTCTGCAGGTTTTGCAGAAAAAGAAAAATATGGTAAAATATTATGACAACAGGTGCATAAAACAGGCTTTTACATTAAGGCTGCTATGCTACCTTTTGCTTAAAGGGAAACCTTTTTCATTAAGTTTCACAAATTGTTACAGTTCATAAGAGCTGGAAGGTTAATTTCAGTTTAAAAACAGTCACGTAATAGAGCATGTTCTATTGCATTTTTGAGCAGTGGCACAAAATGTTGAGTTTTTTCATATTCACTAAAATATGGATAGTATTTGATAAGTGCCATATTGAAATAAAGGACTGAATAAAATCTGAAAAAAGTACTGCCTTTTAATGGCAGTGACATTTGTGTTGCATTCTGTCTTAGACAATTCGAATTTTCTTATGTAATTTTTATGATTAATGAAATTAATTTCTGCTGATAGTTAGGTATGTTGATGTCTAATATTATAATTATCCAAGACAGTAATCCATGGAAAGTGGATGCATAATGTAAACGCTAAGTCAGACAACTACAGTACCACTGTTAAGATGTAGCCTAACACAACTTCGATACCTACAAGGAAAACGACATAACTGTTGCTGCAAAATGACTAAAAACCAGCTCATCAAAAGCACATAGACTGTAAGACTTACAGGTGAGGATCGAGATGCTTCCTTCAGTTTTGACATCGTAGTTTGAAAACTTCCTATGAGATCATGAGACCCATCACTATCATAGTCATAGCACTCAACCTAAAATAAAGCACTCTTCAGTTTTAGTCACAGAAACATCACTATGAAAGTAATAAAGACTGCATGGTATTTCTAGTTCAGGCAAACCAAAACATCCAAAACATTCCTAAATTTCTTGTATCACACAGTTTTTCTCACATTGCACTCTTAGAATTGCACAGAGTTGCATCTAAAAAATACAGATTAAAACTGAGTAAAAAAACCCCACGTTCCCAGTTTCAGATCAGCCCTTCCACTGAAGCAAAGGAGAGACAAGCATACTAAGCACTGCCAGGTTCCTCAAGACTAGGTAATATCAAATTATATTGTACTGTTTGGGGCATGATGAGGTGTCAGAAAGAGTAAGAAAAACAATCTGTATGTCTTCTTTCCATCATCACGGATTAAGAGACTTAGTTTTTCAGAGGTATGAAGGCAATTTAACTACCTCTGAGTATCCAGCTTAAAGTTTACAAAATTCAGTGATCATAAGAGACGTGCTTTATTCATCTTCAAGACAACTCATGATTTGTGACATTCAGCCTTATATCTAGGAAAACTACTTGAAATTATATTTTTAGCCAATTTAAACAGTCAGTATAATACACTCTTCATGGATCTGTACATCAAATAAAAATTCTTTTCCTGTATTCAATATTCAATGCTAAGTTTTACTCTTCAACCAATTCATCTTTTAACACCCCAACCCACCAAAGAAGGCACAAGTGAAAAATACTTTTTTTTCCCTCAACTTATGAATGTGCCCCAACTGCCTTTCTAGATAAAAAAGTTGGTATTTATCCATAATAACACATTCATTCCACCCACTTCTGATATCATACTGTAGTTTAGCAACACAGACATGCTAGATAATGAAAATTAATCAAAACACAGAAAAACAAATTAAAATAATTCAATAATAGTAATTCTAAATAATAGCAATAACAAAACCAGTCAAAGCTGGATTCCATCACTATTTGGAATTAAAATGCAAAGTTCAAGAAACACCTCTCCATGTATATGGCTTAAACTGAACCGTTATTTTCACACATTTGTCTTTCCAGACTGAAAAAATGCTGTTATATTCAAATGACAATTTAGTTGATCACTTGGCTGGTTTACTTAGGAATAAAAAATAATGCAAACAACTTCAACAAAAGCTTCAGTTTCTGAGAGGAATTAATTTTATGAAAACAAACAGTAATGTTGAAATACAAAATATGATGCATGGATTGCAACTTCTACACTGTGCAGAACATGCCACTATGTTGTGGTTTGCACTATTCGTACAACATTCTGAATACACCAATAATTAACATGCATGCGCATGCATTGAATGGCAATTTAAAACTCATACGCACACACAAACAAACCACAGTATGGATGTTCATGGAAGATTCTGCATAAAAATTCTTTTTAAAGTCATAGATTAAGCCAATCAAATATCAAGCCAAGTGTTTCAGTACCTGAAATTTAAGACTGGAGAAAGAGCCAAAAGTTGTGATAGGTGTTCACAGTTAGCACTGTTATTTCTTTTCTCTTTTAAAATGATTAAAGTTTGTCTTGCTTGATGTATTTGCCCATCTTAGCCAATTTTCAATCCTTACTCCAGGCAAGACAGAAATACTTCTTTTGTTCCTGGACACACAATAGTGCTAGGGAACTGTGTGATAAAATTTTTATATTTTTTCTTCCCAGCAGAACTAGGCATGCTTGCTCCAGATGAAAGGCTCACTTTTTCAACACAGAAAGGCTTTACTGACTGCAAACACATTCACATGGAATATAGTAATAAATCCAGAAGATAAATAATCAACTTGGTTTGTGCATTGCTGAGGATACACAAACTAAGCCATTACCCAAGTGAAAAGTCACTCATTATGGAAAAGATAGTTGTTTTACTTACTATGACAAATAGACCATTATGTGTGCAACTGTGCGCATGTAAAAGTGTTAAAAGTATTGTTTAATCCTTCAACATTACAGTAAAATTCTGTCTGCATCTTAATATTTGATTCTGGATTTCTAAAACAGTAGGATTATATCTACCTGCAAATTTGTAACAACTAAAAGTAAAATCCATTTCCTCTGGAATCAAACCTACGCCTATAAGTTAAGATTCCAAAGAAAAGATTTTATGAAAATGATGATAGAGCTGAAAATAATTTTATCTTAATAGATATATTTTAAATCAATGGACTACCATTTAGTATGGCTATTTACTAAAAAAAGAGAGATACAGTTAGAATATAAGAGCTGTCACCACTATTTTGGGAAAAGTAAAGCAGAAAGGAATGAGAAGAAAAAAAAAGAAGTAACAAGGGAATCGGGGAAGGCTTGTAGAATTGTTAATTAGTCTGCTTTATAGTTATGCATTTAAATCTATACAGGTGCTTGCAACACCCAGATTCCTGTGGCTGTTGAGCATTTTCCAGGATTCAAGTCATGTCACTTAATACCTGTGACGTGCAGATCACATTCAGACTCTCATTTTTCCTTACCAGAGTTAAGGACAGAAAGTACAGTGGTTTCACTTGTTTGCTTTAGTGGGATTTTTTTTCCCAAATGCTAATATATCAGGTTTCTAACATGTACATAAAAGCTTATAAATGGCATTTTGACTGGTTGTTTAGCTTCACCTCAAAGGAATTCCTGGAGAAAAGCATTCAGAAATTAAACATAATTTATTCAAGATAAGCTTTGAAGATATAAAGAGCTAAAGACCAACTGTGGTTATACCATCACTTCACAGGTTGGATGACTTTCTGACAGGATGTTGCAGCTGAGAAGTTGCTACGTGTGGTATCTACAAGATACTTCTGCCCACACCTGTTATCTCAGCTAGTATATGAAGTGTAAGCAACTATTTCAGGTAGTATATTAAGAATGTCATTAGTGTTCTCTGTTGCACCAGTAACAAGTATTACACAACAAAGCATACTCTAGCCTTCACAATGCATCTCTCACTATACAATATCTTAACACCACCAATATTGGCTGATGCAACACTAGAACTGTATAATCTGTATAAGAAACTGAACTGGGTATTTCAAAGCTAATTATGTTCAACTGCTTCCACGGACTTTCAAATACCAGCTTTTATCAGAAAATGCATCACAAACATTAATTTTTTTCTCCTAAAGCATGCATGAATCTCTGTGACTTTCATGTAAGAAACAAAACGAAGAAATAACTAGAGTAACACATCTTCCACTTTTTACATATACCTTTTGTATACACTACCTTAATTGACCTATCCATGTCACTGTAACACAGAGAATTGAGAGAGATTTTAAAGGGTCTCCAAACAGGATTCAGATTGTTTTTGATAACCTGTTAAAAAAAAAAAGTAGGAATTGTATTGTTCACAAAAGTGGAAAGTAGTCATTTGTAACTGGCCATACTTTTTGTAAATCACTTCCTGCAATCCAAATCCTAACATACAGAATATAAACAAACTAAACATTCCTAACAAACAGTACTATTGTCCAAAACAGATGTAACTTTCAATCCCCTATCCAGTTACGTGTGGGGTTTCCCAGGACTCAGTGCTGGGTCCAGCCTTGTTCAATGTCTTCATCAATGACCTGGATGAAGACATTGAGTGCACCCTTAGCAAGTTCGCAGACAACACTAAGCTGGGTGGAAGTGTCGATCTGCTGGAGGGTAGGGAGGCTCTACAAAGGGATCTAAACAGGTTGGACCGCTGGGCTGAGACCACTGGCATGAGGTTTAACACAGCCAAATGCCGGGTCCTGCACTTGAGGCACAATAACCCTGTGCAGTGCTACAGATTAGGAGAAGTCTGTCTAGAAAGCTGCCAGGAGGAGAAGGACCTGGTTGATAGCGACTGAACATGAGCCAGCAGTGTGCCCAGGTGGCCAAGAAGGCCAATGGCATCCTGGCTTGTATCAGAAAGGGTGTGACCAGCAGGTCCAGGGAGGTTATTCTCCCTCTGTACTCAGCACTGGTGAGACCGTTCCTTGAATACTGCGTTCAGTTCTGGGCCCCTCAGCACAAGGATGTTGAGGCAACAAAGCCAGTGAAGGGGCTGGAGAACAGGCCTTATGAGGAACGGCTGAGAGAGCTGGGGTTCTTTAGCATGGAGGAGGCTGAGGGGAGACCTCATTGCTCTCTACAAATACCTGAAGGGAGGTTGTAGAGAGGAGGGAGCTGGCCTCTTCTCCCAGGTGTCAGGGGACAGGACAAGGGGGAATGGCCTCAAGCTCCGCCAGGGGAGGTTTAGGTTAGAGATTAGGAGGAAGTTTTTTACGGAAAGGGTCATTAGGCACTGGAATATGCTGCCCAGGGAGATGGTTGATTCGTCTTCCCTGGAGGTGTTTAAGTTACGGGTGGACGAGGTCCTGAGGGACATGGTTTAGTGTTTTGTGGGAGTGGAGTGGTTGGACTCGATGATCCAGTGGGTCTCTTCCAACCTGGTGATTCTGTGATTCTATGATTTTTCAAAACTGCACTGTGATCTACTCTTCCGGTAACTACACTGCAAAAAATCAAATTCCTTTATTGTTACATAAAAATTGATATTTTTTTTTAATAAGCACAGACATATACAAACACATAAGCATATGTAAAAGCAAGATTTAGCAAAAAAACATGGGAAAAACTGAATTTCTGAAAACATCAGTGCTCTGGAGATTACAATGCATTCCAGCTTATATTTACTCTGATACAACACTTACAGAAACATTTCCTCAAGAAACTCATAGTATAGTTAAATAGAAACAGTGTAAGAGAATAAAAAGATATCCTACTGCACACAGTCTCTCAAGCTAAATGCTAAATAAGTGGTATTTAAGAATTATCCTGAAGGATCTTCAGAATTTATTAACTGGAAAGTACCTGTAATACACCACAAACACCAAATAATAATTTTAAAAAGCACAAGAAAATACACATAACATGCAATATTTAATACCTAATAATAGCAATACTTCCAGCACTGTAGGAGTACACAGAAAGAAATCTCTTTTTAAAATGGAAACAGTAAATAATAGCCAGTAACATAAAAAGGTTTTAAAAACTGCAACAAAGAACTAACCCTCTCAGAAAGTTCTAGACTGGAGCAGGAAACTCCAGATTCTTTACTGAAATCCTCATGGAAAAGATACACTTGGAACAACCACCACACACGACAAATTGTTTCTATAAATCTGACACAGCAAGGACTAATAGTTCTTCCAACATCTGCCCTTCCAATTTAATATGGTCACCACTTTAAATGTGCATAATACCTCACTTGTGACTAGGGCCTGAAGGTCCACTCCAGTGAGACATTTTGAACCCACTCCTACCCTGTCAGTTGCTACCACGAGCCAACTCCTCCTGGGTGGAAGATTGATGCTGCTCAAGCACATTCTCCCTCATTCAGCATTACCCTTGGTTTGACCTTGTTATGCAAGCATGCGGTATAATTACTTTCATTAGTAAATGGTACAGCCAGGTGACACTGACATAACAGCAGCACAGGCACAGGAATGCCCAAGTTCTAACCTCAGAGACAAATTTCCCTGTGTAAGTATGCAGTACCATTTCAAAAGGTTTGTTTTCTTCTAGATTGCAGAAGGTTAAAAAAGCCAAAAAAGGTACTTTCCTTTAAAATCAGATGGCAAAAGCCAGGATCAGAGTAAGGTAGATTTCCCATCCTACCCGAAAATCAGTGGAAGAGCTGAGGTGATTTCTTACTGGCCTGCAAGTCAACTACCAGAACATTATCTTCTTTTTGTAAGACACTACCTCCAATACTGTGACACGCCAGGAATCAAATACCCTTAGCATCTATGTTGCTGACTAAAAATATCCTACCTCTGTTCTGTGAACCATCACCCAGTTTCCATCTCCAGTCTGCTTGTGGAATTCCAGATAAGGATCTGACTTTCCAAAAAAATCCTGCATATAAAGAACATGTAATTATCCCAGAAGAGTCCATGGCATATATGTGATTAAATGCTAGTTAAAACACACTTGGATTAACAAAAAGCAAACTAAATGTTCAAGGAACAAAAGCTTTAGACGAAGAAACGCAAGTCTGATGATATTACCACCTGTGAAAGAGCAGAAGAAAACAGGACATGTCCGTCTATTTAGCATAAAAGTTCTGCACAATCCACATACAATACACCTGCCAGTTCAAGTGAAAAAGTATTTAACATTAATAAAAACTACAATGGGCAGTTTGGAAACCATGGACTTCATCCAGTTCAAAAAACTATCAATAAATAATAAAAAAGAAAGGGAAGATAACTTTTTTTACATTTTTTAAAGAAGTCTTTCTAAACACAGGTTTTAGCCCGCCCCAAAATATTTAACAGAATCATGCACTTCAAGTACACTCTTTACCAACTACCTAACAGTTAATCATTTATACAACTATTCAAACCAAAGGATATACCACAACTCCTTTGTCTTTATGGTTAAATATAAAGATTTACACTTAAATGGAAGCATGCTATTCACAGAATATCCCTGCAATGCACTTGTCTTATTTAGAAATATGTTATAATTCATTTCAAAACAGTTAAGTTACTCTGAAGCAATCTTTCTTCTTTTTTTAATATAATAAAAATCGTAATGGATTTAATTATTAAAAAAATATATGAACATTTTAATGTTTCCTGTTCTGACAAGATCTTGATTTTACTACATTATCAAAGAAATAGCAACCATTTTAAATACCTTATTATCCAGTTTCCTTGCTTCTACTTCCAAGACAACCACCCTGTTATCCTTCACTTCTTCTGCTGTAATCTAGATAGGCAAACAAAATAAAATGCTTATTTTGCATTCGGGAAACTACATAGCTTTTACATATTCACAACATTCCGATGAGAAGTCCATTAAAAAAACAGATGTATTCTCACAAATAAAGCATTAAAAATATCGAGGCGGGTGGAGGAACAATTTGATTCACCTATGATGCCACTGACACTTGAAGATGCTGCCCAAACAGCAGCACATTAGATGGATGCCATGAGAATTATAGATGCAGAAGTTGGGCTACTTTCCTTCTGGATGACAAAGAAACATTGGGGGGGGGGATGACAGGGGGACACGGACCTTTAAGATCCCTTTTACAGCACTGCAAAAACAACCACAAAAACATTCAGTAGATTTATTTTCTTACCGTAATAGTTCCTTTTCCAGCAGGTCTGCCATTTTTAAGTACTAATGGTTTTGTCACAGTCCTGCTAGAAACTACCTGCCAAGACAAAATTTGAGTATCAAGCATTATTAGTACAATTTAATAGATTTTCAAATGAATGAAATAAGATAGCAAGGCATATTCATTTCAGGAATTTTTCCTTTGTCATTAAAATGACAGCATTACATGGTCTCCTATAAATAAATTGGTAAAAATTTATACACTTCAAAATTTTAATAGATACACAGACAAACATATGCAAAGCCTCAGGGGCACCATGAAATAAAATGTCTTGTAGTAACATGATACTCATACATGGACAAAGATAATACCTTAAGTTCCAACCTCAAATTGTTATGAAGTCCTTCAGACAGTACTTATCAAACACATACAAGCCATGTGTTAAAAAGCTTTAGCAAACAGGTTTATAAAAACTGTGTTTGTCATGCAAACAAACATCAGCCTCCCCACACATTGCTTTAGTTGATTTTATTTCATCCTCTTCAGGTAATGCTTTCCCACAAGCATGTCTACTCATTCTACAGGTTCTTCTTTATTTTAAAAATCAATTATCAATTTTATGCCTCTGTCTTCATAATACACTTAAAATAATTTAGACACGGGGAGGAAAAAAAAAAGATTCTCTCCTGAGAAGAAGTGCCTTTGAAGGGTCTGTTAGAAGAACAAGTCCAAAAGGAACTGCCTGATTGTGACAACACCAATAGCAAAATTTGACAGGGAAACGGGAGTGAAATCAACAGAAATCTGGCAGAACCAGAATCACTGCTTGACTTGAGTGTAAAGCAAATTACAATGTTAACACGGTCTTTGTGAACACTTATGTTGTTACACATCAGTTCTCCCTTTATGGAGCATAAAAGAAAGAATTTGAGCATTTGTGTAAATCAACAGCAAATACATGCTCATTCACAATCCACTTACTTTCAGATAGAAATCTGGACAGTCACCATTCTAGAGTATGTTTCAAGGCATCATCCTAAGACTTTTTGCAAATATATATATACACTGAACTGAGGCTTGAAAAAAAAAACAAATGAAAGGTATAGTGTTCAGTTTAAAAGCACCCCAACTACACAAGAAAGTAGAGATAAATTTAAGGTAAAATTGGTGAGCAGTTTGCATTAACTTATATTTTCTTAATTCTAAGGGAAATCATCTACATACTTACTTGTCCCAGTGTACATTCAAATTCTCCTAAGAAGTCATCATCACTCAGATCAAAGGTTTTGTTATCAATGTCATATATTCCAAATTTAAGTTTCTGAACAAGTTCAAAATAGTAATCAATTAGGAATTTCTTCGAAAACTTCGGGTTCAAGGAATTCTTAACTCTTTCTGTGCGATCAACCTGCAGTTAAAAAAGATACCATTTTATCCAGTATTTCACCAATCAAACAAGCACTGAAATCAAATAACATATTCTTAAAGTTCTTCTTACTATAAAGGATAAAGCCCATCTTTATACAAATATTTCATCAAACATAAATAACCACATTATATTACAAAATCTACTGCTGTAAGTCAGATATATTTGAGGAACTGTTTTGCTTTGCTCCCTGTAAAGAGTATCTACCCCTGCACAGAAAAGACCAACATAAAAATGGTGTATTGCCAAATCCAGAATGAGACCCTAGTTTTGGATTACTACATTTAAAAATGCACATTTTAGCACTTGGAAGGCTTCTTCTGTTGGTCCACACATGGCTGGGGGAACAGTCCTAAAAATCAGACAGCTGTTAAGTATTAGAAAATTATTCTTAGCGTGCTACCTGTACCGCTATTATAGACAATAATCTACTCAAAAGTATTCAGAGGTTTTGGTATATAACTAAAATATTTCAATGAAATCATACACTCCAGTGTTTTAAAAGGTCCAACAAGTTAGACTTTTTAGAAAATTCATGAGAAGCATCACACTGTACCTCATACCACTGCTGACCACTCGTGTTCTGGAGAAGCACACACAGCGGATCTGACTTGGAACCAACATCTTTATCCAAGAGATTGGTGCAGGCAATAGTCAGCTCCACCTTTGTCACACACTGTGCCGCCATTTGTTAAGCTAGGAAGCAGTAAGAGAAATCATTATTTTAAAAACAGTCTGAGAAGAAAACAATACAACTGTCACAATGCATTCATTCTCTGACTGATCATTAGAATTTTTAGCTCATCAGAAGACAGACTTGAGGCTCCAAATTCAAATTTTAGGATTTATGATGTACCAGCATTACAGTATTACTGTCATACTCCTGGCTTTGCTACTGTTGTGGTTTAGACCTAGCTGGCAACGAAGAACCACATGGCAGCTTGCTCACTACATAGCCTGTTCCCAGTAGGATGGGGAGAAAAATCAGAAACAAGACAGCAAAACTCATGGTTAGGATAAAAGCAGTTTAACAGGACAGAGAAGGAGCAGAAAACCAGTGACAATAAAAGGATATACAAGTGAATGATTCGCAGCACAAACCACTCACCACCTAGAAAACCAATGTCACACATGCTCCCAATCTGGAATCCCAAGCCATGCACTCTCATTGTCAAACGTGTCATCAACCACACCTCCCTACCTCAGCCAACTACTTCCCTTATATACCAAGCATGACATCATGGTATCAAATACCCCTTTGATCAGCCTGAGTTAACAGCTTCAGTTGTGTCCCCTACCACCTTCTTGTGAAAATTAAGTCTACCCCAGCTGAAAACATGACAGACACATAGGTATAAAACTTCATTTCAAAATCTGCACATAAGAAACGATCAGTTTTCTTAGAATGCTTGAGGAACCAAATGGAAAATCGGATACACTGCAAAGAAAGCACAGTGGTTTGAACTGCTGACAATAAAACTTCACAAGCTTTAAATTACATCCTGTACAACCTACATAAGTGCAAGTATCTTATAACACAGCTATTGGGAATAACTCAATGCATAAGGACAAAAAAAAATCATGCAATATAATCCCCCACCTAACATTTGTAACAAAATGCTTAAGCCAGGAGCATGGCAGAATTGGAAAAGGAGTTTAAGTGGGTAAGTCAACTTTTAGTAGTAGAGATAAACAACTCTGAAGTCAAATAACAACTGAGAACTAGGAGAAACATTCTTTCCAGAAATTAATTTTAAAAAGAATAATTGGAAGCTTTTTCACATTTCCTCAATCACTATCCAATAGAACTGAGGAGACCAGCAGATATTGCAAACCTAGAGAAACAATTTCATTATCAGTCATGAATCCCACTCTGGGATAATTTTCATTTACAAGCCTAATTAGGTCTGAGCAGCAGATACTTCTATATAACAAAATCCCTATCATTATACTCTTCAAGAATACAGTTGATCATTTCCAACACCTCTTTGGAAGGTGAGCCTTTACAGTACACCTGCCCCTGACATTAAACAGAATAAGGAAGGAAAATCATCCGCTTCTACCTAGCCAGCTAATTTGTATCAAACACACACAGAATACTCAAACATGAAACTACACTTAATTCAACACATCTCTTTCTTTCACTGCATTCATTGATGAAAAGAAGCTTCTTTTACAGACAAAAAAGGAAAGAAAAATTGAAAATGTGAATGATGAATGGAAAACAAGAGAAAGAAAACACTGCGGCCCAAGGGAATTGTCCTGAGGCTTCTTATATTCTATTAGGGCACACTTCACACATTGTTTCCCCATCTCTGTGTTGCAGTCCTAGTAGAGACCTTTTGGAGACTGAAGTAAATATAAATGACCTGTAAAGGAACCACTCAAATATCCATGCCCATACTTTATTGTTAAGAAGCACGTCAAATTCAAGGAAATCTTCCTACACCTACCAAACACATAAGCACGATTCTGCTTTTGAGTATTTATTGCTCCCATGACTTTACTGAGTTTCAGTCATTCTTCTTCAGGGGAAAAAAGGTGAAGCTCTGAGTTCCAAGTATTTAAACTGTTTTTAAACCAAATCTTTTTTAGGTGTAGAAAGCATACTTATAAAAAGCAGTATGTCCCTTTTTTCTCTTTTTATTCTGGTATTTTCCATTCCAGCCAGCTTTCCTGGCAGCCAGACAGAGCTCATTAACAGTCAGTGGCTTTGCACACAAAATCCAGTGCAGACCAGTGCACAGCTCCTTAATGGCTGCTTCCAGAAAAACAACTTTCTGCTGACAAAATTATACCAGGGCTACAACTGCAAGCAGGAAGGGTTTTCATTAGATTCAACAGAATTCAAAGCTGAATTGAGATATATTTCCCAAAAAAGTCAAACTTTTCTTGCTCTCACCTCCCTGAAAGTCTTATTATGAGTCCCAAAAATGACGTGTAAACATTTATTTTGTTAAAGTAAATGTTTCCAAAATCAATGGTAAAAGTATAACATCAAGTCAACCTAAAAATCTGCTCAGCTTTTTTCTGCTTGGCCTATGCGTGTGTGTCTATGTCCCATTTGTGCTTTCTCAAATGAACACATCAATTCTGTTACTTCCTCTACTCCTCCACACATCACCAACTCTCCCACCATGCATTTAACATAGGAAAAGAGCAGATTTAGAAAAGAGGTGCTGTGCAAAAAGCATCCTTTAACACACAAAATAGGAATAAAAAAGCAGTTTCCCTTCCCTGAAATGCAAATGTTCTTGTTTGAGACCTAATAATTGCATCCATGTTAGACAAAAGACAACTTGTAAGAAGAACATCCATTTATCCAAGTGGAAGATATTCAACTTTAAACTCAGATACAAAAGCAAAACTTCCCAAATCCAGAGATGGTCCTTTAATCTCTTCCATTTCCAGTTTTGCAAAATACAAGATGAAAAATAATGTGAGATATTTTTCTCAAGAGGTTTTTATAATATTTGGAATTGATATTTGTATAATGGGTTGAAGAGGTCTGTAATACTTCTACTGCATTTCAAGAAATAATTTTGCTATTTTACTTGAGAAAAAAGACAACGTGATTATGCATAATACCATAAGACTGGTAAGTTTTACAGTGTATAGTTGTATACAACCTGACTTTCAATAACATTAAACACTAAAAGTTAGTAAAATACTTATTAGTGAGAAAAGTCCAGATCGCATTAACCTCAAACCATATCTACGGTAGTGAAATTCAGTACATAAACAACAGATACTTCTCTTAGAGCACTGCAGTCATTACAGAATTTGCAGAGGGCACACAAATGCTTCACATGTGTGAACTCAGAAGTCTTTTAATCACCAACAGCTGTTGGAGCTCTGTATATGCTGCACGAAGCCTCTTAATCCCACACTGCATGAAAGGAAGAATGACTACAGCTCCACCCAGTTCTCCTCAAGTCTGAAAGCCTGTGTTAGCTGTAAATTTCCAAAACAGGTTTGGGAGGTGGATGGTAGGATTCCTAAAGATGATAAATATCCTCAAGAATCAATCACTGTCAGGTAGGTAAGCATGCTCCTAGTGAAGACTTGATGGCATACAATACTGGCAAATCACCGTCATTTCAGGATGGTGGAAATAAGGAAATACAGTACTGCCGCACTAGTGCATCACTCTTGAAATACCATTCTACAACACACTAAGATCTAAGCAGGCAAATCAGATGCAAAATATTCTAGATGCATAACTGGACTGCTTGCACATTTGAAACAATGGAATAATTTTACATCGACAGACGATATTGTTTGGGTTCTAGTAGGATGAGCTTTGACTGCCAGTAAATCACATAACAGGAGACTTATTTATTAAATTAGTTATTGTTATGAAAGTAACTGTGCTCCTCACTGGCCAAATTTAATTAAATCTCTGTTTTTCTCAAGCTATCAACTGTTTGTCCTCTACATAGGTTACACCGCAATGCAAAGTAAAATACACCAGAATGAGGCCAGATGACAGCTCAGTAGTCCTTGTTACTGGAGTAGCTTTTATGACCAGAAAAGAGTATCGGGCTTTTTAAAAAAACACAGATTATTCTGGACAGAAGACTAAAAACTGCTATATAAACTATGCAGCAGAACTTGTGACATCCAGACTCTGAACTGCAGTAACGTGCAGTTACAAGGGAGATATTGGTTCATGATCCTCTGCCATGTCTAGGCTGATTAGGTTAACTAAGTATAATGCAAGTCCTTCTGCTTGAGCTGTCATCATCAAAGCAAAACTGTAAGTCAAGGACTAGTCTTATCTTGCAGTTCCACCAATCACAATGTTCTTTGAATTCCAAACAATGATTCTACTGAAGATAAGTGGCTCTACTAAATAATTCAGCTGATGCCTGCTTTTCAACTGTAAACAAACTGGAACAAATCTATTATCACAATCATTTCTAACAGAGCTCTTGGGAACTACCAGATTGCAGCAATCTTGTCAATGCTGCAATACCAGAGGTGAACATAGGCTCGCCCAGTTAACTTCCCAGAGCAATTTAAGGGTATGTTCATAACTATAGATGCTGCCCAATCTGACAAGCAGAAATCTGTAACTACAAGACAAAAAGAGTAACGAAGTGAGCGCTGCTCTACCTGAGTTTGGTATCACTGCCTTTAGTCACAAATCTCCAACATGTCCTGATGTAAGCTATTACTGTCATAGAGCATTTCCTAGTTCCTGTCCACTACTAAAGACAATTGACCTCAGGGTCTGGATGGACATATAAAAAGCAGTGGAAACGTTTCAGAACCTGCTAATGAACTCTACTCCTGACTGCCTAGTCTTCTAGCTATAATGCTACACTTAGTATTTTACGTAAACCATGTGCCAGACTGAAAAATCAGTACCATTTTACAGCAGCATTCTGATCCCTCTTGGATTATTAATTCCCATGAACCTGGGCAGATGACAACATAGAAATTAATTGTTCAGACTATAAAAATTAAAGTCTTGAACCAAGCCTAAACCTGAAACAATGCACATGCGGCTTTATTGTTCTGAACATTCAGTGTAAGCAATTGTTCAGCCTGTGCTCTTTCAGACACGACTAAGACACCATTTCTTGTAAACAGAATTCTTTGTGGTAAAGATCTTTAGGCTCGTATTTCTTAGAATCTCTTTTATTGTATGTCAGACCAAGCAGTAAGGATACATCTTGCAACAGCTTCTCACAAGAAGAGCTGGCACACAGCTGGACGAAAGATTTAAATGAAAATAACCTGGGAGACAACGTCCATTTGGCAATATAACTCACTCAATTTACAATCTCAGCATAGTCCTCCATCATCTCTTCATAACACCTGCATATGCAAAAAGCAGAGAATGACAATATAGTCCCACGTAACACCACATCTGTTCCAAGAAGCTGACAATGAAATAATGAAAAATGGATCTTTCTTTCCACTAATGGGGCTAGGAGGGACAGAATTTCTAGAGATCTAGACTACATGTACATAAATGTGTATTTAAAAAAAATGTCAAGGTAGTTTTTCAATTCATGAGGAACACATCACAGGAGCTGACACTTCATATATAGTTACAAAGGCTAAAATTGTTTCATAATCTAATTTCATCACTGCATTGGAAAACTACAAGCTTCTCTAAAAATTCTGTCTCTAAATCTGAATTCTGACTTCTCCCTTTCTCTACAGGCCATGTGGCACTAGCTGATATGCTTACAAGTTGAATAAAAGAAGCAGCTCAAAGTAGTACAACTCAACTTGAATCATTTGGTAAGTATTTGAAGGCTCACAGAACACCTTGACTGTAAGCTCTATCTTCTCACATTTATCATGTAGCATACATGAAGGAAATATATTGTTCTTAATTGAACAATGAGATTACACTGATAAAACCTCAATAACCACAGAACTTATTTTACTGGGGATTATGCCAAACAAAAAAAAGAGCTAGTATCTATGCACTCTGAGGCATATGCTGCGTGAGAAACGAGACAATGTTTTCTCTATGGGAAATGAATCATCTTATTTATACAAACCTCATCATTCTTGGGCAGTTCAAATATTTATCTACTGGACTGGCAGCATACTGGTGTAACAAGTCAGGCTACTATTTGTAGATAGTTCCTATATATAAAAAAATCTATTCTTAAGTTACATTGCCAAAGAACATATTTAGAATTCTATTTTTAAAAAAAAAATCCCACTGCACAGACCAGAAATTATTAATTTGACTTTCAGGACACCTGTCCAGAAGATGCCTTAGGAACAGCCATTGCTAAATATCCTTCTGCTGACATTTTTATCCCTAAATACCTGTTTACTCTTTAGTCATATCTTTAATGTCAAGAATTCTTCTCAGCATCCTCCTGATTCATAAGTATTTCAAGAATTTTAGGTGATGTTTTAACCTAGGTGAGCTAAACTATAAAAAGTAACATGATGCCCTAAAGAAAAAAATTAAGAAACAGAGACCTCCTGACTGCAAAATCTGGTTTTCTAAGCAAACAGCACGGAACCAGGGGAAATCGTGTTTCCTGCACACATATTTTATCAGAATATCTTCATGTTAATTACTTTATGGAAAGCAATCTAACAACTATGTAATTTCAATAGTATCTTAAACTGTGTATTCTTCATTGCTACCTCTGTGCAGTCACTGACTTGACATAACATTGCAATAATTATCAAATTAATAAATTATTAACAAATAATTAACAACTTGACATAACTAACAAGTGATAAAACTTGTATCTCACTAAAGCTTCCTGCATTTTATTGCATAAACAAGATGCAAGTGATGACATGTTTTAGATTAATCTTTCTCTCAGTCCATTTCAACTCCAGCATGTTATAATGCTTCACTGTTACAATACCAGTTTTTAAAGTGAGTTGAGAGGTCTGCCTCTGGGCTCTCTGGCAGAAAGCTAGATCTTCAACAGTAACATCAAAATGTGAAATGAAAGCAAATTAAAACCAAGAACTCTTATTGCCATGCATCAATCAAAGTAACATTTTCAGATGCGTATTCTTGGAGGAACTACAGCTCCTCTTAATAACCTGCCCAGCAGTTTCCCATGTCCATGACAGCAGCACTGTAAAGATTACTTATGGAGAACAAGGAGACTTTGCTAGAGAACAAAGTACAATATAAATTAGATATTTTATAAGTCCAGTGAGAAAAGCCTTTTTAGATTTTAAGAAAAAAGATCAGATTACTTTTTTTAACCTCCTCATTTAATGTTTGGGTTTTTTTTTTCCAACAAGGCGACTGTGCTTTAAAGTAAGGAGACCAAAATCAGTGGTTTGTAAGCTCCCAGTGTGGCTTATGCTCCAAGAAACCTATGCTGCTAAAGGCTGTTTAAGAAAACTCCATGAAACTGCTATCCCGCACTGATCCAACATACCATCTGGTATATCACTATAAAAAATAACAGTAGCTTCAAACTGACAATTATGCATTTCAAACCTCCATACAGGCAAAACCAAGAGCTCTCCAGTCGGGTGTCCTGCAGCTATTTGCGCTCTGCATTCACTGTGCCCAGGAGGCACCAGACATGCTCTGCACACACATACAGGCAGTGGCTCTGAACATAAGCACACAATGCTATTTCCCGAACCATCAGATTATTGCATATGTGCTAATCACCCATCACGAGAACTTGCTAATAACCCTCCTGGATGCCAGAAACATATTGCCACCACTAGAACTAATTCAGCTGCCTCCTAACTGCCTTGGATAAAGTGCTGAGTGAACAGGTGCACTCCATGCAGCTGCAGGACAGGAAGAATCTACAGGATACAGTCTGCTTTCAACCACAGAATAAAATCTGAAGCAAATTATTCATATCGTTAAGATGATTTCTCAAACAGAAGTTTGAGCCCAACTTCTAAACTCCTAAATTTAGAAATCCTTCAAATGCTTAATAATGCCAAATTTAAATCTCCAAGCAACAATATATCATTTAAAGCACCCCTAAAGACAAAACAAACAAATTAAAAATAAACCAGTAAAGAGCACCATAATTCTACTTCTTGCCTATTTCCACAAGCCTCACAACTCCAAATGTGATGCTAGAAGGGGCCATTATTAGTCTTAGCCTAACTGATCCAAGAATAGAAGCGACTTATTTGGGTTTAACAGGAACTAATATATACAAATGCTAACTTGATCACATATTACTTCCACTGGAAAAGCATTCTGATTTTCATGAAAAAATAAACAGAATAAGGAAAGAAAAAAACATATCTTACTACTTAACTATGTCCCTAGAAGTATTTCCTAAAGGAAGCCATGGTAACTCACAGCATTTGATTGTATATCAGAGTAAGTGGGAAAAAAACCCTAAACTAAACTCCAACCCAGGTAGTAACATTAACATATCTGTGGAGTTGAGATTTTAGTTGTATCACCCCTAAAGGAAGCATCTTTGGTGGTAGTTGCACAAAATAGCTACTATGGTTTCCCTCTCTTCCTTAAATTCTGGAGAAACATTTATGTGTTTGGCATAATATGACACTATAAAACACTGCGGTACAGCACTGCTACCTTTGAATTCTGGCAGATGAGATTTCATAATGGCTTAGTTATTCAGCATACCAGAAAAGGACTTCCGCATCCAACAACTGAACTAAACTAGATCTAATGGACAGATATAATGGATTCATATTCGTATAGATCAATATCGAGATATTTAACACAAACATACTCGTTGGAAAAACACTGTATTCTCCCTAATATCATAACATAAAACCAAGATCTCCTCTGTCTTGTTCTCCTTGCTCCTCTACAGAGCTTTTCTTCTTTTTTTTTTCTTCTAATGCTTACTGGTAGTCTGCATGCCCTTTAAAAAAAACTTTACCTCTGTGATTATACCTGTATAAAGTTAAAATTTAAAACTAAAAAAAAAGGAAAAAAAAAGGGGATTCAGTTTAACTCTACTTACTTTTACTAAACTGATATTTTTGTATCACCATAAAAGCCTATTTGTCTTGAATATTCAGAGATGTAAAGTATCTTTTTTAAAAATTCTGGGAGAAAGGTATCTTTACCAATCTGAAACACAAGAGTCCAAAGAAGAAAAATGTAAGTTCTGGAGGCCGGGTGACACGTACTAGTTTAAGATTACTCGATACACTTTAGGTATGGAGGAAAAAATGAAGAGCTTTCATATTTTAATTGTTTCCCAGTGGAAAACTACATTACGACAACAGGCTCGTCAGCCAACGTTTGTCTCGCCCCTACAATGCGACTGCAGTAACAAAAATAAAACACAACATCCCGTTCAAGAAGAACCACACGTTTTTTTAGGAAGAACAGTGGCTTCTGACAGTCTCTTTCCTGAGGGGTGCGGGCACAGCAGCGTGACACGGCCCCGCAGGCCGCCCCGCAGGACCCAAACCCTCTGGCCTACAGCTTTACCTCGCCCAAGTTTCGCTGCCAGCGGGACGGCGGATCAGCCTGGAGCTCCGCAGGCGCTCCCCTCCTCACCCCGCAGCGCGCTGCCTGCCTCTCGAGCGGGAAGCGGGCCAGCCACCTGAGGGGACGTTTCACAAGCGGAAACGATAAGGACGGCCGCGAAACGGCGCCGTTAGCCGGGGTGGGGCGAGGCGCGGTGGCCTAGAGGAACGACCCGCGGAAACCACCAGCCGCCTCCTCCCACAGGCCGCAGAGGAAGGACTTCCCCCTCGAGATGCGGGAAGGTAATGAAACCCCGACCCCTCACCTGCCCGGCGGGCGCGGCAGCGGGAAGGGCTTCGGGCCCCGCGTCAACCGGCCCCGCCCTGTCCCGCCGCGCATGCGCCCCCACGCCTCAACACTATCCTCCGCCGGAGTGGCCGGTGGAACGGGCGGCTGCTGTCCTTGTTTCCCCCTCGCCCGAGGAGTCTTGAGGGACGGACCTGTTCCTCCGCCGGCGGGGAGTGGTGTTGGTGGTGGCTGCTATGGCGGCGCTGGCACGGCCGCTGCTCTGCGGAGCGCTCCGTCTCGGAGCCCGCAGCCTCGGGAGGCTGCGGGTGGGATGTGCGGCGGCGGAGGGGGACAGGGGGACGGGACCGGGAGCGGGGAGCCCAGGGTCGCCCGCTCTCCTTCCTGGCGGAGAGGGAGGCGGGAGGGAAGGGAGCGGCTATGGAGTCTCCGGCATCGCGGGGGCGACCGAAGGGCTGGCTTATTTTGCAAAAGCTGGGATCCCTCTGCTCGTTTGAAAACCCCAAGTTGCCTTT
The DNA here is from genome assembly GCA_013389865.1 of Piaya cayana. Lineage (NCBI taxonomy): Eukaryota > Metazoa > Chordata > Aves > Cuculiformes > Coccyzidae > Piaya > Piaya cayana. The sequence goes on from WAAB01019810.1 coordinate 74,066, forward strand.
CTTGCACTTCTTGCCTTGTGTTTATTGCATATGTATGGTTTATTTTCAGTCTAAGGCTCTAATCCTGTTTTAACGGCGTAATTATGACCCTCAATTGAAAAAAAAGTTGAAAGGAAATAATCTCTTGATAATGAGGGTTTTTTTTCTTATGAAGGTTTTCCAGTTTAGCTTTCAAAAGTCTTTATTCAAAGTCTGGAAACGAGATTTTTTTTATTATTATTATTAATTTAGAGTAACAATGTGTATTAACAGATACTTTATGATTCCATGCAGGTGCTTAGAAAAAGCCTTTTGAGGGGGGTTGTACTCTCAACAGGGTCCATTTTGGCTTATGGAACTCACAAGCTAGTTTCTGGCTTTGCTGAGGTTCATGCAAGCTTCAAAGGTAATATTTTCTACTGGGTAACTTACAATTCTGGCACTAAAATTTTTCTAGGAAAATGGTTTAAGGCTTTTGATTCTTACTGACACTGAATGCATTGTGTTTCTGTGGCATGATACTTTTGAATTGGGTTCAGGGTAGCCACTGTAGAAGTTTAACAATTGATTCTTTCAAGTATGACTGAGAGCAGATCTAGTAGCTCATCCGGTCTAGACTATTTTGCTGAGAAAGATACGGTTCAGTTAGGAATGCAACCAATCTTTAATTTCCAGAAATCTTAGTTAACTCAGATTTTCAATATCATAGAGTCACCAGGTTCTAAAAGACCCATTGGATCATTGAGTCCAACCATAATATGAACACTGTGAATCCTATTTAGTCTAGTCAAGCAGCCCTCGGAGGAATGTTTTGTATTTTTGTCACACTGAAAGAGGGGAAGAAAAGCCTTCCTTTCCCTGCCAGAAATGAACAGGGAAGCAATGAAATGCCCTCTTCAAGATCTGAGAAAAGATAGTCTTGCTATGGGAAGAAAAGTTATGTTATCTTAGAAGGGGATATTGTTGCAAACTTGGAACTCATCTGTCACATTAAGGGGTTTTGAGACTGAGCCTGAGTGGAGAATGAGCCTGCTCAAAGTGTACACTTACTATGTGGACCAAATAATAGTTCAGACAGCCTGTTCCTCTGTGTCTCAAATAGAGAAACATCTTAGATGTTTATGCTTATAGAAATAAAAATTAAGATGATTGATAGACTTGATTGGATAAGGAACTGTTTCATTTGCTGTAATAGAAGAAGGTTCAGTAAACAGATTTAAGATGACTGCTCAGTACACAAATAACAAAGCTTCCCAGGAGGAACATAAATAACACTGCTTAGTTGTCTCTGGTCTTTTGTAGTGCTCTCACTTGAATTTGGCATTTACATTGCTGACAAAAGTGGTGTTAGTGTGCTTCCTATGCAAGACAACTAATTGATATGGTGAAAATAAAAGTGAAAAAGAAATGCTGCTCTTACATAAAACACCTAGTGGGAAATGTGTTCAGAAATTTGAGTTCTGAGCTTATAGTTGTTAGATATGTTGGTAGTGTTCAAGGATTCTCAACAAGCAGATATTACTGTTAATCGAAGGTAGTGCTGAAATGTATAATGAAGCTAATCTTCCACACTAAAATCCAAAGTCCATGAAGACTGTTATCTTTGAAATGGTTGATAGAAGGCATTTAGAGATGAAGCAGGGTTAAAAATTATCCAGAATAGCCTCCTAATCTTCAGTGATTTGTATGCTAGGGTCTTTTTAAGCTGAAGAGGCAGCTGTTATATTTAGTAGCTATCAGGGTTTTTTTCTTCTATAAACTAAACTCTGCTACTGTGAAACATCACTACCATATTCAGTAGATAACTTGAAAAAAGGAAGCCTATAAATGTGATTAACTTTTGCGGGTGTTGGGAGGGTTGAGGGGTTTAGAGCTTGTGTTTTGACTTGGAAGTATAATCATGGTCCCAGCAGTAATACCAAATAAGCAATAAGCATAGCTGAAACTTTTATTAAAACAACAGACATGGCTTTTGACTTAAAAGGTTATTTTTTCATGTTTTAACATTGGCAGAAGAGTAAATGTGAAGTATGCTCTCAATAGAGTTGTCTGCCTGCTTCCTTTGGGGTATTTTTCCTCCTAATTCCATCTGCTGTCATGCTAGAATCCTGTGTTGTGTGGTGTTTGATATTTCTGTTTCTGGAATACTGCTTTGTGTACTGTATGCATATTACATTTATTTATACTTTATTATATTCAGCCAGTTGTGGAAGTAATACTGTCTGATTCTGTCATGTTTTAAAATATCATAAGAACAATGTGTACTTGGTTCATAAATTGATACTCTAGAAAGCCATTTCTGATTTTTTTTGATTATTTTTGCTTTTACTACCTAGAACACACAGGGGTTTCAGTAGATGAACTGCATTTATTGGAGTCATGTTTGTGAAAATCTCGAGGACTTCAGTTCAAAAGTCTTTCAGCAATGTTTCATTTTGGCTTGTTGAGTAAGACAGTGACACCCACTCACTCTTGCAGTCATATTCTCACGAAACTATGGAAACATACTGAGAATGAAGAAATTTTGTTGTTCATTTTCATTTGTACATGTTCTAATTAAGGGGTTCTGTTACTTGGATCTCTACTGCACTTGTCCTTTCCATAATACATTTTTTTCCTGTGATTTTCACAAAGAAAAATTGCTTTTAGTGATGTGATAAATTGAGAAAGACACTTTTGCAGGTTAAATCTATTATGTTTCCAAAGCTCTATTGCTGAAAACTGTTTTGCAATTCCATGAGAGGTGTGTATTCTGCATTGTTTCTCCTCCTAGCTGTTCATTGTAAATGTAGCTTCTGCAATCCTGCTGTGCATATAAGTTGTTTGGAATGGTGTCATAAACCAGAACTACATCACTTGTTCTTTGTGTTTCTGCTAGGTTGTCTTGCTCTAAAATGTTCCTATGCTATAATGACCTATTTAGATGTAATTTGTTCTTCTCTTTCCACAATTTTAATTCCTTCTTAAGTGGACGAAGTTATAGAGCAAGCAGACTACCTGTATGGGAGTGGAGAAACTGAAAAGCTGCATCAGTTGCTGGTTCAGCATAAAAATAGGTACTTGATTGCTTTGTGACATTACTGTGACTTCTCTTCTATGCTCTTCTGTTTTTCAACTCATGTTCTCATTGTGGCATGCTGGAGAACGTTCTGTTCATCCTTATGTAAGTAGGAAAGAAGGACTCTTAATCTTTTTTTGCTCCTGATGGAAAAACGAACAAAGAAAAAGGACTGGTAGGAGGTGAGGAGCTGTAGGAGGTGAGGGTTAACACTCAAGTTTTTCACTCCTGCAAAAGAGGGGGGGTTTGCTTGTGTGTTTTATTGCTCTTATTCTCCTTTAAAGTTTAATGCAATAACTCACTATGTGTCTACACTATTCTAAATGATCAGAGTACCTAGAATTCAGGTATGGAAAATTTTTGAGAGTTGCTGTTACTTTTCTTTCTCAGTGCTGATCAGCTGTTTTTTTCTCTTCATTTGTCTTGCGTTAAGATTTGAGTCTGAACAAAAAAAGCCCCTTACTCATGTAGTTATGTCTTAACTACACAAAACATGATTGATAAGCTAACTGGGACAAGGTATTTAAAGGAAATCCACAAAGTGTGTAGCAAACTGAAGAGTTTATTCCTCTGGGGCAGACAATGCATCTCACTCCTAGAATATTTCTGGAGGAAATGAAACTTTTAGCTGTTTTCAGTAGTTTTCAGTTCACTAGGGGAGCAAGTTTAAAGCCTGGGAAGTTAAATGAAAGTCCTAGCCTGTAAAGGGTATCGTGTCATAAGCAAGGTGTAAGCTTGCTACTAGATGTATTGCAATACTAATTATTCTGTGAGGGATAATGAGTCTAGTAGGATTACTTAACAGTTTTGTGACTTGTCTGAAAAATGAGTCTGCTAGTTCTGTGTTACTATGTTAATTGCAGTAGGACTGCTGTATTGTAAGCAGTGACTGTTTTACTTCAGATAAGAAATAAACTGAGTTTAGCAATAACTTGTGTATGCTTTTTAATATTTCTGGCTTCTGGTAGTTTTGATTTCAGTATTCCTGTTGCAGAGAGCAGGAGGGGGTAATTTTATAGACAGATATCCAGAACCTCTTAAAGACCTTTTAAACTTAAATATTTAAGTCTGTTTTAGGATAGTAAGCTAGATTTAAAATGGTAGTTAGGTAAAAGTAAAATAAAGTTCAAGCAGCATTTCAAAACGGTATGTTAACAAAAAAATAAAACTTAATATCCCTTGTCTTTGGCTATAACATACAATACACAATTTGATATAGTGATAGAAATAAATACATAAATGTGCAGCTCTGTGTCGTGGTATTGCTAATCCATGTTTTTTTCACTATTGTTCTAGGAAGAATTTCATTATTTAGGTACAGATATAGGGAAAAATATGCATGATATTTTAAACATTTCTAGTAAACATTAATGTTGAATCAGTGGAATGCTGGAAAAATTACCGCCTAGCTAAGAACAAAGTAGTCCTTGTTTTCCTTCTGTAGTGCTATTGGTTTTTTTAAAATCTGTATGTTTTTTAGGAAATAAAGTCCCTTTCCTATAGATACGCTTGCTTCACAGACCACAATGGCAGAATGAAGTTATCAGCTGACAATCTGTCATGGAGGGCTTTCATTTCTTGCTTGTTACCTTGGGGTTGTATAGAATGACAGATGAAATGCTGTTGTTCTATCACCCACTTGAGATAAATATTGAAAGACTAATTTAAGACCTTTGCTTGCTTTGTGTCCATTATTGCTTTAAAACATTTGTGTTTCTCTTCATAACTAGTGATGATGCAGAGTTGTTATGGCGGCTGGCACGAGCATCGCGAGATTTAGCTCAGCTTAGTAGTACTTCTGCAGAGGAGAAAAGACAGCTGGCATATGAAGCCCTCGAGTATGCAAAAAAGGCACTTGAAAAAAATGAAACAAATTTTGCAGCACATAAGGTGAGCCAAGCAGAATAACTGAAATCTTGTTATTTGATTTCTGCAGAAAGTGGAACATTATTGTGCTGATTCAGCAAGCTTCAGCATAGTTCAACTTTTCGTTTGAGAATGAGTGAGACTTCTAATTCTCCGTAAGTTTTCTGGAAGATCGAAGTTCAGATGCTTGCCATTACATTTCCCTTATACAGGAAACAGGTACTCTTTAAGTGTGTGCAGGACCATGAAAAGAGATGACTGATCAGGCTGATTACCGCTGAGGTAATCGGCTTGTCCTTCTCTGATGTCGCCTTAAAAATGTTGTTCACAGCCCTCATTCAGGATGCTGTTCCTGTGCACAATAGTAGCTCTGTAGAGTTTCACTGTAAATACTTCTGGCTCTGCTTTCATTCTGGTCTATTTTTTTTGTGCTGTTTCTATTACAGTCAGAGAGGTAATAAAGTACAGTCAGTTGTGGTGGAATCTTGGATGAGAAGAGGGCATTGGTTCCCTTACACATACAGGTTGCTCTGATGTTCCCAGAGCTGTTCATAACAAATACTTCTTTTTGTCATTAATGGTGTTGGCAGCTGCTCTGGCCTTTTTGAGAATGTTCTTATTACTAATAGCTATAGCATTTCATAAAAACTGTGTTCTTTTTTCTCCTTGAATTACAGTGGTATGCAATTTGCCTGAGTGATGTTGGAGACTTTGAAGGAATCAAGACTAAGATCGGAAATGCCATTGTCATCAAAGAGCACTTCCAGGTAATGTTAACAGTTTTTTGCATATGATAATATTGATGCATCCAATATGTAGATTGTGTGAGACTTGTGTACTACCTTTTTGGCAAAAATTTGCAAGTGTACTTCTGTTCAGATTTCCTGGTGACGCTTTAGTTTTTGGGTTATTATGACAGTCCTGAATGCCCCAGCAACAATGAGTACAGATTACCTCCTGCAGTAAATTAAGTCCCCGTAGAAAAGTGTCTTGAAATAGCTTAAGGGCTTTTGACGCTTCTTTGGACAAGTTAAAGTGTAACTGTGCTATTGAGAAATAAATGTCTGGCTGCCCTTTTAACTATGGATTGTGTAGCAATAGTGAAGGACAAATACTGGAGAAGGTAAAGGACTACTAGGCTGGAGAAGTGGGCATGATAACCTCACAGGTTGGAGAAATGAGCCTCAGGGATTCAACAGGGCCAGGTGTAAGGTCCTGCTCCTGGGTTGGGACAGTCCCTGTTTTCAATACATGAATGGGGGCGGGGGTGACGTGTTTGAGAGCTGCCCTGCAGAGAAGGACTTGGGGGTGCTGATCGATGACAAGCTTGACATGAGCCAGCAGTGTGTGCTCACAGCCCAGAAGATCAACCATATCCTGGGCCACATCAAAAGAAGCATGGCCAGCAGGTCAAGGGAAGTGATCCTGCCCCTTTATTCCTCTCTTGTGAGACTTCCTCTGGAGTACTGTGTCCAGTTCTGGAATCCTCAACATAAGAAGGATATGGAGCTGTTGGAATGGGTCCAGAGGAGAGCTACGAGGATGATCCAAAGGCTATGGCACCTTCCACGTGAGGACAGGCTGAGAGAGTTGGGCTTTTTTGGCCTGGAGAAGAGAAGGCTATGAAGATATCTTATAGTGACCTTCCAGTACCTGAAAGGGGCCTACAAGAAAGCTGGAGAAGGACTATTCATAAAGGCTTGTGGTGATAGGATGAGGGGAATGGTTGTAAACTGGAGAAGGGCAGATTTAGATTAGACATTAGGAAGAATTTCTCTACCATGGGAGTAGTCAGACACTGGAACAGGTTACCAAGGAAGGTTGTGGCTGCCCCATCCCTGGAGGTGTTCAAGGCCAGGCTGGATGGGACCTTAGGTAACCTGACCTAGTTGGATGTCCCTGTCCATGGCAGGGGGGTTGGAACTAGATGATCTTTAAGGTCCCTTCCAACCCTAACTATTCTATGATTCTACTAATTTTATATCACCAGAAACTATACCAAACTTTTATTTGAACATGCCAAGTTGTTTGTGAAACTTTTAATCATCTACTAAACAGAAGTGCTAAAAACCTTGTCAGTGTCTTCAGTTGTTTGGAGGTGAGCTGATGCAGTTGTGCACTGAATAAATACTGTATTGCCTTGAAATTCTACACAGTGTTAATCTGGTTTAATTTCCATTAAGGTAGCAAGTCTACTTTTTTTTTCTAATGTATTTTAAATCCAAATGTAGCAGAACAACTTTTTACATCTTGTGTTTTTTCTCCCTTGCTAGAGAGCTGTTGAACTGAATCCAAAAGATGCTACAACAATTCATCTTATAGGCATTTGGTAAGGTATATTTTCAAAAAAAAGTTAGCTTGTAGCAAAAAAAAAAAAGACATAAAATGTCTCACATGAATTTCAGAAATGCTTGGAATAATTCAGTGGCTTATAATTATTTGAGGCAAACTTGAAAACCTATTGAAAACTGTTTGAAAGCAGTGTTTTGTCTGTGTTAGTAAGAGACTCCAGGCAGCATTTCTGGTTATTTATCTGAAACAGAGACCAAAGCTGCTACATTATTTTACAGGAAATCTCTAATATTGAGAGGTTGAAAATAAATAAAGCCAGTTGTAGCTTAAAAAATGCTAATTACCACAGCCACCTTTTCTGTTTTTTTCTGGACTATTGAGTATCAGATTAAACTGTGTTGTACCACTCCAGATTTTAATTTTGATTAGTTTGCATACTTGCTTCAGTTTTTCAGCATTCACTGGTCATTCACATATGACGTAATTATTCCAGTAGTCCAGATTTTTGAACATATGTTGCCATCTAATTGAGCCTTAAGGTTAATTTTTATGATACAAAGCCTGTTCTGGAAAGTACTTAAGACATTATTTCTAAACAAGATTAGAAATTATGATGAGAAATGTGAGGTTAATATTGCTTATGGCACTATAAATCCTTGTATCATATATTTAAATATGCTTGGTTTTAAATCTCGGAGTGTCTTCATCTGAAACTGAGACTTGGTATTGGCCAATTCTTGATTATTTTTCTCCTTTCTAGTCTATTCTGTGTTGAACCTCTTATTGGAAGGCACGTCTTTCAGAATTTCAACTCAGACTGTATTCCATGCCTTGTCCTCTCTTATCTGAACACTTCCATATTTGCGTTTATTAAGTTTTCACCTCTTCCTTAGTGCTCTGTTTTACTCAGTGAAGAACATTTTTATACTCATTGTGGGAGGTTAGTAAATAGTGTTGTTTAATATAGTGTTTACACCTGGAATGTTCTGTGTATTTGAAATAATTAACAAATGCTTAATCCTTTTGGCGTTTTTAAGATAGATAACTGATTACTTTTGTTATTTAGTAGATAGGAAGACAGTGTAGAATGGCCTAGCCTAGAACACAGTAGTTTGATTCTTGGGTTTATTTTCATTCTTGTAGATAAAGAGTCTTTCAGGAATGTACTGCAGATCTGCTTTATATTAATAATTGAGAAAAACAAGATAATGCTGAGGTAAGGCAATGGCATTAAAACATTACAGTTGTGCCCTGTTTGTGCACATATAATATATTAGAATGATATAAAATACACATAATTCATTAAAATCATTCAAGCTTAAAAGCTCTCTCATGGTTAATAACTGTCTCTAGTTTTGTCTAATGTAATAGCAGTTCCCAGTAAAAAGACACACCAAAACTTCTTTAGCAGAGCTACACAGCAGCTTCAGACATCTTCCTGTTTTGTTGTACAGTTATAAGAACTTGCTTATAGAACTTGCAATGTGGCTGGGGTTCTTGTGACTCTTGGAAACAACAATTATGATGTCCAAGATATGAGAATGTTACTGAAAAACAAGAGAAAATAACTGAAGGGCATATACAAATGTTTCCTTTTGCTCTAGGTGTTACACCTTTGCTGAAATGCCATGGTACCAACGAAAAATAGCTGCAACGCTATTTGCCACACCACCAACATCCACATTTGAAGAGGTACAATATGAAAATGTCTCACAGATTATTACTCCCCTCCCAAACCTGTCCGTATGCTTTTACTAATTTCCCCGACAAAGCTAACCTCTGCTAATGGAATAAGCAGGGATTTCCGAGTTTAGAACTGTCATTAATAAAATGACAATATAACAGGAGAGTGAAGGACATCTAACACCATAAAAATCTTTCATTTTTCAGCTGTATTACACACAGAATAGTGAAAATTATTTGATGTAGCTTGTGCAGCAGAAAAAAACAAGCTGTATGTAACTTAATTTGTATTTACTGTTATTATCTATAACTGGCTGTACTAGTACCAGTGCTTATGATTTATATATTGGTGTTTTGCCATGTACTTCTTTGATCAGAGTGTTAGAATATTTCCCCTCATGCTAAAAGCAAACAGTAACAACTTGTTTTGTTACTTGCTGCTAATAAATACCTTCTCATCCCCTGGCTACCTATAGTGTGTTTTTTCAGTTGTAAGTATTTTTGTTCATCTTTGTCGTGAAAGTGCCTGCTGTCATACACCCCAACACATACTCTCAAGATCTGTATCTTCTGGGGTTTCTGAGTATACATCTTACTTAGCCACTTGAAAATTAAACTGGTAATGGGAATGTTTCCTGCAGCTATTATAATCATTGGTTTTTAGATCAATAATTAGGCCACTAGGCTTTGTTCTGTTAAGGTGGCATGGGCAAGAGTCATTAGAAAGCAATTGTAGAAGGCTGTTTGCCTGCTACATGGAAAGCAATTTAAGCTCTCATTGAAAAAGAAATAAAACTCTTTAGTGGTATGCCAAGCTTGTAAGTTTTGCTGAAAATCATTCTCAAAAGAATACAAAATGTCAGCCAGAATGTTGAATGCTGCAGAATCATGCCAGTCGCAGCATCAAGTTCTGTACCTCTTAAAGTTGCCAAAGAAGAAAACTTGTCCCAGAATCTGTAGTTGAGCCATACTGCTAGGACTTCTGCAGTTCCAGTACAAAATCTGCTTTGTAGCTACATCCACTCTTTAAGTTCTGTGACAATATTTCCCTTCCAGCCAGGAATGGTCTGAAATTTCTGATGTGCAGGATAGGAAACTAGTTGAAAAATGCAAGTGAGTAAATTTCATAAAGGTTTATTCTCAAGTAGCTACTGCTCTGTAGGAATTGGTTCTCCCTGAAGTATTTGTCAATGTTAGTGACCTGAATAATAAGATTTTTTTTCATCTATTAAATTAATACAAGAGAACTTGCCAGGGCAGACTGGCCACGGACAGATGGCCTGTAGAAATGCTGGAAGGTAGAAATAAAATTCAGAAATATCTTAATACATTGAAGAGTGGAAAAACATGACCCAATTTGCTAAGGACAAACACAAGGTACTGTACTTGCAGAGGAAATAGCAGGGGAATAGTTAGGTAAGAACTGATTCTGTTGCAATGATGTCAAATCTTGTCCTTTGAATAATTAGTAGCATGAATTAATGAAAATAAGATCATGGACAGGAAGTCCTTCTTCAGCTATGGTAAACATGCACATAAAGCTTTAGTTTGACTGCTGCATTCAGTTTATTCTCCGTTTTAAAGAAGACAACCTTATGTTTTACAGGCTCTTCGTTACTTCCACATGGCAGAGGAAGGTAATAATTCTATCTTTTCTGGACTGAACAGTATCCTTTATGAATGATGACTTGCAATAGACCATTAGGTTTTGGTATTATCTTAATAGCATATGATCTACTGATAAACATATCATCCTCTTGTGCTAGTCAACACACTAGACTACTACACTGGAATGATTCTTTAGAGATACTCAAATCATGTTAGAGCGTATTTTGAGTCTTTTTTTTTTTTTTTAATAAGTGTTGTAACATTCAAAAGTCTTCTGTATGCTGAATGGAACCACAGAGAAAGCACTCTTTTCATTATTTCAGAATCTGTTTGAATCAGGGTGCAAATCTACCTGATGGTAAAACTGCCTACATGTAAAAGAAAATACGGGTCTATTATTTCTCCAAGACCAAAACCATAAGAAGAACTGAGTAGTTAAAAGATACAGGAAGACGAGGGAAAACAGTGTTCCATGAAAGATTGGTATGTGATTATATTGATGGAGTTAGGACAAGCTCACTATGTATCTCCCCCTGGGTTTTAAGTAATGCAGCTGTGAACTGGAACAGTGGACTTACTTAATCTCAAAATTTTCCTCCAAGCACCTTCATGTATTTATGGAGGTATTTGATGTCATTTTTTTTAGTGGATTTCTTTACTTATGTTAGTGGGTCAAGTTCAGTATCCTTTTGTACAGCTATGACTTTGCTTGCTGGAATTTGCCATACCTCAAATACTGTGTTCAGTTTTGAGCCCACTCACTACAAGACAGACATTGAGATGCTGGAAAATGTCCACAGGAGGGCAACAAAGCTGGTGAAGGGTCTGGAATACAAGCATTATGAGAAGTGGCTGAGGGAACCAGGGCTGTTTAGTCTGGAGAAAAGGAGGCTGAGGGGAGACCTTATTGCTTTTTACAATGACCCTAAAGGAGATTGTTGTAAGGTGGGTGTTGGGTCTTTTCTCCCAAGTAACAAGCGATAGGATAAGAGTAAATGGCCTCAAGTTGCACCAAGGGGAGATTTAGATTAGATATTAAGAAACATTATTTCATCAAAAGACTGTCTGGCATTGGAACAGGCTGCCCAGGGAAGTGGTTGAGTCTCCAGTCCTGGAGGTATTTAAAAGACATGTGGATGTGATGCTTAGGGACGTGGTTTAGTGGTCTTGGCAGTGTTATGTTCGTAGTTGGACTTGCAAGAGTAGTCCTTTATAATGATGGATAGCCAAAGCATGCTTTATAAAAGCAATTTCTTAAATACCTTCTTAAAAGGGTTTGATGTGAGTACAGTTTTAAGTTGTCTTCTGTGTAGCAAAAGCCAAGCAGATAATCTGTATGTGCTTGGGGTTTAAGGCTAGGAAATATGTCCTTCATTTCTT